>OY283149.1:25510172-26110172 GCA_958299815.1 Sarcophaga carnaria | reverse complement strand
TTTCGAATCCACTGGTTCAGTAAACGATTGACAAACATCTATTCATACATATGTACATAATTGGCTATTACAACCCTTCAGTCAGGATTACGGCCTAGCTTCTCACACCCCTCATGTTGTGTACTTTAATTTTTATACGTGAGTGCCGGGACCTACAGTTTAACGTCGACTCCGAACGACAGATTTTTGAAAATTTTTTTAATGGCAAGTTTATTTACTCTCAGAGTTTTGCCAGAAATCTACTGAGAGGAAATCGCCGAAGAAATATTTCTTTATATTTCATTTTGATGCCTGACCTGGGATACGAACCCGAGCTTTACGTCTAATAAGCCAACACACTACCAATTAGACTACGGCGACTTCATCTATACATCGACGAAAAGCAAGATCTGCCAAAAATATTGCTGCGGCCCGCGACAGTGTACAGAAGAAGTCGAGGCAGTCTTTGTTGCATCGCTCATAAAAACTCCACCTTTCGCAAACCACAATTTGGCGAATTTTGACTCGAAACATGGATCTGCAACCATACAAACTTCAACTAACCGAAAAACTAAAAGACAACTACCATAGACAACGACGTCTGTTCTCAGAATGGGCTCTGGAGCAGCTGGCAACTGGCTATAATTTCCATCGGAAAATTATATTCAGTGATAAGGCCCTTTTTCTGGATAAATAGGTACGTGTACAAACAAAAGTATTGAATTCGGGTCGATACCAACACACATGAGACAACAGCGTTCAATGCATTACGAAATCGTTACTGTTTGGTGTGAATTTTAAGTCATCATTTCAATTTTTTCTAAGAACGACATTGACCAGGCCATCACAGTCAACAGTGAGCACTATAGTTCAATGATTAGCAACTTCATTTGATCAAATGATCTGGACACCAAAGATATGTGAACATGCTGCATTGAATATTCCAAACAAGCCATATGAGAGCATCTTCTCGCATGACGGTAAGATGAGAACGTACGATTTGAGTTAATATAGTGCAGTTTCTCTTGCAAAGTTTTCTTAAGACGCAGGTGTACGCGAATAAGCCACAAATAGCAGCATTTCCAAAGCCAATATAACCCATGGCATTGGACTAATTCGAACCCATTTTTGTGCTAGGTTCAGACATTAGAACGATGTTATATTCGACATATAATAACATCAATACGCGTTTCAAACGAATAATAAACATCAATGATACTCATACACACATTATTTTATTTAACTTTGAAGATAGGAAGCGCTTAATGAAAGACCCTATAGTTTTAATACGAATTCATGGAGATTTCTATTCCGTTGGTAGCGGTATTTTATACGATTTTTAATAATCTCGTATTACCTGCTGGCTATGTAGTCTTCGCAGTCTAGCAGTTTTGTGTTGGCTTATTAAACGTGAGGCCACGGTTCAAATCCCATGTTAGACATTTCAAACAAAACGGAATATGAAAAAATATTTCTTCACAGACTTAGAGATATCGTTTAAAATTGCACTGCTGATGATCTGGCCAGAGTCGGCACGGAGCTTATTATCTTTGACAAGTTACAGGGCCTAGGTATTCCGATTACTTCAGTTAACTTGGATATTATCCGTACATACTATAGGGAAGCTTAGTCTTGTTGGCAACAAGAGGGCACGTGTGGATAAGAAGATGACTGATTTACTTCTGTGCTTAAATCACAAGGCCATCCATCGCACGAAAGTTATTCTTATTATTGTCGAAAGACTCGGTATTCCAACTAATGACTTCTGCAGGAGCTGTAGTCTGAGCTGGGTCCTTCACCTCGTATGTATGACGTAAGCCACCGTAGTGTAGTAGGTAGTGTGATAGCTTATTAGACGTAAGGCCACGGTTCAAACCCCTGGCCAAACATGAAAACGAAATATGAAAAAATATTTCTTCAGAGACTCGCTCTCAGCAGATTTCTGGCAAAAATTCTGAGAGTAAATAAAATTGCCATGAAAGGTTTCTCAAAAAGATGTCATTCAGAGTATACTTTAAACTGTAGGTCCCGCCACTCATGTATAAAAATTGACACACCCAACATAAGTAATGTGAGAAGCATGGTCGTAATCCTGACTGCATGGTTGTAATGACCAATTATGAATGTATGCATGTACCTGCTGGTTGTAAATATGATGATCCACAGTCTAACCGTTAGAGAGCGCAATCGTCTTTGGCTGTGAATTGGGAAACGTTATCGGTATACATATAGCAAAAATCATTGTGATCCATTTGCCATATATCATCAGGGCAATTAGATTTTTTTGGTGATCAACCTATGTGCTGCCACTACTAAAATGCCTTTCTTGCTATATAAGCAAGACCAGTAAGATATTGCACAACACCTTTGATGAAATGCATCCCGGATATACAACAGAAAACGCAATCTAATAGACCCATAGCTTGAGTGTGAGGAAAAAAATTTTAAAATTGAAATAAAAAAAATAGAAAACAAAAATCGAAGCTAATGTAAACGCAGCAAGTAAAATATTTAATTTTTTTTTCTAGACTAAAACAAAAACAAAAAATTAATTCTACAACAATCAATCGCACTTTCTCAGTAATGAAAGTCGTCTATACATGATTTATTTAAAGAATTTATTATTTATGACTCAAAAATATTATAATTTAGTCAACTTTCTGATAAGAGAATAAAAACAACACAACACAATTAAATTAAATTATCGAATAATTTCAAATTCTCAAGGACTTAAAAATTAATCGTGAAAACAATTTTAAAATGGAATATAAAGTCATAGAAAATCGTTTGAGAATTTTTTGTTCTTAATATGTTTCTTAAATTTAATTATTATTCTCATTAATCACTGACATTATCAATCATTATTGTCATTAATAGGGTTTGAAAAGGGGTTAACATCAAAGATCATATTGATGGCAAAAGTTTGGATGGCTTTGCAAGCAATATTTCTAGACCAAGATCATCAGTGCAATATGTGACAGAAAGTACCAAAAGATGTTTCTTTGTTCCTTTAACACATCCTTCCAGGCGCTTCTGCCTCTTGCGCGTCTTTGCCCGTTGGTGTCACCGATCAAGTACAGGGCTTAATCGATTTGGTCCTTCCAACGCAGACAAAGTCGTCTTCTACGCCAACTTCCGTTAACACACGGATCAAATACCCGCCCAGCCGCAGCATTCTCTTCCAACCGAACGACATTGCCGATTCAACGCACCCGCTCGATGTTAATGCCCTGCACAACGTTCAAGTCAAAAAGGAGCTCACACATGCGGAAATCTTGAATACCCTCAAGGCATCGGTACTTAATAGTGTCCATGCTTATATGGCATGGAAACGCACGAAGAGAATGAGTGACTTGTATAGTATTAGTTTCGCTGCATGAGAGAGTTCTTTGATACTCAATTGTCTATTGGGATCATAGTAGCTCTTGTTTGCAAAGGTATATAGGCTTGATCTCTTGGTCTCTGCTACTCAATTGTCTATTGAGACCATAGTAGCTCCTGTCTGCCAGAATGATCCTACACTTGATCTCAAAACTGACATCATTTTAACTGATAAACGGCGGAGTCAGGATAAACGAATTCACAGGCAATATCGAAAGTATAGTTATCGACAGTAATCTGGGATCCGATAAGTCGCATGTCATTACTTGTCGGCAACGTATACAAACATACTTCGTTTTGCCCTCATTTACTGCCAGGCCCATCCTAATAGTTCAATAGCGCTTGGTACACCCTAAAAAGTCAATCTTGTCAGCATCCGCCAGCAACTGTACACTTTTGTGGAAAATAGTCTCATTGCGATGTACTCTCGCCTTCCGCAGAATACTCTCCATGAAGAAGAGACCGCCTTGTTTGAAACCTCACACGGTATCAAAAGGTTAGGTTTCTCAATGACATTCTGCATAGCCTTCCTAGTCCGCAGGAATACCGAGGTAAGATAATGCGAAGAAAACACGACTCCTTTTGGGGCTACCGAAGGATTCCTTATAGTCGACAAAAAATTGACTTCTTTTTCACGGATCATCTCCCGTGTTTGATGTAAAGTAAAGGTCGATGGTGAATTCACCAGGCCTGATAAAGTCCTATCAGTCGATCGTAAGAAGCTTGTATGCAATAGGGAGAAGGCTTATACCCCTGTAGTGGTCGCATATCATGGGGTTTCCCCTTTTTAGAATAGAACAGTGGACACTGAAGTTCCAATTTGTGGGCATACTTTTCTGTATCCACAATTTACAAACAAACTCGTGCGTGCCAGTTTATTACCTACGCTTTGAAACAGTTCAGCGGCGTGCAGCTTTATTTTTCGCATAGCTGGGCGGCAGAATATCCACGCCATTATTATAGATTACGTATAGTACAACATAATTTCTTTAGGCGATATTGGCAACACCATCGCCTCGTAGTAAATTAGAGAGATGTTGCCTCTATAAGCTTAGTATCCCTTGCGAATATGTAACCAAGTTTCCGTTTTCATCCTGCACTATGTAATTTCAAACTAAATGCATATCAAACAGTGAAATATGTAACTCCATTATATCATATAACATAGAATTTAATCCGTTTTAGTTTAAAGCACCTCAAAACCGAATTTAATGGAACCTTTAAACTTCTTAGTACTTTTGGCTTTTAATTAAAACGAAATAGAAAGAACAGTCAATCATGTCAAACTATCATCAATCATATGATTGAAATGATTAAAAAATTATTGAAGAAATTTAATTGAGTTAAACATGTATTTTCCACATTTCAGGTACGTGCTCTACGTAATTTCGATTTGGAACCCATGATGGGTTGCTGGTATGTGGTACAATATTATGCATCTACCGAAGAACTACCAGAGTACGCATGTATGCGTAGCCATTTTACATTTACTAGCAATGATCAGCATGTAAGTATGAATGCATATTTACATACTATGCATACATATACATAAATAAATTAGAGTGACAGACTCATATGCATAAGTATGCATCTGCATATGTATGCTTGAATATCCTTAATAAACCATCAAACCATTCCGGCAGACAGAAAAAGCTAACCTGCTTGCCTGCATACCAATGTTGTGGCAATGCAATTATAATTTTTGGCGGAATGTAATAAAGAAACTGAAATCTTCGATAACACATTGATTTAAGAACAAAAATGAACAGGTTTCCGCCACAATCATGCTACACACACTACGTTCATCATGGTAATGATGATGACGGTAGTGTGGTGATGACCACGAACGACGTTGACCATGATGATGATGGTGATGATGATAATAAGAAACACAAGTGAAATTTTTGTACTGTCGTTTATTATCCCAGACACAACACACAACTTTCACTTGACAAATACCAAAAACCAAAAATAAATACAAAAACAGAAAAAAAAACAGAAAAAAACAATATGTTGCATATGAAAAAGGGGGAAGAAGAAAACTTGGCAATCCAAAAAGTACTAGATGAGATGACTCTTGACGATGGCTTAGACACAACCATACAACCAACCAACCAACTGGTCAACCAACAGAGCAACAAACAATTCAATTTCAAACCAGTCAAGCACATGAAGAATGCATTTTTACGCAAAAAAAAATGTTTTTTTGAAAGGGAGGTTTAATTGCCGATTAGTTTTGTTGGTTGGTATGTACATATTTATGTATGTATGTATGTAAGAGTGGCCATTGGCATTTCTTTTCCAAGAAAGGAAAGGGTCATCCTCCATCAGTTATTTCTTTCGTTTTAATTTTTATTTCACCATCTTCATCGTCTTCATTTTGCCAATTTTGTTATTCGGTTTACAACAATTTGCATTACAATGAAAAGCGAAAATATACGATTTATAGTGTGTAATTGTATGCGCCTTGCAACAACAATAACTGCCACATAATATTCTGATTATCATTTGCAACTTGTACAATGTACATGCAACAATCAGACGTTTAATATAAAAAAAGTTTCATATGTATATCGTTGTATTTGTCGGTATTTTACGAGCTACAATTTCAAAGCAGTTCGACAGGAATAGTGTGACCACCTACAGTTACAAAAATTTATAAAAATATACAAACACTTTTAAACGTAACTTTTTACGTAACCACGTACAAACATTAACCCTTTGAGACCATATGTCTGCTCTCAGCCACCAAAGCTTTTTCACCATTCCAGTCGTATGTCTGCTCTCAGCCACCAAAGCTTTATTACCGATCTAGTCGTATGTCTGCTCTCAATCGATAAGCTTTCGAAATTCGTTGAAATCGAATGATATTTTACAAGTTGTGCTTAACTTAGATTTGGCGATTTCGCTTCTTAAAATATTTCAAAATAATACTCTAATAAAATGGCAAACAGAAATTTGCTGAAAGAAGTGTTCCGTGAACTTGAAAGTAGCGAGACGAATTTTATTTTGACTCTGTAAACACTGACTTTGATAAAGAAAGTGATAACATTTGTTCTGAAAATATTTCCAGTAGTGATTCTTATAGTGACGTAGTTCCAATAAAACGAACGAAGCGAAAAGTAATTCCGAACAGCATGACATATATATAAAATTAATACGGTCGCAAAGGGTTAATAATGATCGCCGCCTGGCGCAATAAATCGATTGTGACATGAGATGCATAGCAAGCATCTGTTGAAACCAACATCGTTCACATCAATACCACGAAGAGCGGGTACAAAAAAATCGGTTGCCATGGTGCGATAGGTGTCTCCATTGACCGCAATGGTTGCGCCATCTTCATTTTCAAAGAAATATTTGCCAATGACGCTCCAAACCGCCACTCGGAATAGGTGCTTTGGCTTCTGTAAGACCACGTGTAAGTTTGGCTGACTTTCAAAATGTATCAACACAAAGTTTGTATGCAGTTCTACTACGGTATATAAATTATTTAGATATGCAAAGTTACCAAACAATGCAACAACTATAAATCCGATGCCCGATTGCTTTTTGACTGCGATAAAAATACACATTGACGACGATTTGAAATAGATTACATTGTAAATATTTTGTATAGCGGCTTTATGAAATACTATACTTTGTTCAAACACAAAGCAACCAACATTTTGGTAGTCCTAACGTTGCCCAAGCGTAAATCGATAAATTACATTCAGTAGAGATAATCTACTGAATTTTGTGGCAGAATCTAATGATATAAGTATTGCCAGAAACGAAGTAACCGATGGTTCAAATTTAACCCGATAGATGGCCAACTCGATAGAATTCATAAAGCATACTGAGATATTTGTTGCCACACTATATTAAAGCAAAGAAAAGGTAAACGAAAGAATATTGTTTACGATAGAAAGCCTCTGTAATAGGTCGTGTGTTGTATTATTAGACGAAAACGACTGGTTCAAACCCCAATTCAGACATCTCGAACAAAATGATTTATGAAAATATAAATTTATTTCGGCTACTTCCTTCCAGCAGTCTTCCGGCAAAAGCGCTGAGAGTAAATAAAATTGTCGTGAAAAGTTTCTCAAATCTAATGTTAGGAATCAACAGTCAAATGTAGGCCTAGCTACTCGTGAAAAAAATAATACACACAACATTAGGGGTGTGAAAAACTATGTTGTAATCCTGAGTGAAAGGTTATAGAGACCAGAAGTCTTCAACTAATTTTCTTCTTACGTTTTGTGCTATCCACAAGCGTTTTTGCAGAGAAGCATGAAAATTTACTTCAAAGTATGGATTCCTTTCCATTTCCGGTCAGTTAATCGAAACGGCAATATATTATAAAATATTTTCATCAGTACAGTAGTTTTCCTATTTAACGAACATTCGATTCAGATTCAGAGCATGTCACATTTAACGAACATTTTCTACTGAATACCCCATATGACGAACAAAAATATAAAAGTATGAGAATAACAATTTGCTTATTGGAGATAATAAAGTTGATAAAAAAATAATTTTACCAAATATACCTTCCATAACATACATACATACATAACTAGATTACAACCCTTCAGTCAGGATTACGACCTAGTTTCTCACACCACTTATGTTGTGCGTGTTAATTTTATACAAGAATGGTTGAACTTACAGTTTAAAGTCGATTCCGAACGACAGATTTTAGAGACACTTTTTCATGGCAATTTTTATTTACTCCCAGAGTTTTTGCCAGAAATCTGCTGAGAGGAAGTAGCCGAAGAAATACTTTTTGTATTTCGTTTTGATGTTTGGCCTGGGGCTCGAACTCTATCTTTACGTCTAATAAGCCAACACACACAAGATTTTCACGGCACTATCGTCCTCTTTCTTTAGATTTTTATAGAACGAACTATGGATGTAATTTTCCTTTTCGTAGATTATGTAATGATTTTAACTTGCATTATGATTTTATTGATTTGGATTGTAGTGTTTGTAATATAAAACCTAGCTTATATGCTGGCATTAATTTGTAAATTATTATATAAAAATGTATTTTCGTTCTTGTAATAGGTAGTTCCTGTTTATTGTTACTTTATTCAGCTTGTGATTAAGTTCTGTAGCTGATTTATGTTCTCGTTGCCATTACTTTTCCCTTACCCGCTACAGTCCGAACTGTAGTGTGTACGTGTCCCTACGTAATGGGGACGAGCCCTCCGCGGTCGGGTGAGAATGGGTTAGTGTGAGGCCGGGGACGTTCGAAAAAAAAAACTACCTGCTAGACTACGGCGACTTCAATGCCTTCCATACATCGGGTAAAATTCGATAAAATTTAAAAAGGTGTGGCTGTCAGACCTAATATGGACCAAGGATTCCGAAACAGTTTTCGCTACGGTTGGGTAACCTATTTATTGCTAAAGAAGCTAACTTTTTTATATAAGCAAAAAAGTGCTCTATATAAATCGAGCATAATACGATCAAATTTAAAAGGTTATGATTTTCGGATCTAGAGGAATAGAATAGCTATTGCACCGAAGATTCCAAAAAAATTTTCGCTACGGTCGGGTAAACTTTGGGACCGGAAATATAGCCCACGAAGCTAATAGAAAAACGTGATCTATATAAATCGGACATTGGGTGCCCTGGTAGTCTTAAGGGTAATGTGTTACACTATTAGCGTGAGGGTCGTGGGTTCGATTCCCACCAGAGACTCTGGTCTGTTACACTACACCGAGCATATCGTCGAAGTTACTCAGCTCTTATATAATTAAATATAATTTGTAATTGTATTGTAATTAATAAATAAAATAAATAAAATTAAATCGGACAAAATCGGATAAAATGGACCCGGTGGTGGAAATGAACCTAGTGGGCTTAATAGCCATAGTCTCAACGGGCGTTACTTGGGACTGGCCATCAAAGCTAATTGTTTTCTTCCAATGACCAAAAAAAATTCTCTATATAAACCGGGAAAAGTTGTCCGTTTCTTGCGTTTTTTTTTGGTCTATGATTCGCATTCTTTTGGTCGATGACTTATATTTTGTAGTCAATGACTTTACATTTTTTGAATTTTTCAAATCCTCATCAAAAGATCAGCATCGTGTATGAGTTAGGGTTGTCAGCATAAATAATTAAATTTTTTTTTTTGTCAAATGTTGATTGTCAATTACCTTTAAAATTTAGTTGGTCACGTGTCCATTACATAAAGAGTATGGAACTTACCGCAAATAACAATTATTGACGGATGCCCCCTCGAGTTTATGTATTCATTGATCTTAGTTCATACAGTTATATGGCTGCTTCAATTGGTAACGTACATTACTTGAAATGGGTCTGTCAAATTGCATTTGTTGGGTTTTTGAAGTTGTATACGTACATCATAACTGTATATACATACGTCATAACTGTATAAACAATATCCAAACAATAAACAACGTTTTAGGATGTTAAATTGGTATCAAAATGTGAAAAAAGTCAAGAAAAATTTAGTGTTTTTGCATTGTTTGTATTTTCCATACAAATAGACATGCGTCTGATATCATTCGTCTTACAGAAATAGGGCGTAAGTGAGGCTTTTAAAGTTTCTTCTCTTTCGCAACCTTTTATTTCATGCTTAACTCACATTTTATTAATGCTTCTGCCGTTGTTTGTTGCTTATGACTATATCGGCATACAATTTACAAATATTTCTCTCGTGAGAACCATGAAAGTGTTCAATAACCAATGTATTCATGAATACAAAATTATGTGATGGCAAATGTAAACTGTGTTATGATCACGATATCCTCCATAGCATGCTACTACTATACAGTGTATGCAGATATAAATTATCGATGTCACACATTGTCTTCTGACCGTCATTTTTGTAATAAAAGGTTACGATTTTAGAATTGCAAATTTGTTATTGCAGTAAATTTGTATATGCAAACAATAATTGAAAAAAATTAAAATTTTTTAATACCGATATGTCAAGCATTGCTTGTTGGTCCAAAAAAACAATTTAAATATTGTTGATGTCAACATTACAATATTCAGACTCTTTAACAGGCAAGTCTACTGTCGTCGCCGTAGCCTAGTAGGTAGTGTGCTGGCTTATTAGACGTAATCCCACGGTTAAACGCCAGAACAGACATCTTCATCTTCAAATTGAAGTCGCCGTAGTCTAGTAGGTAGTGTGTTGGCTTATTAGACGTAAAGCCATGGTTCGAGCCCCAGGCCAGACATCAAAACGAAATACAAAAAGTATTTCTTCGGCGTCTTTTTCTCAGCAGATTTCTGGCAAAAAATCTCAGATTAAATAAAACTGTTGTGAAAAGCTTCTCATAAAATTTGTCGTTCGGAGTCGACTTTAAACTGTAGGTCCCGCCACTCATGTATAAAATTAAACACACAACATTAGTGGTATGAGAATCTAGTTCGTAATCCTGACTGGAGGGTTCTATGTACAGTGGACAGCAAAAGTCTTAGTACGGCAATATATTTTAGCAATTTCATGAATTTTAGCCAAAAGTTTGTATAAAAATTTATTGTTTATATATTTATTTTATTTTTATTTCTGTTTTATTATAAAACAAAAATTTTTTTAATGTTTTTCATAAAACAAGAGAAAAATAATGAAAAGTTTCAGATGACTCCATAGGTGCCCCCAAGAAGAACCCTGAGTAAATTTAAAATTCAAAGGCCTAATATATGAAAATGTTATGCCTTGTATTTAGTAGAATATCCCTTAAGGTCAAGCACTCCATTTAAGTCATTTGGAATTGAATGTACAAGTTTTGTTTAGTATTTTCTGGTGGCACCATGAGCAAATTTTTCGGTTGACTTTTGTTTGAGGTTTAGCGATTACGTAACCGTTCTTTCAAATGATCTCCTAAAAAACGCTCTTGAAGTCATATCGAGACTTTGTGCAAGAGTATAAAGACTGTGGGGACGTTTTTTGTCAAAATATATTGGAGTACTAAGACTTTTGCTGTCCACTGTATGTATGTAAGTCAACTGTTAAGAAATGGTTTTTTAAGTTTAAACGAGGCGAAATAAGTACCGAGGACAACGCGCACAGTGGACGCCCCCAAAGATACTATTATCGGTAGTGAAAAAAGTTCACAAACTAATTGTGGTTCTAAAAATAGCATGAATCCTTCCCCTTTCAAAAATACTTTGATTATCAGAAATCAAGTCAAACATACATGAGTAATCAATAATCTTGTGTGAAAAGTCTGTTTTTGCCAAATAAAACAAGTTTGAAGGGTTCGAGAAAAAAAAATTATATTTTTGAGTCCTACTCAACTAAACTCGGATATATTTAATTTTTAGTTTTTTGTCGCATAGTATTATTCGAGTCAAAGTTTGAATCTATAAAAAACCAGAATCTATGTATCCTTATTGGACAATGTATGCAGCATGGTTCCATGAATTTACACCGGAACCAACACGATAAATTTCTGAGTGGATAGCACACGTTGAACAAAGTTCATAGCGTATATAACACACCACAGTCTGCAGAAAAGTTTATGAAATCGCGGCGGTCTAGTGATTAGTATCTTGGCTTACTAGCCGAGAACTCGTAGGTTCAATCATCAGTTGTGACATATCGAAGAAAAATAAACCTCTCAACATACTTCTGGAAATAAGAATAAAAGTAAACAAAAAATGACAAACGTCGGTCAGAGACCATGTTAAACTATACTTCCCTGCACTCATGAATAAGAATAATATGGGTAGCGTGAGAGCTTTACTTATTTATTTATTATTTTCGATGAAAATATTATTAAAATATTGTAAATTTACTAAAAAAAATTTATTTCACCGATTCCAAATGCATTTTACATGTTGGTCGCTCATCTAACATGACCATATTCTTTAAGAGCAAAACACAACATACGATATCAAACTAATCTTTATGGTATTAAAAATTTATTTTAAATATTGTTTTCTTTTTCTAGATTACAATGAACTTTACATACATCTATGCAGAAGATCCTTTAAGAGAAAAGTTACAAGGTAATATAACATGGCTTATACCGGAATTTGATACACCAGCACATTGGATGCATACGGAGGATTTTTGTAAGTTTTTAAATATATGTACAGCCACAGATAGACTCTCGTTTGATCGCAGTAATTAATATTTTTTTTATTTTACATTTGTTTTAAATTTTATTTAAAATGTTTAATACTCAATCGCTTTTTCATTAGCTTTAAGTGGGAAACAGAATAGTCGCCGTAGAGTAACGTAATGAGTAGCGCTGCAAGCTGTGGGAAGTTGAAAACAGCAATTCAAATTGGTGGCAACAGAATACGTTGTTGTAGCAGTTGCTGTAGTAGAAGCTGAAGCACAAAATTCGAATATTTGAAATTTGTCGTGCGTCAAATATAAATTGTAAAGAGGGTTTCCATGGTTTTCAATATATTCGACATTAAATATGTGAAACATAAAACTTAATATTGCTGAAGAGAAACATGTAGTTAGGTGAGGTTAGAGGACGTGTACTTGACAAGTACAGTACCCGGAGGTCAAGTTGACTCATTGTACAAAAACGTCCTTTAAGTGAGAGGATAATAGAGGGGATGGGAAAAAAGGAGAGGAAGTAGGAAAGGGAAGAATAAGGAAGCGGAGGAATTACACAGGCCAACAAACACTAACAAACAACAACACTAACAAACACGCAAGAGATAGTGCGACTACACTAATGAAGCCCTTGCACTTTTCATCCAGCTCAAGCTACTAATGAATCTATGGAGAGCTTTGATGTCGGCTCTCGACACAAAATTCAAACCCACAAAGAAGCCCCTGCCAAGGATCCTCAACCTCAACCTACTAAGGGCTGGACAGTTACAGAGAAGGTGTTCGATAGTCTCCAACATATCCTCATCGCAAAATACCCTGCAATAGTCCGGCTAGGATCTGTTCCAGATCCCTGTCTCGCAGTACCCTGTAATAAATCCAATTACTAATCTTAAACTGGCTTTATCCAAGCCCAGTAGCACACCTGTTCTATCACTGTCTATAGCAGGCCACAAAAAGCCTAGAAACATAACAACCCGATCCATTCTCCCAACGCCTCTGCTCTTCCCCCCTGACCCATAAATTGATGAGGCCATAGAGGTGGCAGACTGGGGGATCAGGACCAACTATTAAATTCATCCCAGAAAGCGAACCTAACCTAGCAAGAGCATCTGCCGTCTCATTACCCAGTATTCCGCTATGACCTGGAACCCAGCATAGACATGTAGTTGAATATGCATTTATTATACAATTTGATACGCATTTTTTGGATAAAATTCGCATTATATTCTTGCATTATTCTGTAAGTTTTTGAAAAGGTTGGTTGGCATCTATTCTGGTCGTATTTTTTCTTGCCACGCTACTCATTACGTCGTAAGCTTCAGCTTCTACAACTACTTTATTCTGTTCCAGGCCTTAAAAATCAAAATAAAATCTGAATATATTTTATATTGACATTACGTAATTCATAAAAAACTGAAAAATTAGAGGACATTTGTTTGAATGCAAGATTAAAAAAAAATATTAAAAATTTTTTTATAATCGTGGAGCCTTGCTGGTGGCATACTAATAATCGAAAATATATTTGTCATGGAGCAAAGAACTAATATTTTTGGGAAGAAAACCAGTCCTCACTTTTACGAGCTATATTTACAGCTGTGTTATCTGTCAGAAATTTCAACAAGTCCATGATCATTTAGGTCATTTACGATCCAAATCAGTCTTCAATGGATTCTCCATAAGTTTCGATTGCTTGCAACTGGGACTGCTTACTGACCATGGAACTAATATTTTTGGAAGAAATCCAGTCCTTACTTTTACGAGCAATATGTGCAACTACGTTGTCCTATTAAAAATAAAGAAATTTCTTTATTGATAAATGATCTTTTAGATCATTTAGGCTCGAAACCAGCTTCCAACGAATTTCCATAATATTTTACTTTTATAAGCAAAAATGTACAGCTACGTTGTGTTGTTGAATAATACAATGATCTTCAGAAAAATTTGACTAGTTAAAGACATGTGAATTTAGAGAAATAGAAAACGCCTCCGACTAAATGTCACAGTTGCTCAAGGCTTAGACTTCATATTTTTCATTGGATCCAGGGTGTAACATTTAAAACAAGGGCGATAAATCTCATAGTAACTGGAACATCCATAGAAGTGAACGAAAAGTCGGACGAACTGGCACGGAACGAATCGGAGATGTCTGAGGAAGAGACTATAGAACATTCCTGTTCCTCTACAGGAATACGTTTCCAAATTGGAAAAAGCATCATGGAATTCAATATACCTTGGACATTGGATAGCAGGAAAACCAAAGAACTACTTAAGTTCGACAAGAGAACAGTTCGCACTCTAACAGGTATTCTACCAAGACACTGCACTTTTGGCAATTTCGCTGACAAGCTCGATCTGCCGCACCAAGATTACTGCAGAAACTGCATTATGTAGACACCTTTTATGAGACTGTCCTGCATTTCAGAACAGACTTCAATGGTTTTTGGGTAACAGAACGTTTGAAGATCTGCACACGTTGGCGAACGTGCCACTAAGAGAACTGGCCGGTTTTATCCGAAGTTCGGATTGGTTCAAAACCCACTACTGAGGATGACAAGGGGGCTTACCTCCTCACACTGGGTAACACAATGGGCCATATGGCCACCGAGTGAACTAGCCTGCATACGCCAAACTACCCGTTAGCCTAAACTAGAACATCAAGTTTTTCCTTTATTTCGCGACATGATAAACGAATCTTAGCGGCATAATATCAAATTGTGCTAAGTGCAGATTTTTACTTTTCGAGTTCCCTTTCGCTGGAGCTTTAATACCATAGTTTATGCCAAGTTTTAGCGAATTTCCTTCTTTCAGAACGCATTATTATTCCAACAATTTTTCTATTAGAATATCCCTGCTCACACATACATACATAATTGGTCAAAGCAACCCCTCCGTCAAGATTACGGCCTAGTTTCTCCCACCATTTTAGGTTGTGTGTGTTAATTTTATAAATGAGTGCCAAGAACTACAGCACACTGTGGTTTAAAGTGCAATTCCGAACGACAGATTTTTGAGAAACTTTTCATGGCAATTTTTTTACTCTCAGAAGTTTTGCCAGAAATCGGCTGAGAGGGAGACGCCAAAGAAATATTTTTTCATATTTCGTTTAGGACTGAATCACAGGCTCGCATTTAACACTAGACTACGGCGACTGATTCCGTAAATAAATTAAAAATCAAACGTCTTTGGCTCAAAATAAGGATTTTTTTACCACTGCGTTGAAACGAATGTATATTTCATTCCAAAAAATTTTTTGAAATTTGAAAAAATTATAACAGTATAACAGCATATTATAACCTAACCTAACCTAACAGTATATTAAAGGAAACTAGTAACAACATATTAACTGTGATCAAACGATCGTCTGTGACTGTATTAGTTTAGTTATAATTGTATCTCGAAGTTGCTTTGCGCTTATTTTATAAAACTTTTTCTAAAATTTTTCCCACAGATGAAGGCATTTACAACACCTATGTTTTGGATACAGATTACAAGTCCTGGGGCCTTATAATGCACTGTGCTGAGAAAAAGAAACATCCGCGTTATTTATCAGCCTTATTATTATCACGCGAACCAACTTTAGGCGATAATGTTGTTAATTTTCTAAGGTAAGTATTCTAAGAAGCGTATCAGGATCACTAGAATTATTTTTTTTTTCATTTTAGAGAAAAACTACCCCGTTACGATATTGACTTATCATTTATGTTTACCATCAATCAAACATCATGTGATAATCTAATGGAGTCATCACAGGATGATCCCTTAGCCTATATTGTAAATGGACGAAAGAACGCTAAGGAAAAGTTTAAAGTAATCTTAAAGAAGAATTAGAAAATTAAATTCGATATAATGTAACCTAAAAGATTTTATAATAAATCATTTAATATTCCACCATATAGAAACGTTAGACATTACGTAAGAATTTTTTCTCTAATTTGGAACGTGTATTAAAGGTTCAATTTATTATTTTGCTAACAGATGGCTTAATTTGGTAACGTGGTAAGAAATATACGATCTTGTACATAAAAGATTTATTTCGTAGTATAATAATAGATTAATTATGAATACTTTAGAGAAAAGGAATTATTTAACCCGGCTTAAGTGTGTTAAAAGGATGCTAACGATCATATTAATATACAGTGGACAGCAAAAGTCTTAGTACGGCAGTATATTTTAGTAATTTCATGAATTTTAGCTAAAAGTTTGTATAAAAATTTATAGTTTATATATTTATTTTATTAATTTATTTCTGTTTTATTATAAAACAAACAATTTTTTAATGTTTTTTATAAAACGAGAGAAAAATAAGGAAAAGTTTCAAATGACTCCATAGGGGGTACCTAAGAGAACCCTGTGTAAATTTAAAATTCAAAGGCCTAATATATGAAAATGTTATCCCTTGTATTTAGTAGAATATCCCTTAAGGTCAAGCACTCCATTTAACCCATTTGTAATTGAATATATTGAAGTTTTGTTTACTGTTTTCTGGTGGCACCATGAGCTAGTTTTTCGGTTGACTTTTGTTTGAGGTTTAGCGATTACGTAACCGTTCTTTCAAATGATCTCCTAAATACCCTCTTAAAGTCATATCGGGACTTTGTGCAGGAGTATTAAGCCTGTGGGGACTTTTTTTGTCAAAATATATTGCCGTACTAAGAATTTTGCTGTCCACTGTATGTTCTTAGTATTACATCATCAGCATGTAAATTCAAACCCTAGCTCTAAAATCTTGAAATTTAGAAATTTGACAAAAATATATCTCTCGGCGGCTTCCTCTTTAAGTAAATAAAAGTCCAATTAAAAACTTTTCAAACCTGTCATAAAAAGTGAAAGTTAAATTATAGGTCCTGCCACGCATGGATAAAATTAACAAATATCGGGTCCGCCATCTAACGTCTTTTTTCAACTAGTGCTTATTTCGTGAATGGTAACACTTACCTCATGTCTGATTTGACAGATAATTAGTTTTATCCTTCCGCTGAACGAATATGGTTGTGTATACGCTTGAACAACGCTGGGAAATATTGCGACATTACTTTGAAAATCATGGTAATGTTGCAGAATGTGTGCGAAAATTGCGTACGGATTTTGGAAGAAGAGAAGCACTGTCAGCTCCGTATGTTCGTTATCTTGTGAAAAAAGTGAAAGAAACTGGCATCCTCATCGATAAACCAAAGCGTGAAAAGCCAGAAATAGTGCGTACACCCGAGAATATTGCTGCTGTGGCAGAAAGTGTGCGTGAAGCGCCATCAACATCAATTCACCGTCGTTCTCAACAATTGAACAATTGAACGAGTCACTGTTTGGTGCGGATTTTGGCCCAGAGGCATAATTGGGCCATTTTTCTTCGGAAATGAGCAAAGAGTGGCCGTTACAGTCAATGGCGATCGTTATTGTGCCATGTTGAACGAATTTTTGTGCACAAAAATTTAAGAGGAGGATATTGTCAACATTTGGTTTAACAGGACGGCGCTACGTGCCACTCAGCCGAAGTTACACTCGATGTTTTGCGCCTTGTTTTTGAAGATCGCATTATCAGCCGTAGAGCTGATGTCGTTTGGCCACTTCGGAGCTGCGATTTGACACCGTTGGACTATTATTTGTGGAGTGCCGTCAAAGATAAGTGTTACGCCGACAAGCCAGAGACAATTGACTCTTTAAAGGACAATATTCGTGAAGCCATTGGTGAAATACAGCTACACACAATCGATAATGTGCTTAAGAATTGGACCGATCGTGTAGGCTACTGCATGGCCAGCCGAGGCAGCCATTTGAATGAAATTATTTTCCATTATTAACCGGAAAGATTGTACTCTCAAATAAAAAAAGAATTTTGAGAAAATATTCAGTAGTTTTTTAAAGTTATTTGGCGGACCCTTTACGACATGGTTGTACTGAGAAGCTAGATTATAATTCTGAAGGTTTGCGATAACCAATTATGTAAGTAAACATTTTTTCGTATCCTTGTCATCAGACATTTTCCTGAAACAATGCGGCAATGAGCGGCTATGGCAAAATCCGGATAGATCCTTCCAGAGAACTCTATCTAAGTATTTACTGTTCACAACAGTTGAATCTTGTCTCTTTCGGTACCTGATTAGTGTAATCCGAATCTGACATCAGAGTATATCAAATAGGTATATTCACATATGTATTCATCGATAGCATACACCAGATTTAAGATTGTCCAAGAAAGCCCATTGTACTTATAGCAGGTATTGAGGTATTTGATAATGCGTGGGCCCTTAGACCCGGGGACGTGGTACGCCTCTGTGAAGCGGCTAACAAATGGGCTCACACAATCTTCACTCATTTGCAAAAGGAAACCACTTATAAAGAGACAAGAGAAATCTGGCACGAATGACAAAATTTGCATTAAAACTGACCAGCGTTCATCCTAGGAAGCTGATTTCAGTTTTATGGGTATACTGGCTTCTGCGTAGCCAAGTCTGAAGGCTGGGAGTACGTCACAAAGACTTTGCAGAAGTTATATTGATGAGGAAGATGGTAACACCGCTGTCATTGTGGGAAATCTAAAGCGAATAAATCTGGGCCACCCAGACATTGTTGACACAGTGTCTTACCAAAGGTGGTTTGGACAGTATCAACATCTTCATAGAACTACGGGGATGGATGAGAGATGCCAGCCAAGAGTTAAATATGTATAACGGTATGATGTATCTTTTTTCAATGGTTCAAAATATCGTTGAGAAATGCGTGCTTCAAAAATCTCTGAACGAAGACGGATATCGAAAAAATGTGGGTTCGTTTCTCACGGCCTCACTGAGTAAAAAAATCGCGTCACCGAACGTGCATTGCTCCATTTTCAAAATGGCAATCACCCTCGCTCTGAAAACGCTGTAGTGTTAATTCAGCTTATAAGAATGTTTAATACCAGAAACCTTTGTATACCACAGCCTACCTTGTGTAGCATTTCGAAACAATCGATGCAAACATTAACAGTCTAACTGGGAACCTTCCTAATTAGAATTCTAAAACCAAATGTACCGTACAGAAAATTATAAGGCACCATATAATCCACCCGAATGTATCTAAAGTTTCCCACAGCAGCAGGTCCACTATCCAGTTTAGTCCTGGATTTAACTGCATTGAGCCTTACTGCCATCAGCTCAGCCCCCTGATTCAGTAGCAGGTCAGTTTGATTACCAGCAGGAGCAAAGTATACTGGTAATCAGCTGATTGCCTGCGAATCTATTTATCATTCGGTCACATTGTCACACTGGCTACCAACCATATACCAAACAAAGCAAAGTTGATTCCACCAGATCTCGATAGAGCCCATATGTTATGAGGGTCTTAAGCTTCGAAATCTTAACAGACGAAAGTGTAAATCCGTTTGTCTTAAACAAACACGCCCTAACACAAATTTTCAATATCGTTCTCATGATATTACGTTTTTTACCGATTGTAAAATTAATCTTCGATACATGGAATATATAGTACATCAAAAGCTCTTTGATCACTTTGAATCAGAATAACCGGAAAGTAAATTTACAACCACGACTTATTTTTTCAAATTTCTTAATTTTTGTTTATCAAAATAAGATTATCTGTTGTATACAAAATTGAAAATGGGATTGTACTGTTGCCTGCTCCATTTAAATACAACTCTGTGTTGTTCTTTACAGTTTCTTTTGTGCATTGCATTCCGTTTTGTACTATCGTGCGATCTCTTTCTATACAACTGTGGCAGAGCGAGAAAAATAAAAATGGCTTCAATTATACGTGCAGTGTAAATTTTTAAGAAAAATTTTATTCTTAATTTTTTAATAAATTTAACCAAATTTTTTTACAAAATTCACATTAAATAATAAAATTTAACAAACAATAAACGTCAAGTGCATAATAATTTCAAGTGAAACATGCTGGACAACAGTTTAAATAAAATACAAAATTTTGCAAAATGTAAAAGTAGCATACAACCATAAAAAATTGGGAAAATATAATGAAGAAAACGTATTGTAAGAAGAAGAATTTGTACGTACTACGTATTGTTCAATGGGAATAAAAAAACGTTATTCGCCCTCTCAAAACTCATAGGAGATTATGATTTTTCTTTCATTTTTGCAATTCTTAAGAAAATATTAAAAAATTCCCTAAAAAATTACAATAAATGTATAAATAATGTAACAAAAATTGCGCCAATAAAGTGTAAAAAAAGTGTGTGAAGTGAATGAAAAAAAATCTGTAAGCAGAGCTGTATTTTTGTATAGTTCGTAAAAGAAAGAAATACCAACAAACAACATTGAAAAATCTCAGTTATGAATGAAAGAAAGAGAAAAAGCAAAAGAAAATTGTGTCAAGAAATGAAAAACGAAAAAAATAAATAAACTTCAACAAAACTAACATATAAATAGTCCGATTGGTGTAGTAATTATTTTAAATAAATCGTATTAATTATGGAGCTAATGTGATGTGCTTTTTAAATTTTATAATAAATTTAATTCTTTTCATGTTTCCTCCTAGTGTTTCGTATTATTTTTATTTTCCTTCGTATATATTGATGACATAAACGAGAAATGTCTTTGAAATTGACGTTTAAGTGCATTGTTTTGGTTGGTGTTTTCTTTACAAAAATTTCAGGAATTTCCAATAGCAAAACAACAAAATAATGTGTAGTGTTTATGTTTTTACTAAAGTTTCTCATTTTATATCATTCTAGTTAGTGATCCAAAATGTAATGGATAATTTAAGCAAAATAACATTGAACAAAAACAATTATAAATAAATATAAGTGAATAGAAATAATATAAAACCAAAAACTTAACAGGTAGCAATATGTCACGTTGGACTAAAAATATTGTCGTGCCTTTGGATACCACCAAGGAAAGTGCGAATCGTCCAACTGTGGCACGTTCATTGGGTACTATGGGAAAGTGGGGTAAAATGGGTTTCACTTCTACACGGACGTATACCATGTCCGTTATACCGGCAGCAGTAGCAGCAGCTGCTGCAGCTGTGGCTGCCAATAGTCCACAAGAAAGTCCGGCTTCACATAAAGATGATGATCAGTCATCGGGTACACTGGATCCACCAAAGCCACGTAAATTTTTTAAATCCCGCAACACTACACCTCCTGAAGTTATAGCACAAATCATGCAACAAATACCGAGACAACCGACATCACCTACACGTGAACAACCTGCGACAATACCCTCCATATTAAGCACACCCGTACGGGAACCCATCAAAATAAAGATTCCTAAGACAAATTCCGCTGAGCGGAAGAAAAAATCAACTAAAAAGAAAACAGGGAAAAAGTCTGTTGATTCCTGTGAGGAAGATGCTACCGATACAGTAGCTGGTGAAGTAAAATCTACGCCCGAGACAAAGCCGACGAAAAAGAAAAAAGAAAAAGAACTTAAACCTGAAGCGCCACCATCACGTGTCTTAGGGCGAGCTCGAAAGGCTGTTAACTATTGTGAAATGGATGAGGATGATCGTACGCCGACACCCATTAGAGATATTATTATACCGAAGGATAATAGAAAAGCGGATAAACTAATGGCAAATCAAGAAACACCTCCACCAACACCAGCCCATAAAATTGATGATATTTATGCCGCTTGCGATACACCAGAGCCACACCAACCACTGCAATTACCGCCTCCAGCTATTCCCCAACAAATCCCACTAGCCCCTATTAGTCAACACCAAGCTATTGTAAATAATGCAGCTTCTAAGACACCCGAACATCCTCCAATTGTTCTAAGGATATCCAAGGTAAATATAATATAAAAAAAATTTTAGTTTTGGACTACGCACTTCAAAAAATAATTAAAGTCTTTAAAATCGATTTTGGTACGAATTGATTACTTATTCTCTTCTCTTTTACGACCACGTTCAAAGCAATGAAAACAATCATTGAAAGAGAGTCAAACTGAAAGAGAATTAGAGATCATTAGAAAATATTACTACTCTCCTCACCACCTTTATTTTACGCGCCTTTTTTCTCATTCATTATGAAAGAATTGCCACATTAGCAGTAAATGCTGAAAACAGTGAAAGAAATCTGGCCAGATTCTTATTGTGTGCTTTCACTGTTTGTATTTTTTTTTTGTTTTTTTATTTGTCAGTATAATTTTTTTTATTATTTTATAAAAAAAAAGATTTGACAGTGCGTGATCCTCCCTGCTTTATTAACAATTTCAATTAACAGAACCAAACATCAACAATTAATGGCATCTGTATGTTTTTAGGGAACATCTCGTTTGGTCAGTACCGATAGTGAAGAACAACAACTGAATGCTTCAAGCACGCCGCCATCACAACACTCGGAAATAACAGCAAACGATACCCAATCATCGACTCTGCCATCTGTAAGTAAATCAAGACAAACGTCGATAGAAGATACAACACCGCCAGTTTTAATACCGACGACACCGAAGATAATTGTTAAGCCTCCTAAACCTCCTTCACCGAAACCTCCAACACCACCTAGCAATAGCCGTCAGGCAGAGGAGGAGGAGGCGGAAGAAGAAGAAAGTGAAGAAGAAGAAGAGGAAGAAATTGCCGAGGAGCCTCCAGAAATAAACTACTGTACGGTTAAGATCTCACCCGATAAGCCGCCAAAAGAACGCTTAAAGTTAATAATCAAAACAGATGTTATACGCAATGCACTAGCCGCAGCGGCTGCAGCAGCAGCAGCTAAAGCTAAAAAGGCTGCAGAAAATACGGGACGCCCTGAAAAGGAGAAAAAGAAGAGTAAAAAACATAAACATTTAAAGCATGCATCAGTTGAGCAATTAGCAACGCCCCAGCAAAATTCGACATCAGAATTTAAAACACCATCGCCTCATCTGTCCTTAAGTCAAGCAAGCATGAACGATCCCGCTAATCTGCTTCAAATACCAAATAATGCGGCATCAACGTCAGCATCAACAACAGCTGCCAGAACAGTGATATCACCTCCCACTTTATCGGAGAAGGATTTCGATTCGCAATCTTCTGTTTTAGGCAGTATATCATCGAAGGGAAATAGCACGCCTCTGGGCGGTGTGCAACCTGTTGCCGAAGAAAGCTGTGTAATACATAGTAGAGGATCTAGTGTCATAACTAGTGACTTAGAGACGAGCCAACATTCTTCTCTGGTTGCTCCACCTTCCGACATAGAATTGAGATTAGAATCCATGATGATGGATGGAGAAAGTAGTCAGCAGCAAAGAGCTTCAGTAACTTTTGTGGAAGCGGAACCTTTACAGGAAGACATATTGGCGGTATTGCGCGGTGATGAGACGACCACAGCCATGGATGTAGAAGAAGAACAACAAGAAAAAATTAAAGAAAATGGCATTGTTGACACTGAAATAGATTTACCCGTATCAGAAACGCCTGCAGAACCAAATATTTCACCTACAATTACGAATATCACAACTACAGCGGCAACGGGTAAAAGAGTAACACGTGGTAGAAATAAAACCAACTACTCAGAACCAACAGATATTGAATCTACTTCTGCTGCGTCTACGTTACAAATGCCACGCACGAGAGGGAGGAAACTTGCAGTCCCATTACAACAAACCCCTATAGAGGAATTAAATGTACAAACACAGAAACGTACAACGAGAAGAGGAGGTAGAGGTAAAATTGAAGACTCTGCGCCAGCTGTTAATGCAGAGGCTTCTATTGATCAAATACCTCACACAATTTTAGAAGAATCTTCCCCCAATAAGTCTGAAGAAGAGAACAATCCAATGCCTACAATAGTAACAAGAAGAGGCAGACCGCCTCGCACTAATAACGTCAACAGTAGTAATTCCACAAATCTCAATAATAATAATATCAACAAAATCGCCGCCAGTCTCACAGCAAAAATTAATCAGCAAGAAATGCAGAAACTATCATCCACAGAGTCCACCACAACGCCTTCCACACAACGTAGTTATACCCGTAAGCGTAAAAATCAACAGGTTACTCAAGTCTTGCAGCCAGCCAGTCAATTGGATGATCTAGAAGGAAATCAACAATCCACTCCCGCCAAACAACCAAACTTGGATTTGCCTTCTAATGATAACACAGATACTCAGATAACGCCTCTTCAAACGTACAATGATAATCGGCTGACACCTTCAATTGACTTGCAAGAAAACAATTCCGTAGATTCCTCCTCGCTTCAAAGACCTGAAAGTAGTCTGGATAACCCCTCATCCACCTCCCCACCTCCAAAAAGAGATTATAAAATTAAAGATAAGTTTAAAAGAACGCTTACATTGGATAATCAGGTAAACAATGCTGTGGTAATAAAACAATCAACTACGGATTCATCAGCAAGCAATAATCCTGCTGCATCTGCTGCGGAACCCGTCAAATTAGTGATATCGAAAAAGAAAGGTAGCATATTTAAGAGTCGAGTTCCATCAGAGCAGACCGATAATGTTAGCAAGAGACATCTGTACAGACATAGATGGGATGCAACAGCTAACGGAGATGCCAATAGTGAGGGTAACGCATCGCCCAACAATAGTCAGCTTAAAGCACCCGATATCAAAACAACAAATTCCACTATCGAAGCGATATACAATGATTTCAATAGTGATGAAACGCGTAGCAGTCCAGTACCTACTCATAAAATGACGCGAGTCATTAAACAAAATCCTCAGGCTCATCCGTCCTCATCTACCTTCGATATGGACCATAACGATAATGCTGCAGACACCATAAGCTCTATACGAATAGACCGTAAAGCTAAAGAATATTACACAGTGGTTCGGAACGTAAAAACGGCTCATCAGATTCAAGAAATCGGCGAATATCAAGAAATGGATGATGACGTTGAGTATATCTTGGATGCTTTACAGCCTCATAATCCTATGTATACCCGTTGTCTGTCAGCTCTACAACTAGCTACCAAATGTATGGTACCAGCATTTCGTATGCATGTGCGTGCACATGGTGTGGTAACAAAATTCTTTAAGGCACTCTCAGATGCCAATCGTGATTTATCGTTGGGTCTTTGTACCACAGCTATAATGTATATATTATCTCAAGAAGGCCTTAACATGGATTTGGATCGTGATTCTCTAGAATTAATGATGAATCTCTTGGAGTCTGAACAAACAGTAGCCGCCCCTGCCGATCATGCGAACTATGAACGAAATAAACAGAGAGTGAGAGAACTCTGTGAAGAAATTAAAGTTCAAGGTAAAGCTACGCATCTCAATGTCGACAGTATAACTGTAGGTACCTTAGCTATGGAGACCCTCCTGTCACTCACCTCCAAAAGAGCTGGCGATTGGTTCAAGGAAGAATTACGTGAGCTTGGTGGTTTAGAGCACATTATCAAAACCATTAATGATTGCTGTAGACCTGTTATCGATAATGTATATAGTGCCACTGGTATAGTTTGGACACGGCCACTGTTGGATAATATGCAGACAGTAGAAAGATGCTTACGAGTCTTGGAAAATGTTACACAGTTAAATGAGGAAAATCAACGTTATATTCTAACCTATAATAACGGTTCGGTGGCTAATACCCTTTGTTCTCTGTACTCGCTTTGTGATCGTGAATTGATTTTGTACCCAACATCAGAGTTTACATCACGTGATAATCCAGGCATTGTCATTCGGGAACTTCTAATACCCTTAATGAAAGTTCTTATAAGTCTAACGCATCCGTTTAGTGCCTCCCAAAGTTTAGGTGCCGAATTGGTGGGCCAAAAAGTTGATGTTATTGACACCAGTTTCCATTTATTACTGAAAGCGCCAAATTACATTCCGGATCGCTGTGTATTTGAATTAAGCATATTGGTATGTAAACTACTGAATATAATAATTCAATTCAAAATATCTTATTTAAAACTATTGTGTGTATTTCAGTCGCTCTTATTGCTAATCAATTTAACAATGTACACAATTGAGAATCGTGCCCGTATTATGAAAGCTTATGCCCCATCAGATTTCGGGTTAAATAACCATGACAATTCAGAATCACGTGAAACAGCAATATCTGCGGTCATGGCTTATTTCTTTAAATGTGAAGAGCTTGCAAGGTAATTTCTTTTTTGTTATAAGAACTTGGGAACAAAGTAATGAAATTTTATTGTTAATTCACAGATTAGTGGAGAAGAACACCGATGCCTTTTTGGATAATCAAGATAAAAATAAAAAGAAACAGGAGGAACTTGATGAAACTGTAAACAATTGTAGGTTTTTGAAATCCATTTTTAAAATTTTAAATATTTAAAATATTTCCTTTTTTATACGCTTTTAGTACTACAACGAGCTGGTCATCATATGGAACATTCGTTAAAAGGCAGCTACACAGCGATTTTAGTAGGCCACCTTATAACTGATAATGAACAATATGAAGCAATTGTTCGTTCACATTTAATTGGAAATGGTTTTAAAGAAATCATCAGTGTACTAGAGAAATATTACAATTTTATGAATTTAACGGCCAGTGTAAGTATCATGTTAATTCAAAAATCAATATAAAATTATGGAATATCCTTCTTAATGAAGCGAACAGGAAATTTGAAATTATAAAATAATGCTCCTCACACTATAACGCTTTCACCACGAAAATTTCGTTTCAATCGTACAGCGCTTGCTTGATCCAATCAGTTTGACCATAATTAAAAAAAAGAAAATATATTTTCCATTCATCGATCCCTGACTACACATATGTACATACATAATTGTTCATTACAACCCTTCAGTCAGGATTACGACCTAGCTTCTCACGCCACTTATGTTGTATGCGTTAATTTTATACATGAGTGGCGGGACCTACAGTTTAAAGTCGACTCCGAACGACAGATTTTTGATAAACTCTTAATGGCAATTTTATTTACTCTCAGAGTTTTTGCAAGAAATCTGCTGAGGCAGTCGCCTAAGAAATATTTTTTTCATATTTTCGGTTTTGATGTCTGACCTAGTTGATAGTGACTTATACTTCATTTTTTTTCTATTTAATCGATGATATAATGCTAGAGCTTGTAGTACCTGTAACATCTTTTATTTTTCGACATGATAAACGATTCTTAGTGGTGTCAAATTGAATTGAAGTTTTTTCGTTAGCAACAGGAATGTACGTGCAATATTGCCAGACTCTGCTGGACAAGAACAGGACTGACTAACTTTTGTCCTTAAGTCATATGATCCTTACGGGCTATTGTCCTTTTCGTAGGCATTCCAACTAATGTCTTCTGCAGGAGTTGTGGGGAGGAAGAGATTGTCTTTCACCTCATGTGTCCGTGCCCTGCACATGTCATGAAGACGAAGCTTTCTGACCTCTTATTTTCTAACAAGATTTATTTTGGACTCGATATGATTTTCTCTGGGGTATGGTTGTCGCCCGGGTAGAATTAATTTTGTTATCACAATGGGCCTAAGTGGGGCCTCTTACTTTGGGGGGTTCCGCCGCTTAACCTAACCTAGATCATTTTCGGTGTCGTATAAGTACTTTACTTTAATTTTTCACTGGTCGTACTTTATATAAAATTTTCAGTTTAAACGAAAACATGGAAAAGCACAAATTAATAAACTTTTTGCTATTGCGGTTAAACGAATTGTTACTAAAAACGGGAACAATGTATACAATTCAATATACATTTAAGAATAACAGTTTTTAATAAAGGTTTTTGTTAAGTTAAGTTTAAAACGGGTTTTCGCAACGAACTTTGTGTTTTGCAATTCAGATTCTTTAGGTATCTCAAAAACTTAGGGCGATGAAACAGTTCTGTCGACCTGTGTTCTTGTTTTTTGAATATTATCAACGTAAACTTCTTTTGTACATAATTGATCTAATGTTCGAAAGTTTGATTCATTGAAAAATGAAATAATAGAAGAATTAATAAATTAAATAAAAAATGTAGGCACTTTTTAGCCAATAAATCTAATTTCAAATCTTAAGGGCAAAACAGAAATTTTTTACAATATTTATTTCTCTTAGTTTTTGAAACTAGATGCATAGATGTATTTAATTTACTACGAACATATCATATTATTTATTGTTAAATGAAAAAAGTAAAACGTTATGAACATAAAATCCCTTAATTTGAAAGGTTTCATTCATTTCTAAGTTTCAAAGAGACTCTAAAATGTATTTAAAGGGGAAAATATGCGATGATGTCTTTCAATTAAGGGTTGTTTCATTAGTTTCTATAATACACATACATAAATTGGTCATTACAACCCTTCAGGCAGGATTACGACTTAGCTTCTTGCACCACTTATGTTGTGGGTGTTAATTTTATACGGGAGAGGCGGAATCTACAGTTTTTGTGGAACTTCTCATGACAATTTTATGTTACTCTGAGAGTTTTTTCCAGAAATCTGGAAAATATTTCGATATTTCATATCGTTGGAGATGTTTAACCTGGGGTTTGAATCGTGACCTCACGTCTAATAAGCCAACGACCCCAAGTTTCTTTAAAACATTATGGGAAATTAATTTTCAAGAAAATAAAAAAATCTGCTTTTTAAACAGTTTGTACCATTTGCTGTAGGGTGTACTACAAATGAGAAAATTTTAATTTAATAACTTATTTCTTTTTTATTTTTATAATAAGTTTGTTAGTAGGTAAGCATAGATAATTTTTTTTTGCTTATTTAATTAAACAAAATGAGGAATTAAAAAAAGTAGTAATTAGAAGATTAGATGTCTCCATAGTCTAGTAGGTAGTGTGTTAGCTTATTAGACGTAAAGCCAGGGTTCGAGCCCCAGGCCAGACATCAAAACAAAATATGAAAAAATATTTCTTCGGCGACTTCCTCTCAGCAGATTTCTGATAAAAACTCTGAGAGTAAAAAAAATTGCCATGAAAAGTTTCTCAAAAATCTGTCGTTCAGAGTCGACTTTAAACTGTAGCTCCCACCACTCATGTATAAAATTAACACACACAACATAAGTGGTGGGAGAAACTAGGTCGTAATCCTGACTGAAGGGTTGTAATGACCAATTATGTGTTATATATGTAGGAATTAGAATAGGAACTGAGAAGTAAAAAATTCGGTTATTAATTCAATTTTATAAATTTGCGAAACAATTTTTATAAAAACGAAAATAAAATAAATTGTAATACGATACAAGCTGAATCCTTTTTTTTATTATTTGTTTAGGCTGAAGCATCAGTTGTGGCACATAAAAAATCAACCAAAAATTTGTTAGATTATTTCAAAAAACGTGATCTAATTTATGAAATGAATGTCGACGATAATGCGTTGCCACTAAATTTGGAAACAACTGGCCATCATCAAAACATGGAAGAAACGCAGCAAACCCATGCCGCCGCCTCAACATCAACCAGTTCATCAGCTGCGAATAATAACAATAATAGTACGGCAACAAACCAAAGGGTTTATAAGACATATAGTCAAAGATAAGAAGAACTTTTTTAAACAAATTTTGAACAAATTATTATGAGTTTTTTTTTTATTTTCATGTATTGGTTTTTATTTTTAATTATTTGTTTATTATTATTTTTTTTTAATTTTATCTTGTTTATTATATAGAAACGAAGAGAAAAAAGTGTAATATTTGTTGTAAGCTTATTAGCTTAGTACATATTTGTATAAAAAAATATAAAAGGAAACTTTAAAATTGCTTTTATTAGTCTATTAATATATATGATTTACTTTAATTATTTACTCTCACCACTGCAAATACATACAACACAAGATACATTTATTCACCACTACCATCCATTGAATTATTTAATAAATAATCCTTAATACAATTAAAAAAAAAATATGTAACTTAAACTAAAATATAAAATTAATTAAATTTTTTTTAAGATTTTCTTCCTAGTTTAGTATCTATATCACTATATAAAAAAAATTATTTAATTTCAGTTTAACTAAGCACAAATTCTTCTTTTTAAGCCTGAACAGACAGTTATGTTAAAAATTGTAAATAAAATTTAAAAAAATAATAACTAAACAAAAAATATTCACATCTCGATTACAAATTAAATGTCAATAAAAACAAAACTAATGTCTTTTGGTATATTCCCTTGTTAAAGTGTCTAAACTTATTTCTATTTTAAGAAATAAGATTATATTCCCTAAAGAGTTTAATTTCATCTAAAACAGTTTTTTTTTTTATTAGTTTTTCTCCTCAAAAATGTGATTTTATTGCAAATAGCATTAGGATTTTTTTCTTTTCAATTTTTGCTATCACTACCTACATATATATGTATGTATGTATTTATAATTTTGTGTCTATTTTCTACTCTGCATACTTTTTAATATAAAATTTTTAAAAACCTTATGGAATAAAGTTTAAATTTTTTGTATAAAATATTTTTGATAAAGAATTGATGGAAGTACACATATTTTCGGGAGCAAAATCTATATTATTATATTAACAAAACAAAATGAAGAATTGTGTAAAAGAACAACAAATTCTGTATATGTGTGTATAATTATAAAACTTTTTTATGTTTTCAGAATTTAATAATAAATAATTGCAAATATAATATTTAAATTAAAAACTTAAGCATATATATATATATAAATATATATAAAGTAAATTAAAGTATATATATTATTAACTTAATAAAAAAGAAAGTTGTTTAAATAAACGTTTAAACATAAAATATAAACTCAAACAATGTTTTATTAGAAAATATGTCATCTTGCATCACATATAAAGAAACATTTGTGTTATGTTCTCAAATCTCATTTACTTTTAGATTAGATACTCAATTAATTTCGAAAAATGATTATAATAATATTCCCTATACATAATATGTATTTTAATATTTAGAAGGTCTACCATATTTACTTAAAACACATTTGCTGGAGTTGTTCCCATTGCCTTGTCCGTTTTAAGTGTAAACAGATGTAAGGGATTTGATACATACAAACATAATTTGGTCACTAAAACCCTTCAGTTAGGATTGCAAGCTAGCTTCTTACACCACTTATGTTGTGTGTGTTAATTTTATACACAAGTGGCGAGATTTTAAAGTCAACTCCGGACAAATTTTACAGAAACTTTTTATGGCAATATTTTAATATTTTTTCTTCTGAAATCGCCGAAGAAATATTTTTTCATATTTCGATTTGTTCGAGATGTCTGTCCTGGGCTTTGAACCGAAGCCTCATATCTAATAAGTCAACACACTACCTTTGGTCCTTTGTGATACCACAAATAATTCTACCCGGAGGTAGAAAACCATCCCGAGAGCACAAAAATCTTGTATACATAGTTAGCTTTTTATTAGGTTTACATACATACATAATTGGTCATTACAAACCTTTAGTCAGGATTACGACTTAGTTTCTCACACCACTTATGTTGTGTGTTAATTTTTTATACATGAGTGGCGAGATTTTAAAGTCGGCTCCGAGCGACAGATTTTTGAAAAACTTTTTATGGGAATTTTAATATTTTTCTTCTTCGGAAGTCGCCGAATAAATATTTTTTCATATTTTGATTTGTTCGCGATGTCTGACCTGGGGTTTGAAACGAGGCCTCATGTCTAATAAGCTTACACACTACCTAATAGACTACGGCGACTTATATACTTGTATACATAGTTAGCTTTTTATTAGGTCTACTCCCCATAATACTTTGCATGAGGTTATTCCCATAGCCATTTCGGTTTTAAGTGCAAACAGATGTAATGGATTTTAATAATTAATTCAATTAATTAATAATTTAAATAAAAAATTAAAACAATTTGTTTGTATGTTTTTTGTAAGTTCTTAGGCTTGTATATGTATATTTGTGGTTAATTTCTCCAAGTTGTTTGGTTAGGTTAGGTAGCGGACCCCCTCTAAGGAAGAGGTCCCCCAATTAAACTAGAAAGTAGGACCATTGTGATACATATGTACATAACATACATAATTGGTCATTACAACCCTTCACTCAGGATTACGACCTTGCTTCTCACACTACTTATGTTGTACGTGTTAAATATACATATACATGAGAAAGTTTTCACCCCAATTTGATTTACTTTCAGATTTTATACCCGAAATCTGCTGAGAGAAATTCGCCCAAGAAATATTTTTTAATATTTCGTTTTGATCGAGATGTCTAAATTGGTGTTTTAACCGTGGCCACACAAATAATTCTACCCGGAGGTCAACCACTCCCCAGGAAACCATCCCGAAACCAAAAAAAAATTTTGCTATTGCAGCCATCCTTAAGAGCTGGGTCAACGATGTCAGAAATGAGAGGTCAGAAACATCCGTCTCTTTATGACAAGACACATGAAGTGAAAATCAGTCTCTTCCTCAGAACCACAGCTCCTGCAGAAGTCATTAGTTGGAATGTCAAGGCTTTCGGCATGCTTACCAAAAGGACAGTAGCCCGGTAAGAATTGCTATTGTGCAATGGATGACCATGCGATTTAAGTACAGAAACGAGTCAGATCTCTTCTTGTCCATGCGTGTTCAGCAGAGTCTGGCAATATTGCACATACCAACATGATTAAACCTCCCCACAAAACGAGTTGATAATATACAAATTAACCGAGAAAATGGTAACAGATATGCCTTGTAGCATGTCGGAGAACAGTTCCGTCCCGCAATGGCTAGCTCATAAACGATGCAATTTCCAGGCATATCCCTGTGTCCCGGCACAGGAAATTTCTCTAAGAAAACCTCGGCATTCATGGACAAGGAACTACATTGGGGACTTAGCGATTTAATTACAGCCTGGCTATCCGAGTAAATTCAGATATATTCAGTGAAAATCCCGCCACTCAAAGAAAATTGCACCGCTTTCAAAATTGCGACGACCTCTGATTGGAAAACATTGCTGAGGTCAGGCATCGTATAAGATAGTTTAATTTCAGAACCCTTAATAAAGATACCATAGCCAACAATGTCAATCATCTTCGAGCCATCAGTGTGGACCTCTAGGGTCTCATTATATGCCCTAAATAGAGCCTTCAATGTGCATCTAACAAATATCGCAGATCAGGGCACCCAGCTCTAGGGGTAATTCCTCAGAATTAAATGCATAAAGCACCAGATACGCAACACCTACGTACGCAACGGTAGACTCGGCTAGCACTAACTAAACCCTAAATAGTCTTAAATGCACGTGCAACAGATATTGCTGACCAGGAATGATTGATCCCCAGTATTACGAGCGAGCTCTTTCCACCTCAGGTTAGGATTCTGCGGGATGCTCAATGCATATAGAGTGAGAATCATAACCGACGCGTTGGACCGATACCCAACATGCAGACAAGCACCTCACAACACAAAACATTTATTTAATTGTCCAGGGATCACCAACGAACCTCTGGACAAGACCGATTAAGGCTGCCGTATTCCTACAACTACTGACATCACCTACATGGCAATACTATTTTTTTATTTGTACATTTAGTAAGAGCCCGGAAGTTGCAGCGGAATTGTTACAACAACAACAACTATTTCTTAGATCGTATTGCTACTAGCCTAGCACACTAGCCACTAGACAACAAGGGTACACGACCCTAGGAGTAATACATTGGAATGCATAAAGCATCAGACGTGCAAAAAAGTTTTGCAGTCAAAAAGGCAGTAACTGTAAAACAAGAAGTTACTTACATAGTTGTATATATGCAATGCCCATACAACGAAGGGTTAAACCGTTTTTGTGCAATAAAGATTATATCATATATTAACCGATCGACATACAAACCATTTTCTAACGGATGTAAACAAATTAAATTTCTTGTTGTATTAGATCGCGGCGTATAATTTAAGTTTTGACGATCAAAGCGTTATATTGCAAAATCCAACTTTTTGGTATAATTCTGTTTCGCACTCAAGTTTTCTTATAATCTAGTAAAATAAAAAGGTGTCACTTCACACTCACCGATTCAAAAAGAAACCTTGATTAAAATATTGTTTGAATTTTATTGCTCCTTGCTTGTATTGATATGTGTTTTCCGATGTTTTATTTATTTCTAATTTTCTATTCACTTTTAAATTAATATTTTAACTTTTTTCACTTCGAGTGTCTATTGTCGCGTCGCGCGCATTTTAATAACTAATTTGTTAAAAACGTTACACTAGTAACGCCATTTATTTAAAACCTCAGCTGTGTTTAGTTGCTTTAACTGTTGCATTTGTATATATATATCACACTGTTGTACTGAGTGTAGGGTGGGTGATAGTCAGAACTATTACAATTGGAATAGATTAATAACTATACAAAGACAGAGTTGTTTTGAAAACTGCCAAAATAAACAGCTGAAATTGTCAATGACAGCATGTCTTTTTTTTCATCTCAACAACAACAATATCGAAACACACATTAACTGATTACAACATATTGAAGCAGAGAATTTTTATTTCAATTATTTTCGATAAATTTTCAATAAAGTTTTAAAATAAATTAAGCTTAAACAATGGCAACTGCTCAGGCAAACGCAACCACAACCTTGGAATCGTTGGATAAGGAACAAATGAAAACCGTAAGCTAGAAAAGAATAACGAAACTATGAGCGGTCTATAGATCAATAGTAACTTTTATAATTTCATATAGTTTTCAGACTTTTTAATGTCATACAACAAACTATCCGAAATGTGTTTTACAGACTGTGTCAGAGATTTTACCTCCCGTCAAGTAAAGGATAGTGAAGTAAGTTTATAATGGAATTCACTTACATATTGCTGTTTTATTGTTTTCCTTAATTCTTGTTTGTTTTTGAAGGAGAAATGTTCGTTGAATTGTATGGAAAAATACTTAAAAATGAATCAACGCATATCTCAAAGATTCCAAGAGTTCCAAATGATAGCCAATGAAAATGCCCTGGCCATGGCACAAAAAACTGGTAAACTATAAGATGGAACTCTTAGCAAAGTGGAGAATCATTCTAAGCAAAATGATCATACATTCTCATGTTTCCTATTATTTAAAGTTTTTTCTTTGTTTCGTTTTCCATAAATACTTTTTTTGTTCATTTTATTATTACAAAGAATTGTTAATTTACCAAACAACATTATAAGGCATTTTAATAAAAATTAAAAAAAAATAAATATTAAAATTGAAAATAATTCCGATTTATTTAAAATCTATTACTTTAAGCTTTATATAGCCTCGATTTTATATCAAATTTCGACTTAAAACTATGAATTAATTTTTGAATTGAAGAAAATTGAATTTTATTTGTAGTGATTTTGGTTTGAAAACTTAATATAAAATAGGAAAATTTAAATTTTTAAACTATAAACTAATATTTGAATATGCTTTTATTATTACTCAAACTTAAGTTTATATAAACTAAATATTTGTATTAAAATTTAAATTAATTAAGTATTATTAAAGTGAGGGCGAGCTATAGATTTTTACTTATATTGACTTGAGTGTATTGCCCACAATAGGTGTTATTAAAGAACTGGTGTTACACTTTCTGGAAATCCCTCAATTTCGCTTATCAATGCATACTCCAGAATGACGCGTCCCTCTTTGTATCTATAAAAATAAAATAATGCAAATTATTAAAAAAAATTAATTATAAAATGGAAGAGGGTTAATTAATATTATTTTCTTTATCATAACTTAATTATATCTCTTAGCTTTATAGACCCTTTATTCATATATCAGGTCTCATAATAAGTTTAAGTCTGTACATATTATTTTAAAGGCCCATCCATCCCCTTTCTAAGAAAGTTGAAACTTTGGTCATCGGTTCAAAAATGTTTGTGTAATCAATAAATTTGTGCAGAGTCCAAGAAAACAGTTTTTGTTCAATAAAACAAGTTTGGAGGGTTCAAGAAATATAAAAAAAATATTTTTGAGTTCTACTCAACAAAACTCACAACCTACACTATAAGTTGGGTTTATTTTGACTGTCGCACCGTGTAATTTTTCGAAGTAGATTGAATAGAAAATAAATCCTTAATACCAAGTGTGCCCAGTCATTCAGATAATATTTCTATTGCTCTTCACATGTTTTTATTGAGACAAGTACGTGTTTTTCTGCAAAGAGTAGTACAGATTCGAATTAAGACAATAATTCTGTCAATGTCATGAAACATTTTCACTTCTTTGATCTGCATTCAAAGTAATAGAGGAAAACAAAGCAGTAGATATAGATGCTTCGAAATTTAAATATTGCTTTATTGGGATCGATTTATTGACGTCGCCGTAATCTAATAGGAGTGGGATGGCTTATAGGTAGCGCGGTGGCTTATTAGACGAGAGGCCACGGTTCAAATCCCAGACTTATAGATCAAAACGAAATATTAAAATAATATTTCTTCGGCGATTTCCTTCCAGCAGATTTTTGCCAAAAACTCAGTGAGTATTATGAGTCTATCAAAAAAAAATCTGTCATTCGGAGTCGATATTGAACTGCAGGACCCGCCTCTTAAGGATAAAATTAACACACGCAACATAAGTGGCGTAAGAAGCTAGATTGTAATCCTGACTAAATGATTGTAATAACTAATTATGTATGTATGTTTATTGGGAATATGTCGATCGTGTCCTACGATTTTTATTATTTTATCGATATCGTCCATAATTGATATATTATATGGTCACCTTAGTCTAGTTGATATTACATTGGCTCATGAGTTCGGCTGTGACTTCTTTAGAAAAGAAAAGAAATAAAATAAAAGTAACTCTTTTGGCGACCTGTCTACAACAGTTTTCCAGCAAAAGTTTTGAGATTAAATAAAATTGTCTTGATAAGCTTCTCGAAACTGTCATTCAGAGGCAATGTTAAACTGTGACTAAAAGATTGCAATTGCCAATGTATTAAATAAGCTATTATAGACCGTAGAGCATCATTGACATCAAAAGTACTGAGAAACATGGAAAAATTGACAAAACAATTCTCATTTACAGTATCAGAACCATTACTAACGATCACATTTTTAAGTGATTAGCTTGCTTTCTCGCTTATTATGAAGCAGTTACAAAACATCAGGTTTTTTTATTATAAAACTTTATCTTCCGAACTCCTTCTATTGAGGAGATATTGGATTATATTTTACTACGTCTTAGGATCCTAATTTAAAATTTTTTGTTGCTTCATTTTTCTAGAAATTATACACTAATGTACATACATACATTTATATATTGATACTACGAATACTTACTTTTGCCCCTCATCCGTTGCATACTCGTACATCCAACCCAATTTGGCACTACAATTTTTACACATAACATCACGTACCATGTGTCGTCCCGTTAGCATTACACGCTCCTGAACATTACTAAATGTTAAATTGACGACACGTTTAAAGAGATAAGCGCGTCCTGTATCGAATACAGTAAAAGTTCAATGTTCAATATGTTACCCCACCACAAATAGACAATAATAAGGAAGAGAAGGAAAAAATAAAAGCAATTTATAAATTATAAAACAATGTAATTAGTGGCCATCGAAAATGTTTTCGTGCTTACCTGTGGCTCCAGTAAAACGAGTACTTATCAGCTGATTGCGATTGGTTAGATTTGTTTGACATTGGGCACAATTGAAAAGACGAATACCACCTAAATGTTCCAAAAATACGCGTCCCATAATTAAAAATGGAAAAGTTCACCAACCTATTATTATTTTTGTTCTTGTCAAACACAAACACATGCACGCACACACTCAACTTATTCTTGCAATGAGTGTAATAATTAATGACAAAAATGATGATACCGACAGACCGTTCGAATTCGTTATACTTCTTACAAAGAATACACTCACTCTCTAATTGCACATATTAAAACAAAATGTAAAATGAGGAAAAACAAAAAGAAATATTCCAACGTTTGTTTTTGTCTACGAATGCTTCTTCACTTCTTTGTTTACCTTTTTATTTGTTTTTCTAATGAATGCAATTTCAGAAGAGTTATTTCGTTTTTCTATTACGCTTTAGCAACGCTTTATAACAACGTAATTATTAATGTTTAATTGCAAATTATTATTTTAATATTTTTGTACTTTATATTGCAAAACGTTACAAATTTAAAAACGCACTTTTTTCGCAGTAGATTTTCTTTTCCGAAATAATTTGATGAGTTTTTATTATCTGCTTCGCAGTTTATTTTGGTAAATTTTTCAAACTGTCATTTTTTGTATAAATGTCAAGGCTTTTTATCATAATCTATTACAATTTGACTACAGTGATGTATTTTTTAGCTTTTGGCCAAATTACTCGCGCGCGATTCCAATAATTTTATTGAATTGTTTATTTTATAAAAACAGGTAGAATTTATTTTGGCTGTAAGATCATGGCTAAATACAAAATGCAAAGTTCTCGTGTGTGATTTTAATAATTTGATTTAATTGTAACTTTTATAAAGTCATGTAGAATTTCTGATGGCTGCAAGATTAATAAAGACGGAGTGAGTAAATTTGGTGATAATAAATTCATTAAAACAAATTCTTTACAACAAAAGATTGTTTCAATTGCCAATTTTGTAATCTTAAGGAATATAAATAAATAAAATTGCACATTTTACAAAATTAACACCCCCGGAACCAGCCTATACTTTTCTAAAGGTTTTTACTGTACTGCATCCGAATCCAACGTTCGAATTGACTCATCACCTGGGCTTCCTAACCTAAAAAACAGTATAAGGCTACATTAGAGTGTATATGACATCGAGGATTAATTTTAGCATTTTCACGGTCATAAGGTCACGAGAGGATCGACGATTTGTTGACGTGGAAATCCTCGCGCCGCAAAGATACAAATTCCGAACCTCCATTCGTATGGGTTATTTTCTGCGTGCTATTTCCGTTACATTGTGTGACTTAAATTTTATCATATGCTCATCGATAGATTATTGTTTGCTGTTTTTGAGAGCATTCAGATGTTGCATTACTGGTCTAATTAAGTTTCCAACGTATGTCTTCAAACCGATGCACTATGTGGCATTTTGCCTGAAAACCTGGCCAAAATTAATAGAACTGTTTTATGAGTTAATGGCTGGAATTTTTTGATAGTGTTAGTAATTAGGCACAAGGATGAACTCAACCGATTTTGGTTCAAATCGGTCCGTGATTTCGCCTAGCCCCCATACAAATTCCCCTCGAAATTGCACTTATTTACACATAATTATGGTAATTATGCAACAATCATGATACAATTTAGCATGGATCAGTTCTGTGTATTAAGAAATCATGGTGTAAAGTTTGGTGAAAAACGGATCACATTTGACCCTGGCCCCCATATAAAGTCCCCTTTAGAAATTCACATTTGCTCTTATAAATGGCTTAAAAACATCGGTATCGTGATGAAATTCGGTATGAACGTGTATTTTGTAAATCTAAATCATATTACCAAATTTTGTTATGGTCGGTCCATAATTGCTCCTTGGTCCAAAATAGGGCCCCTTAACAAAATATGTTTAGCAATTATAATTGGCTTAAAAATTTTATTACCTCGATGAAATTCGACATGAACATGTTTAATTTGAATGTGAATCATTTATGATCACATTTTATTATGATCGGATCATAAGTGCCCCTAGGTACCACATACGGTCCATTAAGAATATCTAACATATGTATGTACATCTCATATTATAATAATCGATATACATATGTAATTAAGTTTTTAAAATTCTATGATAATTAATATTTATTCATAATATTTATTTTACATTATTTAATACATAACTTAAAAATACCTAAAAAGTGAAACTAACTACAATCGTTAAAATCGTTATCATTTTCATCATCAATGTCAGGAAGGAGTAATTTAATAGCATCTGATGAAATGAATGCTTTTCTATTCCTTCGCGATTTTTGTGTACTGCAGCTTATAAAAGGGTCACTGTATAAAAGTAACCTATTCAGGACATCTCGATTGGTATCGCTTCTACTGAATTTCCTCGCTTAATTCGTACGCCATATGGCTTTATTGCCTATGGCTTTATTACACTGCGTCTATTTTTTTAATTTTTCAAAAAAAAGTAAAATTTTCAAAAAATCGCCAAAAATAATTGCGCAAATTTGCGCTAAAAACTACTTTCACCTTTAAAATCCTTATCTTTTTTTTGGGTAGGGTAAAAAAATGTAAAATTTTTATTATTTTTAAATTTTGAACGAATAATTTTGACATTAATATATGAGATATATATATATAAAAAAACTGAAAGTAGCAGTTGCTCATACCTTTCAAATAAAAAAAAATCAATATAAAACCTCTATTCGTTTGGCCACAAAAAAATATCATATAAACCTATTAAAATTTCAAAAAAAAACCAAAAACGCATTTAATTATCTTCACTTTCCTGACTTTGCCATCGTCTCAAATCTACAAATCTCAAATTAAAGTCGTGAAAATTCACTATATAATGCAGAATTTTGTTGCCTATCGAACTGCATACTCAGTTTCTTAAATTTCTTTAAATTCATTTTTGCCTTTTTGGCCAGCTTTTCAGGGTAAATGCCACATAGTGCGATGCTTGGCATTCGATATACAAGGTACCACCACAATCTGTTTCTCTAGAGCAATAATATCAAAATCATAGCAAAATAGGACAATCCATAACTAACTTCATACCAAGAAATGAGAATTCTCAACTATTTTTGTGAGCTTATGGAATTAATTTTTCTAATATTGGTTGTACCAAGCTATCAAATTTTGTAGTTAAAAGTAATGCTTAAAAGGAATACATTTGAAACAGGAAAAACAGGTTAACTAAGTGGCCTAGAGACGAGTTTAATTGCAAAAGTTGAAGGCTCGGGCAATTTTTGCTGTTAGAATACCGCTACAGAAATGCCTTGACGATCCTTTTGTGTCAAAAGAATTAGATTTATCAACCTTCGTCGTTACTCTTTCTCTTGTTAATATATGCTAAATTTCCTTTTCGATGCAAAAAACTGGCAGCTTCAAGTGACCATACATAAAGAATAACTGTTTGAATACGTACGTACGTAATTGTTCATTACAACCCTTCAGTCAGGATTATGGACCTAGTTTGTCACACCACTTATCTTGTGTGTGTTAATTTTATACATGAGTGTCAGGACCTACAGTTTAATGTCGACTCCCAACGACAGATTCTTGAGAAACTTTTCATGACAATATTATTGGGTCAGAGTTTTTGCCAGAAATCTGCTGAGAGGAAGTAGCCGAAGAAATATTTTTTCATATTTCGTTTTTAAGTGCGACCTGAGGTTTGAACCGTGGCATTACGTCTAATAAGCCAACACACTGCCTACTAGACTACGGCGACTTCTACTGTTTGAATACACCCGGCTGTAAAGAAAGTTTAAATCATACCTTGGGAATAATGATTAGAAATCCTAATGATTAGCAATTGGATTAGAAATTTTAATTGCGCTGGAAAATTGATTAATTATGATTAGTTAGCCATTTTAGACGATTACTAATTGATTAGATTAGAAATAATCAAAAATCTAATCACAATTAGTGACGATTAGTATTTCTAATCAAATCTAATCAAAACTAATCCAAAAAATAATTGATTAGATTTCTTGATTATTTTTGATTAGGTTTGATTAGATCAACTATTTTTAACTATTTTTGTGAAAAGAAAATATTTATTTATCACATTTGTTGCTATATTTACATAATGTAACCGTTTTTGAATATTGCATAAAATTGCATTATATATTGCCACATACATATATATTTACATACTATTTACATTTATACATACTATACATAAAATGAATATAAAGAACGAATTTTACAGAAAGTCAAAAAAAAAATGCATATTCAATAAGTTCTGTAAAAAAAAAAGAAAATAGGTATATATATTACAATTACGTCGTTTTAAATGTATGCTGATTCTGCTTATACAGTCAAACTCGTTTATAACGAACTCGGTTATAACGAATTCTTTGTTATTACGTACATATTTTCAAGTCCCAACGTTTTAATAAGAATTTTCATACAAAAAACATTGTTTATTACGAACTCGTTTATAACGAATTCTCGGTTAAAAGGAACTACTTTAAATGGTCCCAGTAATTAAATTTCGATCATTTTGCCTTTTTATAACGAACCTTCAGAAATAACTTTGAAGTGTGCCAATAGTCTTTACTTTTAGTTAATATGGCAGCATTAAATTATAACTCAACATCTTAAATCAGCTGATAGATAAAAAGAATTAAAACGTCAGTCGCTAAATAATTTGAAAATGTCTAAAAATACGTCAGCGCTCCTTTCTGATAGTGAAATTGTGGAAATTGTAAAGCATCCATCTAATGATAATTTGAGTGATGAAGAAGATGAGATGGAAATAGGGGATCAAATATCTAATATGAAAATGTGCATATATTTTTGCAAAAAATAAAAGCCTTATGTAGAAGAAGCAAATGACTATTTATATGCCTTGGAAAAATGTATATCAACAGAAATTATCAATTCTGCTCTACCAAAAATAACAGACTTTTATATGTAAATATACATAAATTTTTAGAGTAATTATAGTTTTTTGAAGTTATTTTTGTTATTTAGTTTTATTTTCTTATTTAATACTATTTTATTCAATTTTTCACTGAAGTACATATTTTTGGTTTTAAATAAAAAATATATTTTTTGTTTTTAATAAAAAAAATTATTTATTTAAAAAAAAAATTATTTGTATTTTAAATTTTCTTCTATACTTCACCCCGTTTATTACGAACTTTGTCTATAACGAACTATTTTTTCTAGTCCCACGGAGTTCGTTATAACCGAGTTTGACTGTATATAATTCACAAAAAATTGACATTAGACTTGAAAATATGTACGTAATAACAAAGAATTCGTTATAACCGAGTTCGTTATAAACGAGTTTGACTGTATAAGCAGAATCAGCATACATTTAAAACGACGTAATTGTAATATATATACCTATTTTCTTTTTTTTTACAGAACTTATTGAATATGCATTTTTTTTTTGACTTTCTGTAAAATTCGTTCTTTATATTCATTTTATGTATAGTATGTATAAATGTAAATAGTATGTAAATATATATGTATGTGGCAATATATAATGCAATTTTATGCAATATTCAAAAACGGTTACATTATGTAAATATAGCAACAAATGTGATAAATAAATATTTTCTTTTCACAAAAATAGTTAAAAATAGTTGATCTAATCAAATCTAATCAAAAATAATCAAGAAATCTAATCAATTATTTTTTGGATTAGTTTTGATTAGATTTGATTAGAAATACTAATCGTCACTAATTGTGATTAGATTTTTGATTATTTCTAATCTAATCAATTAGTAATCTGAAATTTTTATCAAAATTCAATTCTAATGATTAGATTATTTTATTTCTGTAATCGTAATGATTTCTAATTCTAATCGAAATTCCCCAGCTATGGTTTAAATACGCATCTTTAGAAATAATTAAAAGTAATAAAACCCATCCGGTTGTTAGATGTTCAAATTTTTGTAATTTTCGGCTTGGAACATACATATGTATGTGTCCCTATGGTCGTTAAAGGACCAGAAGATATCGTTGAATAAAAAATGTCTGGATGTAACTCATTGTTTTTGGTAAGATTTAAACGAGACCGCTAAGGTTCTAATTTTCATTCAATTATACCCTAGCAAGAAAAAAAGATATGGCAAAAATTTAGAAAAGATTTTGAATGGTATAATTTTTGATTAGCATTTTCAGGCTCTGCAATGAGATTTAAGAAAAAAATTTGTGACGTATCCATTCGAATATACTTTTTGGTTAGGACATCTCGATAACTTAGGATGGTGGACTAAGTCTGAGAGATCGGATTAATAAGTTTGGTCTGGTTTCTGGGTAAAAAATTTTCGGCCTGTGATCCATTAGAATATAGACAAAAGCGTATTTTTTGAAGTTTTAGGTTAGGATATCTGGAAAATCTAGGATAATAGAATAATGTTGGAGTTGGATTTAGATAAAGTTCCTCAAAAACCGTTGTCTTGAGTAGTATGTTTATGCCGCTTCGCGACCAATCCCTCCATACGAATTTGGGATCATGCCTACGCTACAGTCGGTAGTGTTAGGTTAGTTGATAGGTTTGTAACATATAGATTGGACGGACAGAATGAGTGTGTGTGTGTGTGCGTGGTTAGCCATCCTTTGATTGAAAGTGAGTAGGTTCGTCTCGAGTCTGAGTTCATGATGCCGATGATCCGCGAGTGCGTGATGTAGGGTACCATAAACTCATATTGTTGACTTGTGCAATGTTATGCTTTTGTTTATTTAATTTTTTAATGTAAACAAATTTTAAAACGCTTGACTCATATTACAGTTTTTAATGTAAACAAATACAGAATTTTGGATGTGATAATGTTTAATTAATTTTTTTTGTATGATTTAATGCGATATATTTCCGTTATGTGTAGTTCTTTTCTTGTGGACATATTTTATAATAATCAAATGTATGAGAATACATTTTTTTTGTTATAACAATAACAGTGCTTTGTTATAAACAATAACATCGCGAATCCTTATCATGTTTTGTATTCCTAAACATTAGTTCAACAAGAATTGTATCATATTACAGTTTTTAATATTAAGTTTAAAGAATTTTGAATGTGGTTTCGTTTAATTAATTTTTTTTTTTGTATGATTTAACGTTAGAGAAACAGAAATATAGTTGTACGTGTTCTTGTTGTTGTGCTATAAGTATATGTGCATAAGATCAATAAGAATATTTTGTATGATTTAATGCGATATATTTCCGTTATGTGTGTGTGTGTGTGTGTGTTTCTTTTTTCTTATGGACCCATTTTATGATAATCGAATATAGGAGAATACATTTTTGTTACAAAAATAACAGTGCTTTGTTATAAACAATAACATCGCGAATCCTTATCATTTTTTTTGGTATTCCTAAGCATAAGTTCAATAAGAATATTTTTTAATGTAAACAAATTTTAAAATTCTTGACTCATATTACAGTTTTTAATATTAAGTTTAAAGAATTTTGAATGTGGTTTCGTTTAATTAATTTTTTTTGTATGATTTAACGTTAAAGAAACAGAAATATAGTTGTACGTGTTGTTGTTGTTGTGTTTATAACAGCGATTTGTTTTGAGCAGGATTTCTTTTTTTTCAGTTTTTTTTGTCAGGTTTTAAATAAATAAAATTATATAATAAAGAGATTAATTAAAACAAATTAGATTTTTTTCCTAAGATATGTATGTATATTTTATTTTCAGATTTTGTTACAGTTCACATATTTCTATTTCTCCTTGAAGAAAATCTATTAATCACTTAATTTTATCATTTCCTTTAACATATATGACAGAGTATAGTTGTTCCCTTTTAAATTTTATATATTTAGTTTTTACTGTTTAAAATAAATAAAATTATATATATAATAAAGAGATTGATTAAAATAAATTAGTTTTTTATTTCATTAGATTTTTTCCTATGATTTTTTTAAGATGATTTTGTTATTGGTTGAAAGGTATCTTCTAATAAATAACTTCAACTATTTGACTCAGTTTAATAATTTTTCACTTTTCCTTTAGAGCAGCCCTTGTCTTTACAAGATCTTCTAACATTTTATTATGATAATTTTTAGACATTATAATAATTTTTGTATTGATTTTGATCTGCTTTATATCTGGTAACGATCTGCTTTGTATCTCGTAACGATCTGATTTGTATCTGCTCACATCTGATTTATACCTTATCATGATCTGCTTCATGTCTTATGTCTGTGTATTCTGAATTTGAGTACGCTATATCGTGCTTTCTACAATCTGCATCCACTAAATGTATTCCTTTGTCTCCTTTTGCTAATCGATTTTGAAGTTTTGCATCAGGTACACAAAACTGTTAACCAGGTAGATGTAATTCAACATTTTGAATTTTCAACAATTTGTTTATTATGTTGTTTACAAAACCTTTTCCAATCTTACGCTAATTAGGTTCATTTTTTTTTGTTTTGATTGTAAATTATAACCATTTTGTTATTCATTAATTTCATACCTCTTCGTCTGAAACACTGAAACAGTGGCTAGCTAGTTATACCAGCCATACTAGCTATATCAGCTATACAAGCTGTACCAGCTATACATGATATACCTCTATACCAGCTATATCAGCTGTACTAGCTATACCAGCTATACCAGCTGTATCAGCTATACTAGCTATATAAGCTTTACTAGCTATACCTCTATACCAGCTATACTAGCTATACTAGATATATCAGCTATACTACCTATATCAGCTATACTAGCTATACCAGCTATACTAGCTATACTAGCTATACCAGCTATACTAGCTATATAAGCTATGCAAGCTGAACTAGCTATATCAGCTATACTAGCTATACCAGCTATACTAGCTATACCTCTATACCAGCTATATCAGCTATACTACCTATATCAGCTATACTAGCTATACCGGCTATACTAGCTATACCAGCTATACTAGCTATACCGAATAAAAACTCGAATATTCTTTATTGTTTAAACGGCTTATTTTTTTTCTTAAACGGTAGAAAAAAGATTAAAAACAAAATTATTGCTATTTCTAAATGTATTTTGATTTTTTTTGTGATTTTGTATGAGTGTATGTATTTATTTCTTAGTTACAATATTTTTGTTTTTATAATTATATCAATGAAAACTTTATCCAAATTTATTAATATGAGACATTTCTTTCACTCTTCTAATAAATTATGTTAGATTCTTTGATTATTATTATTGATGATTATTATGATGTAAATGCTGATAATGAAATCATCGGAAAACTTGAAGATAAGCATAAGGCGATGATTATGATGATGTAAATGGTGATAATAACGATTTTCAGTATGAAAATATGACAACTGATGACAATCATGATGAAAAAAACTATGATCATAATAGACCTGTATCAAGTACACGTCTGAAAAACTTGAAAAGAAAACAAAGTTTAAAGCTGACGAAAAACTCGCCATTATTTGAAAATATTCAATCACTTATTAATAATAAGCAAATAGATCAAATTTATGGTTTTAATCAAGATGTAGACGGAAGTTGGAGATATGGCAAGGAAAAATTAATATTTAATAGAGATAATACTATGCGGATAGGAAATATGAAATTGAAAATGACTCCTGGATTATTTGAACTAGTATTTCATAAAAAACCTCTCCATTATTCTAAAAATGATTTGAAAAAATATAAAGAGATTTTAATTCAAACCAATGCACATAAACGTCGCTATGAACCTAATGAACAAGTGAAAGGAACACGAGCCTTCAAATATGTACGAATAATTAAACATTTATTCGAAACAACAACAAACATTTTAACAAAAGGCAGTGGTTTAATGCTAAAATTACAAAATAATCTGAAATCAAATTATATACATTGGGATGATCCTAATGAATTAGTTGACAGACTACGTTTACTTCTTTCATCGGAAGGTGTTGGTTACAACAATCATCAAAACGAAATAATCTCTATTATTGAAGAACTTAAAGAATCTAACATAATTTATTAGAAGAGTGAAAGAAATGTCTCATATTAATAAATTTTTATAAAGTTTTAATAGATATAATTATAAAAACAAAAATATCGTAACTAAGAAATAAATACATACACTCATACAAAATCACAAAAAAAAATCAAAATACATTATAGAAATAGCAATAATTTTGTTTTTAATCTTTTTTCTACCGTTTGAGAAAAAAAAATAAGCCGTTTAAACAATAAAGAATTTTCGAGTTTTTATTCGGTTTTAAATACAATGTAAGTTATTTTTCACATCACTGTGGCTGGTACAGAGGTATAGCTAGTATAGCTGGTATAGCTAGTATAGCTGGTATAGCCGGTATAGCTAGTATAGCTGGTATAACTAGTACAGTTGATAGAGCTGGTATAGCTAGTATAGCTGATATAGCTAGTATAGCTGGTATAGCTAGTATAGCTGATATAGCTAGTTCAGCTTGCATAGCTTATATAGCTAGTATAGCTGGTATAGCTAGTATAGCTGGTATAGCTAGTATTGCTGCTATAGCTGGTATAGCTAGTATAGCTGATATAGCTGGTATAGCTAGTACAGCTGATATAGCTAGTATAGCTGGTATAGCTAGTATAGCTGATATAGCTAGTTCAGCTTGCATAGCTTATATAGCTAGTATAGCTGGTATAGCTAGTATAGCTGGTATAGCTAGTATTGCTGGTATAGCTGGTATAGCTAGTATAGCTGATATAGCTAGTTCAGCTTGCATAGCTTATATAGGTAGTATAGCTGGTACAGCTAGTATAGCTGGTATAGCTAGTATTGCTGGTATAGTTAGTATAGCTGGTATAGCTAGTATAGCTGATATAGCTAGTTCAGCTTGCATAGCTTATATAGCTAGTATAGCTGGTATAGCTAGTATAGCTGATATAGCTAGTTCAGCTTGCATAGCTTATATAGCTAGTATAGCTGGTATAGCTAGTATTGCTGGTATAGCTAGTATAGCTGATATAGCTAGTATAGCTGATATAGCTAGTTCAGCTTGCATAGATTATATAGCTAGTATAGCTGATATATCTAGTATAGCTAGTATAGCTGGTATAGAGCTATAGCTAGTAAAGCTTATATAGCTAGTATAGCTGATACAGCTGGTATAGCTAGTACAGCTGATATAGCTGGTATAGAGGTATAGCATGTATGGCTGGTACAGCTTGTATAGCTGATATAGCTAGTATAGCTGGTATAACTAGCTAGCCACTGTTTCAGTGTTTCAGACGAAGAGATATGAAATTAATGAATAACAAAATGGTTATAATTTACAATCAAAACAAAAAAAATTAAACCTAATTAGCGTAAGATTGGAAAAGGTTTTGTAAACAACATAATAAACAAATTGTTGAAAATTCAAAATGTTGAATTACATCTACCTGGTTAACAGTTTTGTGTACCTGATTCAAAACTTCAAAATCGATTAGCAAAAGTAGACAAAGGAATACATTTAGTGGATGCAGATTGTAGAAAGCACAATATAGCGTACTCAAATTCAGAATACACAGACATAAGACATGAAGCAGATCATGATAAGGTATAAATCAGATGTGAGCAGATACAAATCAGATCGTTACGAGATACAAAGCAGATCGTTACCAGATATAAAGCAGATCAAAATCAATACAAAAATTATTATAATGTCTAAAAATTATCATAATAAAATGTTAGAAGATCTTGTAAAGACAAGGGCTGCTCTAAAGGAAAAGTGAAAAATTATTAAACTGAGTCAAATAGTTGAAGTTATTTATTAGAAGATACCTTTCAACCAATAACAAAATCATCTTAAAAAAATCATAGGAAAAAATCTAATGAAATAAAAAACTAATTTATTTTAATCAATCTCTTTATTATATATATAATTTTATTTATTTTAAACAGTAAAAACTAAATATATAAAATTTAAAAGGGAACAACTATACTCTGTCATATATGTTAAAGGAAATGATAAAATTAAGTGATTAATAGATTTTCTTCAAGGAGAAATAGAAATATGTGAACTGTAACAAAATCTGAAAATAAAATATACATACATATCTTAGGAAAAAAATCTAATTTGTTTTAATTAATCTCTTTATTATATAATTTTATTTATTTAAAACCTGACAAAAAAAACTGAAAAAAAAGAAATCCTGCTCAAAACAAATCGCTGTTATAAACACAACAACAACAACACGTACAACTATATTTCTGTTTCTTTAACGTTAAATCATACAAAAAAAATTAATTAAACGAAACCACATTCAAAATTCTTTAAACTTAATATTAAAAACTGTAATATGAGTCAAGAATTTTAAAATTTGTTTACATTAAAAAATATTCTTATTGAACTTATGCTTAGGAATACCAAAAAAAATGATAAGGATTCGCGATGTTATTGTTTATAACAAAGCACTGTTATTTTTGTAACAAAAATGTATTCTCCTATATTCGATTATCATAAAATGGGTCCATAAGAAAAAAGAAACTAAGGCTTTTGATACAGTCGATCATGCGGTTCTATTGATAAAGCTCCGAAAACTGTTTTATTTCTCCGAAACTGCCTGTAATCTAATTTATTCTTATTTGACGAACAGATTTCAGAAGGTTCATTTCAATGGCAAAGTTTCGGATCCACTTACTATTAGTAGAGGTGTTCCACAGGGGTCTATACTTGGACCTTTGCTGTTTTGCATGTATATAAATGATCTACCTGATGTTTTGGTTAACTGTAATGTTCACATGTATGCTGACGATGTGCAGCTTTACACATATACTCCAAGGGAGAATATTTATTCTTGTTTGGACTACATTAATCGTGACTTAGCAAGGATTGACGGATGGGCCTCGGCCAATGGACTATGTATCAATCCTTCTAAGTCTAAATGTATTACACTTTCGAGAACAAACGGATCATTTGTCATACCTGAATTGAGTATCAGGGGAAATAAAATTGAATTTGTCAGGTCGGCTACTAATCTGGGTATTGTCTTTAATGACAAATTATTGTGGTCTACCCATATAAGTGTCATTGTTGGCAGAATTTATGGCATGCTTCGAAATTTGTGGGCTGTCATAGATTCAACTCCTTTTGTCATTCGCATGCAACTTGCTAAAACGTGCTTGATTCCGGTACTTTTATATGGATGTGAGATATACGCAAATTGCAGTTATGATGACAACCGGAAACTTAACCTGGCGTACAATAACATAGCCAGGTATGTTTTCCTTAAGGGGCGTCGGGATCACATTTCTCATTTAGCTTACCTGATTCTTGGTATCAAATTTGATAATCTCCTGAAAACTAGATGCCTCCTTCTACTTCATAAAATAATTTACACGAAACAGCCGAAGTATTTATATTGTAAAATTAAGTTTGCCAGATCCCACCGGGGTGTGGGGATTATACAGCAACGATTCAGGACTCTTCTGTCTCAGCGACAGTTCTTTATACACACCATTAGTCTTTGGAATTCCTTACCAAATAACATCCAAAATCTGGGCAATGCAAACGCGTTCAAAAAGGAGTTATTTAAATTATTTTCATAATTAAAATTTTTATCTCATATTTGTAAATTTTGTGATTTTATTTTTTAGGTCATCATTATTATTGTTATTATTATTATTATTATTATTATTATTACTATTATTATTATTATTATTATTATTATTATTATTATTATTATTATTATTATTATTTTTATACTTTACCTTATCAATTTAATTTAATATTTATATACATAATTTAACTTTCTCTAATTTTTTATATTTAATTAATGTTAATTTTTTATACCTTATTGATTGTAAACATAGCACTGTCACTTATAAGATTTAGTATCTTGTTGTGCTATGTAGATCATTATAAATCAAATAAATAAAAATAAAAACACACACACACACATAACGGAAATATATCGCATTAAATCATACAAAATATTCTTATTGATCTTATGCACATATACTTATAGCACAACAACAAGAACACGTACAACTATATTTCTGTTTCTCTAACGTTAAATCATACAAAAAAAAAATTAATTAAACGAAACCACATTCAAAATTCTTTAAACTTAATATTAAAAACTGTAATATGATACAATTCTTGTTGAACTAATGTTTAGGAATACAAAACATGATAAGGATTCGCGATGTTATTGTTTATAACAAAGCACTGTTATTGTTATAACAAAAAAATGTATTCTCCTACATTTGATTATTATAAAATATGTCCACAAGAAAAGAACTACACATAACGGAAATATATCGCATTAAATCATACAAAAAAAATTAATTAAACATTATCACATCCAAAATTCTGTATTTGTTTACATTAAAAACTGTAATATGAGTCAAGCGTTTTAAAATTTGTTTACATTAAAAAATTAAATAAACAAAAGCATAACATTGCACAAGTCAACAATATGAGTTTATGGTACCCTACATCACGCACTCGCGGATCATCGGCATCATGAACTCAGACTCGAGACGAACCTACTCACTTTCAATCAAAGGATGGCTAACCACGCACACACACACACACTCATTCTGTCCGTCCAATCTATATGTTACAAACTTATCAACTAACCTAACACTACCGACTGTAGCGTAGGCATGATCCCAAATTCGTATGGAGGGATTGGTCGCGAAGCGGCATAAACATACTACTGTCTTGTTTCTATTCAGCCTGAATAATTTAATCACATATTAATCTAATAATTCATACATTGCTTATTTAAAGATTTTTTCTGAAACCAATTCAATACTTTACAATCTTGAAAATAATTAGACTATAAAAAATCTGTGCACAAAAGTAATAGCCGTTTAAGTCGGATAACATTTTATTAATACTTTTATAGACGATTCTGAAAAAATTAACAGAGTACATAAGAAAAAAAGAAATGCAGAAATAAGAATTCTTACCACCACAATGCGAAGGCAAACAATTATAAAGAAAGTTGAAAAATTCCTGCTTAAAAAGCGCTAAACTTATAATTTAATCTCAAGTACCGAAAACCTTACAAAAACCTTTACCCATCCGTGAAGATCAGAATGTCACTGTGTAACCTAGCATACCACAGTTTCCTATTTGGAATAAGAATCTGCAATCAACGCAGAAAAATCGATGTTCATCCCCTTTTTTGAGAAGAAGACATTCGAAGTGTGCTGCTAAGCGATGTTTCTAACAGCCCGAGTCCCTCATGCATATGGCACCCCACATATTGCACGGGATGTAGATCAAACGAACAAGAGGACAACTCTTATCATTCAGCGGCAGATTTCTGGGAAAAACTCAGAAAATAAATAAAATTGCCATGAAAAGTTTCTCAGAAATCTGTCGTTCGTAGTCGACTTTAAATTGTAGGTCCCTTCACTCATGTGTAAAATTAAATCAGACGAACAAGAGGACAGCTCTTTTCATTCATCAGCAGATTTCTGGGAAAAATACAGAAAGTAAATAAAATTGCCATGTAAAGTTTCTCAGAAATCTGTCGTTCGTAGTCGACTTTAAACTGTAGACTCCGTCACTCATGTTTAATGTTAAGACACACAACATAAGTGGTGTGAGAAGCTAAGTTGTAATCCTGGGTTTGTAATGACTAATTATGTATGTATGTAATTTATACTCGATTTTGTTGCACTGAATTAACAAATGCTTAATATAAGTATGTATTTTAAAAACCATTGCCTGTAGGTCGTTTTAAATTCTTTTAAATCAATAAATTCTTTTAATAAACATTTTGTTGTTGATTACTTATCGTATCGTAAAAATTCAAATATTACTGACCGAATTCTATTTACATTTCTTGTTTTACTGGCAGTAGCAAAAGACAAAATACATTCAGTCTCTAGCCGACTGCCGTGGTGACCATTTCAAATTATTAATATTCAAGCGATATTGCAATAAAAATGCATTTTTACAAGGTATTGTATACTGGAAACGATAACTGACCTCACAAATACTCTTTTTTATGTGTGCTTCATGCGGAATAAAAAAATATGCTTACAAATTACATTAAAAAAAAAATAAATAATAAAAATATATAAATAATGTTATTTATTAAGTGATCTGATTATACCTGTTAATTGCTTTCCTCCTCATGCTATAAACACAATAAACGCAACGCAACAATCTCTCAAAAATAGAATACATGGGTGCATATGGAAGTGATTATTTTAAAGGCAGCGTGACAACAAGCAATGATTAATTAATGCATCGCAGGATGTTTCAATTTTTATTCGCAGCAATGAGACAATTAGTAGTCGCAGTGAGAGGATTAATGCTATCAATACAATAATATGAATGAAATAGAGATTTAAAAAACGCGATGTATTAAATATAATACGAAAGAACGCTTTAGTGGCACCATTAATAAAGGTTTAATGAAGTGTTTATTTGTTATTTACTTTGCTGCCGCTGTTTTTATGATAATTAATATGGTTGCAGCTTACCTTAGGCTGCAATTGCAATATTGTTGTGCTTGCTGCGTTGCGTTTATTGTGTTTATATTAATATCATATTTTAAACGATATTTATTAATCAGCCAAATTGAAAAAATTTTAACATTTAACAGTCATGGACTAAACACTACTTACCCTTAACATTTCTTTCAATAGGCAATCATTTTTTTAAAAACTAATGTAGATTTTCTTTAAATTAATTTTTACTAACAAAAAATATTAAAAAAAATTACGAGTGAGAAAAGCAAAATATTGCATAATAAAATAAAAACAAAAAAAAAATAGATACATACAGTGATAAGAGTTTTCATGCAGATTAAGAAACTGACAAGCGGGTTTTTGCCTGGTCTTCTGCTGATAAAGCCGAGCATCGGCCACTTTCCCACTGCAAGGTACATACGAGGTGTGATCAAAAAATAACCGTTATTTTCAAATTTCGTGAGTTACGTATGTTCGATTTTTCGCAGTTTTTTCTGTTATGTTGGTACACATGTCTGTTATATATGTTGACAATATCAGCCATTTTGGATTGTTAGTTTGCTTTTGACAGATAAAAAGGTTAGGCGTGTTTTGGTGTGCTTTTCGATTTTTTACTATTCGATAAAATGGAATGATTGGCCTTTAGTTTCAATGTCATAGCCATGATTCGTCACCAGTTAAGACCTTTTTCAGCAAACCTGGATCGTCGTTGAACGTCGTCAACATCTGAGCGATGTCCATGCGGCGTTGTTTTGCTCAAAATTTAGCAATTTTGGAACAATCTTCACTGCAGCACGTTTCATGCCTAAAACATCCGTAAAAATTGATTGGCATGAGCCGAACGATATGCCAACATCACAAGCAACCTCTCTAATAGTGATTCGACGATTATCCAAAATCATTTTTTTCACTCCTTCAATGTTTTCATCGGTTGTTGACGTGCTCGGGCGAACAGGACGAGCATCGTCATTTACATGTTCTCGGCCTTCCTTAAACCGGTTATACCACAATTGAACTTGTGTTCTGCTCATAGTAGACTCGCCAAACGCCACAATCAACATTTCAAATGTCCTTGCACATTTAATTTAATTTTTTACACAAAACTTAATAAAGTTTCTTTGATTCCATTTTATCGAATAGCAAAAAAACGAAGAGCACACCAAAACACGACTAACCTTTTTATCTGTCAAAAACAAACTTACAATCCAAAATGGCTGATATTGTCAACATATATATATAACAGACAAGTTTACCAACATATGTAACTCAAAAAAAAATGCGAAAATCGAACATACGTAACTCACAAAATTTGAGAATAACGGTTATTTTTTGATCACACCTCGTATGTATGCTGATGATGTACAGTTGTATCATCATTCTTCCTCGGTAGGCTCTATTCAGGACAACATTGAGAGAATAAATCATGGCCTAAATAATATATATTTGTGGGCTTCAAGAATGTCTATTAATACATACAAGACCTCTTATGCCCGAGTCTTCGTATGAAGAAGTTGTCAAATTTTTGTAATAAGTTGTCACAATTATAACACGTTGTAAAGTTTTGATATATTCATATCTCTCCAAAATTACTGCAAGTAGTAGTTTGAGAGCAGTGATAAAAGCAAAATGTTTAGCTTCGGAGTACACAAACTGTATCTTATATTTGACTATCGAATTATGCGTTTGAAATGAAATTTTAATGTTCTTTCTTAATTAAAAAAAATTTTTTAAAAATAAAAATTGTTCACCCTTCAACTATAACGAAATTTGAAAAAATATGTTTTCGGCAACTTTCTTTCAACACTCTTCTGGCAAAAGCTCTGTGAGTAAAATCAAATTGGCATGAAAAGTACCTCCAAAATCTATCGTTTCCAGTCGACTTTAAACTGTAGCTCCCGCCATTTATGGATGAAATGAACACACACAACATGAGTGGTGTGAGAAGCTAGGTCGTAATCCTGTCTGAAGGGTTGTAATGACGAAATTAAATAATAATGGCTTTATTAGCAATGTTATCTAAGGGATTACTGGTTTTCGTTTTCGAATTTCATATTGGATTGGTTGCTGCCGGGGTTTTGACCACAAACGACTGTTAGATATTGTTGAGGATTAGTATATGTATGTGTGAGATACTTTGCAAGCATTTATTCACAAACATTTGTACAACTTGTATGTTAATTGCAACTGCATTCCAAACTTGACAACCAAATAGCAAATTTGATTTTATATTTAGTTTCGAAAGGCTTTATTTAGTTCCATATGCTATTAATTACAGTTATAAATAAAATTAAGTCGACTTGGGTATTAAGCTTGCAACAGATTCCAACAGAAATAATCTAACCAGGTCAAATTGCATGATCTCGGTGACCAGTTGAAGTCACCTCCAAGTGTGATGACCTTGCTCTTAAATCGCTTGTACATGAAATTTATGTAGGGCCATTCCAGATCATTTACTTCATTCAACAAAAGTTGGTAATAAATGACCTATAGCGCTCGCCGTCAACAATGATGGCCTGGTTGACGTCTTTCTCGCATAAATATAATTATAATGCCGTCATACCTAAATCCATAACAAACAATCTCTTTTTCGGGATGCACTGGATGCTTTTGGACCTCATGTTAATTGGTTTAGTTCTGAATTCGGAAATTTTGTTTGTACAAGTACGATAAAAATTAATGTTAGTTACTAACTGTTCTAAAATGTATTCAGCGGTCATTTACCTTCAGTTATCGAGTCAGTTGAATTTTCCCCCAATTCGCCAATTTGTAGTCTGCGAATGCTCCAGTTATTGCGAGCGGTGTAAAATTGACTGCCGAGAATTTTCTCGCACACTCTCGCGGACAACGGCAATATTTTCTCGGCAGATAAGAGAAAGACTTTTTAATGAAGACTTAATAAAGCCTCTAACCACATTACTAACCACTTTGTCTGAGATATACGATTAAATTTATTGTTTTCTTTCAGTTGCTTGTTGCTTTTTACATTTTATATGGTTTTTACACTGAAATAACGGTGAGTTAGAACGATTGTGATGTGTTTAAAACTACAGTTACTAAGTTTTTATTATTGCTATTTGTGCTACTGCAGGGTCAAAATATTGTCCCTACTGTGTTAATACATGGAGGTGCCGGAGATATATCTGAAGCATCTATTCCGATAAAAAAGTACGGCGTTAAATTGGCCGCTCGTATTGGTTACGAAACTCTTAAGAGCACTGGTAGTGTAGTAAACGCAGTTCAAGAGGCTGTACAATATTTGGAATCCAATCCAAACTATAATGCTGGTTATGGAGGTGTTCTTACCTGGGATGGTGATGTAGAAATGGACGCCGCTATTATGAATGGTTACGACTTAAATGCAGGTTGTGTGTCTGTGGCCAAAGATATTATGCACCCAATAGCATTGGCGCGTAGCATAATGGATAAAACCAGACATAAGTATTTGGCAGGAGAGGGTGCTATGACTTATGCCAAATCAGCTGGCTTTGAATTTTTACCTAAGGGATCATTAGTTACAGACAATGCCAAAAAGGCCTTAGAGGATTTTAAGAATAGTTTTGGCAATACTAGCAGATTTGTGGAGGAGATAACTTTTGGTTCTCCAGGTACTGTTGGAGCCGTTGCCATTGATCAGTACGGCAATGTAGCAGCAGCCACTTCCACTGGTGGCATAACTGGAAAAATGCCTGGTCGTATTGGAGACTCTCCCATTTTGGGTGGTGGCACTTATGCTGATAATAATTCGGGCTGCGTTTCTGCTACTGGTAATGGTGAAACCATAATGCGTTACAATGTTGCGTCTAGAATTTTAGCCTTGACGGAATATTTTGGATTCAGTGCTCAAGAGGCTACCGTAAAGGTATTGGATGAAATGACCAATCGTTTTAATCAAACTGCCGGTGTCATTAGCATAGATCCAAAGGGAAATTTGGGCATATACTTTACATCTCGTCGTATGTCTTGGGCCTATCAACGAGGTGGTGAATTACATTTTGGTGTTGATAAAGGCGAGGATAATGTTGAAATAGTGGGAGAACCTAGAGTATAGAATCAATAATTTCTACTTCAAATAATTGATTTAAAATAAAGTGTTTACAATTTTTCTTAAACTAATAATACAACCATGTTCAATCATTTAAAACGGAAAACTTTTGTTAAGAAATTGAAAGCAATTGGTCAATCAACATTCTTTATACCACATATAAAATACTTTAATAAAAGTGGCAGATATTTACGCATACATTTTATTGTTTCGATTAGATAATGCATATTTAATAATATTAGCGACTTTATGAATTAAATCTTTATTAGTAAAATTGAATTATTAATTGAATGGCAAAAAACCAATGTTAAAAAATTTAATAAACGATGTTTTCGCGGTGCATGCTAACTGTATATACATGTACAAAAATGTATGCATTAAACACATTAAAGACTGCAAGCCAGAGACTACAATCTGTCTAAAATCGAATACATGTGTCCGCCTGAAAATGATTATTTTCACGACAATACACCCACATGATTAGACCACCAGCGATGCAGAATAAGATGCATGAAATCACCGCAATGGGTGAAATTAAAGTTTAGTTATTTAAATGTAGTCGTCGTAGTCTAGTAGGTTGCGTATTGGCTTATGAGATGTGAGGCTATAGTTCAAACGCCAACAAAACGAATTATAAAAAAATATTTCTTTGGTGGCTTCCTCTCCACAGATTTCTGGGTAAAATTCTGAGAGTAAATAAAATTGTATTGAAAAGTTTCTCAAAGTTTCTTTCGGAGTCGGCGTTAAGATGTAGGTCCCGCCCCTCATGTATAAAATTAACACATACCACATAAGTGTGTGAAGCTAGGTCGTAAACAGACACTCAGCCACAAAAGTATACATACGGTTAACAAATTTCAGAAATTTTTTAACCAATCCGTTTTCGTTGAAAATCTTTATAATTGTCTGACATCTTTCTTCGAGTTTAAGACGGTCTTTTGTATTGGTTCAGAAATTTGTTAATCGGATGTACACTTTTGTGGGCCTGCGCAGGGCCACAATTCAGTTCAATTTCAGAAATTTTTTAATCAATGCAAAAGACCGTCTTAAAATCGAGGAAACTAGATTTTCAACGAAAACGTATTGGTTAAAAAATTTCTGAAATTTGTTAACCGTATGTATATTTTTGTGGCTGAGTGTAATTAAACGTTTGTAGTGACTAATTATAAATGTTATGTATTTAGTCTCAGATGGTAGTGAAAAAAATGTATGTCACCATAGATCCAAGGTTTTTACGATCGATTTTTGCCTTTAAATTTTTAACACTCCCACAGTTCCAAAATCAATTTTGCGTTCAATAATTGATTCAATATACGTTCAATAAAACAGCTGATGTACTTACGTATGTTAATCGGGTTTCTTCAAAATTCTGCTTCCGTAATTGGCTCTTATTGCGAATACTTCTTGAAAACGATAATTGATGCAAATTGAATGTAAAACTGCATGCAATCTTAGCTGCCAATTTCATTGATTTTTGACAATCAGTTTGTGTGAAAAGAGCGATTTCGCGAAGTCGAAGTCTATCCCCTTCAAGAGCATTCATCAGACTGTTTACCCTGCGATATAAAAGGCAAGACAAAGCATGCAACGGAGTCGAAAAAAATTCAGTCAGCCTTGTGTGAAGACGCGTTGCGTGTGAAGAGAATAATCGTGATTTGAAGATCTCCGTTACAAAGACCTATTGAACAATGGTTATTGTTTACGCAAAAGAGTGAAAAGAAGAATAACCAATAAAGCAATTGTTGTTGTTTACATCAAGTTGTGAACAGTGGCACACAGAATTGTGCGAATAATAGAGGAATTATTTAAAACTAAACACAAATTTATTTTTATTTTTATTCGAATTTTTGTTTTTTGTTAACGAAAACATTAACTCATCCCTTGTTTCACTAAGACGGGATGTTATTAGACTATCGTCAATTTGTACGAAAATAACATAAAAGTTTATGTAAATTTACTATTATCTAAAATCGTTCTATTTGCAGAAACTAAACGCAACTGCTATCTTATCGTTAATAGGAAATCCATATAAATTAATTTTTAACAAAGTCACTGGTTGCTGCTAAATTGCTAGAGTTAGATTAGAATAACTTGTGTTGCAGAAGAATTTACTTAAAAAGTGTTGCTTTTTAAACTAAGTTTGCCTAATTAAGTATTAATATAAAATAGTATTAATTTTTTAATATTTATGTGGGTACATGGTTAAATACAGATATCGATATCGAAAGAAGATTTATGTATATTTGTGTTAACAATTATTGCATTATAAAAATTAAAAGGAAAAAAAATAAATAATAAAAATTAGTATGTAAAAACAATTGTAAATGTGTATTGAAAAAGAAAAAATCATTGTACCAATGAATTGCCTCAGTAACCTGTAGTATATCTCATTCCATAAGTGCTATTTCCTCTAAATAGGTGACTTTTAAAATATAAGATTTTGTATAGGAAAAAGTTCTTCGAAAATTTTGTTGTTGATTGTCGCGTTTGTTTTTCTTTTTCTAAAAGGACAAAAATTCAGGATTAAACGATGTATGTATTTTAAAAATGTCTAAAAGATAATGAAAAATATAAGGTTAGTTTAGGTTAGAGGACGTGTACTTGTCAATTAATACAAGTACAGTACCCGGAGGTCGAATTGACTCATTGTACAACGTCATAGTTTCTCGCACCACTTATGTTGTGTGTATTAATTTTATACATGAGTGGTGGGATCTACAGTTTAAATTCGACTCCGAACGACAGATTTTTGAGAAACTTTTTCATGGCAATTTTATTTACTCTCAGAGTTTTTGCCAGAAATCTGCTAGAAGGAGGTCGCCGAAGAAATACTTTTAGTATTTTGTCTTGATGTCTGGCCTGGGGCTCGAACCCTGGCCAACACACTACCTACTAGACTACGCCGACTTCATGAAAAATATAAAATTGTACACGAAATCGTATACAACAAAAAAACAGGAACGTTGATTTTTGAGAAAAAGTACCCATTTTTTGAAACAAGATATCACGTAATTAGATTACAAATCAAATGGATCTGGGCGGTCTTGATATTTGTTTATTGACTTGGTCATCTACTACTGCTAATTCATGCTGCCAACAATTTTATTGTTTGTTCGAAAATTTATTATGCATCCAGCTTGTGGTATATAGTGAATATCGAATAGAATTGATAATACACATACATATATATGTAATTGGTTCAGTCAGTTTTGTCAATAAATTCTGGTTGCCCAAGCATTATTCTTGTCAGGTTCTTAAGTGCCGAATCTCTTCTTCCTCCTTGCCATTGCAGATTTTGCGGAAGTCTGGCCTGTGCACCCAAAATTAAATTTTCTGTTATAACTACTATAAGTTTTCTAAAATAAAAGACTGTAGTTAGGTTTAACACAAATTTTGTTCTGCCTATATCCACAACCTTTCAGATCTGTGTGGTTTTTCTTCAAATTGGTTTAAGTACCCCATCTTTTCTTTGCAAAAGAGTTTGGTGATAGACCATTTGATTGCCGCTCTGTAGATCAGAAATGCCAATTTCATGTATCAATTCAATTGAAAGTTTTTTTTATAAAACCAACACTGGATGGGAATGGCCCCTCCCCATGCCGTATATTGTATTGGAATTAAGAAAATAGATTATGGGAAGGAGGACAGAGGGAGTAGTGTTAGTGGACATTAAATTTGAATCTTTTTATAAGTTGCAGGAAAGACCTCTTCTGGTAGGTTATTACACATACCGATAGACCATATAAAGAACGAATTCTGTCTGTAATGCAGTATGCGATTCACTGGCCAATCGACCACAAACGGATGTGCCCTGCGAGAAAGACAGGCGTAAAAATACACAATTTTCGGAAACTTTTTTCGCTTTATCTCGCTAGAGCAACAGCCGTAGTAGTAGCACAGTAAAACACAAGCCATTTTGCGACAATGTTTCAATGAATCAATAGAGTTGGATGCCCTACCGTCATTAATAACCACCTTTGCCTTCACCTGTACGCGGTCGAGAGAGCCTCGAAAGAAACTTTGAGCCACCGGCCCATATATGGGAATTGTATACCATTCTTGTTCGGATAGAAGTGGTGTAAATAGTGAGAAGATCAAATAAAGTGAAGTTTTTTTTGCAACCGTCTAAAGAAAGCAAGGCACTTGAATGCTTCTTTCGCCAATTCAAAATGTGCTGGTTCCAGCGAACATCACACGGAATTTTCATGATCAGAACATTAAGAGCGTCTGTCCGATGAGGCAATATTATTGCAGTGCTTGTGTGAATAAACATACATACATAACATACATAATTGGTCATTACAACCCTTCAGTCAGAATTACGACCTAGCTTCTCACACCACTTATGTTGTGTGTGTGTTCATTTTACACGTGAGTGGCGGGACCTACAGTTTAAAGTCGACTCCAAACGACAGATTTTTGAGCAACTTCACTGCATTTTTTTAATTCTCAGAGTTTTACCAGAAATCTGCTGAGAGAAAGTCGCCAAAGAAATATTTTTTTCATATTGTTGGAGATGTCTGATCTGAGGTTTAAGCCGTGGCCTTACGTCTAATAAGCCAGCACACTACCTACTAGACTACGACGGCAACTGCAAATGCATTGCGTTATTCACGCGTTAAAGTCAATCTTATTCATACGATCCCATTCGGAGATTTTGAGATTATAGGTCGGACGTAAGAGTGTCATTCATATTAAGCCTCCCAAAGGATTCGACCTATCATATGAATCGCAGGTATTGCTGGTATTGTCATCTGCAAAAGAGTTGACAGGATTAGAAGTTAGAAGTTACTGAAAGAAGATCGTTAAACAGTCAGGATTATGACCCATTTTCTCACACCCCTTCTGTTGTGTTTTTGGCGGGACCTACAGTTTAAAGTCGACTCCGAGCGACAGATTTTTTTGAGAAAGTTTTCTTGGCAATTTTTTTTATTAACCCGGAGTTATTTGCCAGAAATCTGCTGGAAGGAAGTCGGTGAAGAAAAATTTTTTATATTTTGTTTTGCTAGAGATGTCTGACCTGGCGTTCGAACCGTGGCCTCTTGTTAAATAATCCAACACACTGCCTACTAGACTACGACGACTAATTGATAATAATTTTATAAAATTTAATTATGAAAGTTGATTTTCACTTTTTTACTAGAAACGCATTACGGATTATCTCCAAAATGGTATACTTGAGCTGAAGAAGACAATTTTATTGGTCAAATATAAGCAATAATAATACAATTATGTTAACACGTCTTTTGAATTGAAGGTATTGAATTCGTTGATTGCAATTTAGTTTAAACATGAAATTAAAATCATTTTACTTACATTCTCATCAAATCTTTAAGTATCATATTGGTGTCCTTATTACTACTCACATCACTGTACGTGTGTATGTAAATGATAATCTGTTAATTACCTTGAGTTTAACAATGTCCAAACGGCAGTGTTACTCTGGGGTCCAAACACTGGAATTTTTGTTTATTGTTTAAAGAAAAATGAGTTTTGTCCAAGACTGTAATGTGGTTTCAATGTTTTTAATGATTGTTCCGCTTAAGTCATAAAAAGCAACCGAACGATAGTGGTTTTTAAATCTTAAATAAATCGATTAACATTGTGTTGCTGCGCCACCAACAAAATAAATTTGAAGGAAAGACATTACACAAATATCAAATTAATTTTGAATAATTTTATTGATTTTGTTTCTCGTTGTCCTGATGATTCAGATGACGCATTCGATCAGTTTCTAATCTCACTTTTCGTTGTTCAAGTGGTTCAAGCGAACGGGTCTCAGCGGCACATACTCGAAGATTTTCCAGTCTCAATGCTCGTCTGATTCTGAGACTCGTAATGCTATTTTCTTCCGTGCTTAAGATGTAGGTCGACCAATTGCTTGTCATTCATTTTGAATAATTTTCAGTGACGCCATCCATCGGAAATTAATCGCACTAACCTCCGTCGACTCATGCGCAACAACTTTGTTAAAGAAAGCACAGTTTACGATTTAATTGATTTTAAGTAAGTTTCTGTGGCACCTCCTGTCGGGAATTAGTCATACCAACTTAGAAACTTTCCCCGGCTCATGTACAACAACTTTGCTAAAGATCATAACATGATCAAATGCACAGTTTACGATTTAATTGATTTTAAGTAATTTTAGGTGGCGCTACCTGTCGGAAATTAGTCATACCAACTTAGAAACCTTCCTCGGCTCATGTGCAACAATTTTGCTGAATACCATAGCAATTTTGCTAAAAGATCATAACATGATCAAATGCATAGTTTACAATTCTATAAGGTACATATAAACAAACATTCATTTTTATATATATAGACTATGGGAGGTGACGCGCCCAATTTAGCCAATCCGTCCATTTTGTTCATATATACGTCAAAGTCGTCCATACAAAATTTGAGGACTCTAGCTGTTGCAGTTTATGAGATATGCGATATTAAATACTTATTGAGTATGTGGGCGTGGCACCTTGCCTACTTGAAATTTTAAAATAAAAAGTACTGTTAAAATTTCAAGAAAATCGGTCCAGCCGGTTAGCCCTTTATAGGCTTCAAATAAACCCACAAACAAATAAACACACATTCATTTTTATATATAAGATATCGGCAAAATAATTGAAATACAATATTTGAAAGGCCCTGCAAATATGACAATATTTATGAAATAAAATTTATAAAATAATTAAAAATTAAATTTTTCTGCTGTTTTGTTTGGCATCTCAATGAATCAAATTTATTAACACAAATCGAAAAAAAAACAAAATTAATAGTCTATAAACTGTTGTAATTATTTTATAACTTTTTGCAAATAATAATTTAACGTAACCGATATTTATTTCCTGACATTTGCATTTCCAGTTATCTACGGTTTTCCTTGTATTATGTACGCTCAATAGAAAAGTTATGGCAAGTAAACTATGTACCATAAACAGATACAACATAACCATTCGATTAAATTAATTTGTTATTATTACTTACTATTGTTGTCTCTACAGGGAAATAATATAATTCCCACCATTTTAATTCATGGTGGGGCGGGAGAAATATCCAATGAAGCTATTTGGCCCACCTTAACAAATGGTGTTAAACTTGCGGCTCGCATGGGCTATGAAACATTAAAGAAAACTGGCAGTGCAGTGGACGCAGTCCAACAAGCTGTAGAATATTTAGAATCTAATCCTAATTATAATGCCGGTTACGGAGGTGTTCTTACCTGGGATGGTGATGTAGAAATGGATGCTGCTATTATGAATGGTCTCGACTTGAATGCAGGTTGCGTATCTGTGGCCAAAGATATTATGCACCCAATAGCATTGGCGCGTAGCATAATGGATAAAACCAGACATAAGTATTTGGCTGGAGAAGGTGCCATGACTTACGCCAAAGCAAATGGTTTTGAATTATTACCTGAAGGAGCATTAGTTACTGAAAGTTCAAAAAAGGCACTGGAGAATTTTAAGAACAGTTTTGGCAATGCTAGTAGACTTAACGAAGGAACTAGTTATGGATCTCCTGGTACAGTTGGTGCCGTTGCTATTGATCAATACGGTAATGTAGCAGCAGCCACTTCCACTGGTGGCATAAACGGAAAAATGCCTGGTCGTATCGGTGATTCTCCAATTTTGGGTGGTGGTACCTATGCTGATAATAATTCAGGCTGTGTCTCTGCCACTGGTAATGGCGAGACCATAATGCGTTATAATGTTGCCTCTAGAATTTTAGCGTTGACGGAACATTTCGGGTACAGTGCTCAAGAGGCCACCGTAAAGGTATTGAATGAAATGACCAAACGTTTTAATCAAACTGCCGGTGTCATTAGCATAGATCCAAAGGGAAATTTGGGCATATACTTCACAACGCGTCGTATGTCTTGGGCCTATCAACGCGGTGGCGAGTTACATTTTGGCATACATCAAGACGAAGATAATGTAGAAATTGTTGGAGAACCAAAGGTGGAATTCTAAGAAATTAAAACAAATATTTGGTACCGAGAATGTTATTCAATTAAAATAAGACCATCATTGGAATATAATAAAAAAGGTTTACGATTGTAATGAAGTTTGTTTGGAGTTATTTAAATCTAGTTAAAAGAAAGTGGTGGTGAGAAAAATGAAAAGCATTCCTAGCGATGGAGAGAACAGTTTCAAATCAAACAATGGCGATAAATTAAAATAACATCGACTTAAAGTTAATGGAAGAATGTGGAAAGCATATTGGTATATTGCATCGTTTTGTGTGTTTTCCAGTACGTAGTACCTGCGAGGATGGAATAATAAGTCATTGAGTTTTTTAAATTACTCTTCTCTTACCTGAAAGGGTAGCACTACTCCCGAAAATTCATGTTGCAATATAGTTCTACCAAAATTTAAACTGCATCATTTAGTTTGCGTTTGACAGCCATTAACATAAATCGCGTGGATCGGGGGTAAAATGGAAAAAGTGAATATCGTGCCAACATTAAATTAAAAAGAAATTTCTAGAAATATTATCTTTAAATCTACAATCAATGGCGAATTTTGAAACAGTTTTCTTTTTAATTTTCTCTCGTAGAATATTTAAAGCACTACATTTCATTTATTTAAAAGGTTTTAATGCAATTTTTATTAATTTAAATATTATTTAAGAATTTTTAACACAATTACAGGTTAGTAACCCACTCATAAATTCAAATTGATAATCAACTTTTCTTTCAATATGTGCCGCTGTAATTTATTGTTATTTTCTTGACGAATACATCTCGAAAACGAAGATTGAAACAAATTTAATGCAAAATTACGTGCTGCCTACGTCACAGCCATCAATTTGTTGGAATTTTGACAGATAATTTGTGTGAAAAAATTGAAAGAACATGAAATTGTATTGTGCAGAACGAACTCAATAATAATAATTTTTTGTTCAAAAATGTATCTCGAGGTAGTAAGTGTAAATTTTTTTTATTCACTGTATTTATTTTTTTAAAGATTAATTTTAACATTTAGAAACAAAACACAATTACATCTTTGTTAGATTTTTGTCTCGTGCGTCTTTTTCATGCATCTTCTTAGCCTAAGTTCTAGCCTAAGTTGGCTACTGCTGTATTGGTAGTTGTGGTTGTTGTTAGCCTGTAGTCTTGAATGCGTTTATGACATTAGGCTACGAATTGTTCCTTAATCGGTCTGTTTTCTGAGTTGAGCCCCAATGGTTATTTTTTGTTTTTAAAACTTAAGAAATGGCTCGAGAAATGGTTTCAACAATGAAAATTTCTCATGAAGAAATCTATATGCCAAGGTTAAAAAAGTGATTTTTTTTATATATTTCAAAAACTCAAAAGCTTCTTGTCTTGGCGACTTCGCCTATGTATAATAGATCCCCTTCGTCTAGGCATGTTTTGTCAATAAATTCTGGTTGCCCAAGAATTATTCCTGTCAGGTTTTTAAGTGCCGAATCTCTTCTTCCTTGACTTTGCAGATTCGGCGAAAGTCTGGCCTGTGTACCCAAAATTCAATTCTCTGTTATAACTACTATAAATTTTCTAAGATAAAAGACTGTAGTTAGGTTTAACACAAATTTTGTTCTGCCTATATCTACAACCTTTCAGATCTGTGTGGTTTTTCTTCAAATTGGTTTAAGTACCTCATCTTTTTTTTGCAAAAGAGTTTGGTGATACACCATTTGATTGCCACTCTGATCAGAAATGCCAATCTCAATTATCAATTCAATTGAAAGTTTTTTTTATAAAACCAACACTGGATGCGAATGGCCCCTCTTTAAGCAGTATATTGTATTGGAATTAAGAAAATAGGTTATGGGAAGGAGGACAGAGGGAGTAGAGTTAGTGGACATTAGATTTGAATCTTTTTACAAGTGGCAGGAAAGACATCTTTGTTGGTGGGGAGTTCCACATACGGATAGTCCGGCTAAAGAACGAATTCTGTCTGTAATGCAGTGTGCGATTCACTGGCCAATCGACCACAAACAGATGTTCCCTGCGAGAAAGACGGGTGCAAAGTAAGGGTACACAATTTTCGGAAACAAGTCCCCTTATTTCGCTAGAGCAACATCCGTAGTAGTTGCAATATAACAGTAAAACACAAACCACTTTGCGACAATGTTTCAATGAATCAATAGAGTTGGATACCCTACCGTCATTAATAACCACCTTTGCCTTCAACTGTACGCGGCCGAGAGAGCTTCGAAATAAATTTTGAGCCACCGGCCCATATATGGGAATTGTATACCATTCTTGTTCAGATAGAAGTGGTGTAAATAGTAAGAACATCAGATAAAGTAAGGTGTTTTTTGCACCGTATTAAGAAACCAAGGCACTTGAATGCTTCTTTCGCCAATTGAAAAATGTGCTGAATCCAGCGAACATCACACTGAATTTTCATGACCAGAACATTAACAGTGTCTGTCTCATTAATACCTACGCTACCCATAACTTCAGATGAGGCAATATTATTGCAGTGCTAGTGTTTTAATAAACATACATACATGACATACATAATTGGTCATTACAACACTTTCATTCGCATTCGCAGACTACAAATTGGCGAATTAGTGGAAAATTCAACTGACTCGATAACTGAAGGTAAATGACCGCTGAATAAATTTTAGAACAGTTAGAAGCTAACATTAATTTTTATCGTACTTGTACAAACAAAATTCCCGAATTCAGAACTAAAACAATTAACATGAGGTCCAAAAGCGTCCTATGTATCCCGAAAAAGAGATAGTTTTTTATGGATTTAAGTATGACCGCATTATATTTACATTTATTCGAGAAAGATGTCAGCCAGGCCATCATTGTTGACGGCGAGCGCTATAGGTCATTGATTACCAACTTTTGTTGGTTCGAAGTGTATGATTTGGAATGGCCCTACATAGATTTCATGTACATGTGATTTAATGGCAAGGTCATCTCACTTGGAGGTGATTTCAACTGGTCGCCGAGATCATGCAATTTGACATCGTTAGATTATTTTTGTTGGAGTCTGCTGATAGCTCAATATCCCCAGTTTGTTTATAACAGTAATTAATACCATATGGGACTAAATGAAGCCTTTCCAAACTAAATATAAAATCAAACATGCTATTTGGTTGTTAAGTTTAGAATGCAGTTGCAATTAACATACAACTTGTACAAATGTTTGTGAATAAATACTTACGTAGTATCTCACACATATACTAACCCAATATGAAATTCGAAAAACAATATCAGTAAACCCCAGTTAACATTGCTAATATTTTATTACGACCTAGCTTCTCACACCGCTTATGTTGTGTGTGGGATCTACAGTTTAAAGTCGACTCCAAACGTCAGATTTTTGAGACATTTCACTACAGTTTTATTAAATCTCAGAGTTTTTCAAGAAATTTGCTGAGAGGAAGTCGTCAAAGAAATATTTTTTTTCATATTTCGTTTTGTTGGAGTTGGCTGACCTGGGCTTTGAATCGTGGCCTTAATAAGCCAGCAAACTACCTACTAGACTACGGCGGCAACATCAGTAGTATTGTATTTTTCACGCGATAAAGCCAACCCTATTCATACGATCCCATTCGGAGTTTTTGAGATTATAGGTCGGTCGTGAGAGTGTCATCCGTATTAAGCCTCCCAAAAGGACTCGACTTACCATATGAATCGCAGGTATTGCTTCAAAAGAGTAGACAGGATTAGAAGTTACAGAAGGAAGATGGTTAAAGAAATTTCCGTTGTTCCTGACTTACCGATGTGTGCACGAGGCGGCAACCGCTAAGGTATTGTATTAAAAGATTTTCAATTATCATACATGTTTTATACATTTATTCAATAGTTAATTTTTCATGTTTTTACTTCTTTTTTTCTTTTTTGTTTTTGTTTTTTTTTTCAAAAATCATTAATTAAATTTGTATCTTATTTCAAAGTATATTTAAATATATGTATGCTTTACAATAGTTTTATTTTCAGTTTAACTTATATGTCTCTTTTCTTTTATTTTTTGTTTCTTTTGTTTAATTTTTATATTTGTTTTGTAATGTTTTTCTTTTTTTTTGTTTATTAAATTTATACACAATCTTAACTAAAAGTTTTTTCTTTTTCAATTTGTTTACATTAGTTTTGAAACTTAATCAGTGTAAGAAATAATGTGCCATATAAGCATGCCTTTGTATACGGAAGTTTCAACGATTTTTAAAATAATTCTAAAACGAAAAATAATCGGTGGAATCCAATAATAATATGTATATTAGATACAATATAAAATATCAGAAACGTTATATGGATATAATAATACAATATTGAGATTTCGAAAATGTTCGTCTCAAGCAATTAATCACTTACGTATGCATAACGTAATGTTAACCCTTAAATATGAAAATTATTCTAAGTGTGGCATTCATGATCAATTCCATAATTTGAAAAAATATACCGAGGAGGACAAAATGTTTCATACAGCGCACGAGTTTGATTTGAATCCTGAAAATAATAATACATACATATTTGGTCATTACAACCCTTCAGTCAGGATTACGATCTAGTTTCTAACACCACTTATGTTGTGTGATTTAATTTTATACATGAGTAGCGGCAGCTACAATTTAAAGTCGACAATAACAATTATTAGCCTAACAGCATTTTAAGACATTGGTTTGACCGCAGTTAATAAAAAGCTTCATTAATTTGTGCCATTCAATAAGTTCAAATAAGTCTTAAACAAAAAAAAATTACAAATTAGATTACAATGTTTAGATAAAACTATTTGGAAATGGTTTGGAATCTAAAAAACACCGAAAAAGGGCATAATCGATCAATTTAAAAATGAATATTGAAATCGAAAAATTGATGATGACAGCGATAAGAAATTTAATAAAACTTGACAGAAACTAGGGACTTATAGTTTCAAGGAATGGAAATTTCTCAAGGAAAAATTGATAGAGGGCAGCCTGGACATAGGTTAGGTTAGGTTAGAGGACGTGTACTTGTCAATTAAGACAATTACAGTACCCGGAGGTCGAATTGACCCATTGTACAACGTCCTAGTTTCTCACACCACTTATGTTGTGTTTGTTAATTTTATACATGAGTGGTGGGACCTACAGTTTAACACGTTCATCGCCACGATCATATCAGAAAAATTTTCACATGGGCCACGGTAACTTTATTAGATAATTTAGTTAAAAATGTATCAAGGAAACTTAATGTATCACAGAAAAAATTTTTTTTTGCCAAAATTCCCGGAAAAACACTATTTTTTATATCAGACATATGTATATGACTGACATGGCCCTATATTTATACTTTTGTTCGACAAGACGCATCCAAACAAGATACAACAAGTATTAACCTGTTGGTTTGAACACAGCGTCGTTTGCGTCGGACATTTGTGATTTACCAAATCGCGTACGTCAGACACATATGACTGACATGGCTCATGTAGAAATTCTTAGCGTCAGACATACTATATGACTGACATGGCGATGAACATGTTAAAGTCGACTCCGAACGACAGATTTTTGAGAAACTTTTTCATGGCAATTTTATTTACTCTCATAGTTTTTGCTAGAAATTTGCTGTGAGGAAGTCGCCGAAAAAATACTTTTTGTGTTTTATCTTGATGTCTGGCCTGGGGCTCGAACCCTGGCTTTACGTCTAATAAGCCAACGCACTACTTACTAGACTACGGCGACTTCAGACTGGATATAACATCACAAAAAATTGTTTTTCATGTCACGGAACAAAGAAAAAAAATTGTTATTCCAGTTGCTAGGAGGTCTATCATACCTGTTTTAAAGGAAAAAATTTAAGCCTTAACTACGATAGACTAAGATATCCAGCGAAAGTGATCTTAGATTTACCCAAATACACATATCATGGACCAGTGAATGAAGAAAATTTACCAAACTGCTACTGCTGTTATTGATGCGATATGAACCAGCGAAGAGTTGTACAATTAAAGAAAAATATTGGAGGGAAAGCGTTATGGTGTGAGGAGTATTCTCTTACAACTTCGTGGTTACTATTTACTTCATTACCACCGAAACTAATTCATCATGAGTGCCCTGGTAGTCTAGTGGAGGGTGCTTGGTTCTATTCTCACAAGTGATTTGGTCTGTGGCACTACACCGGCCATATGGTCAAATAAAATTAATTCATCATATTTGGAACTTCTGCAAGATGTTCGAATTACGAAACATGACAAAAATTTGGAAGATATTTTTGATATTTATGTTTTTCATTAAGACATCGCGGCCGCACATGTAGAGTATGGTTTTCTTACAAAAATACAGTGAACTCGCGAAAACGTTAATATCCAGAAACGTAATCACTACAGAAACATGAACAATTCTTTACATTGACTGTGATCGAAAGTTAAAAGCCTTAAAACGCGAATTGTAATTTTCAAGGAATTCGTTTTTATTTACATTCACCCCTATCATGTTATTTACGATATGGATGATTAAGTTCATAAATTTTGAGAATCCCCACATAAAATTTATCATCTCTTCGTTTTGCCTTAGTTTACCAAAAACCAAGCGAAAACATGACCACACTACAAAAATGAGTTCACGTTTTTGCGAATTCATGGTATGGATCAGAGGTCAGCAATGAGTATTTAAAAAGATGAATAGATTCGAATCGTACTCATAATTTGTCTCTCATCCATACTTATTTTAATATCATGCTCGTACTACTCATATTCAAAGTTTGAAGTACTCATCGTACTCATACTTACTTAACGATACGCATGATGTTATTGATTTCGACTCACCATAACTCAACATATACACTAGAAGGTTGTGTGTTTGCATTGCTTGTCGTCTTTTTCTTCTTTTTTTGTAAATCCAACAACAACTAAGACTGTAAATTTTGATCGAATCATTTATGAGTATTATAAGTATTTTTCTAAATTTATGAATCTGAATGAGTAGGCGTATGAGTCAAACATATTTCGAATGTTATGAATTTGATGTTAACTTTGTAGTCATATTCATTGCAATCGGTACTTATAAGTCAATGTTGTGGTGAGTATGAATGAATCAGAGTAGTAGAATTTCAATACTGTTGACTCACTCATGCTCAAAATTTCGTGAGTACTTATGAGTAGCGAAAAAACAATTCATTGCAGATCTCTGATATGGATCTTCATCCATGGCCGGCATGTAGTTCTGACTGCTAACTCATCGAAAACTTATGTGTATCAAAGTTTACGAAAAGGGACACACTTTTCAACTTCATTTACACTAAAAGCAAAAATATTGATTGAAATAAAAAACCTTCGAAGCCTCATAAATGAGACATAATGAAACAGCGGTCAAACGGATTTTCAAAAAATTTTCCATTTTCTAATGAATTATGAAATTTCATTATTATGTTTCACATATTTAATGTGGCAAGTATTTAAAATTATGGAAACCCTCTTCACAATTTATATTTGACGTGCGCAAAATTTCAATAAATCGAATTTTGTGCTTCAGCATCTATTGCAGCGACTACTACAACTACGTATTCTGTTGCCACTAATTTGAATTGCTGTTTTTAACTTTTGCTTAACTTGCAGCGCTACTTGTTACATTATACTGCAGCGACTATTCTGTTTCCCATTTAAATTTCAGTTAAAATAAATTTAAATTAAATTTATAAAAAAAAAGATTGCGGTCAAACAAATGTTTACATATGTCTAAATATACATACTTATGTATATACCCAAATCCAATTTCCAATAAACGAAATGTAGAAAATCCTACATACTGTAAGCAATTATTTTTATCGACCTTTGTATATAAAAAAGAATAATTTCGCTTGAATACTAAATTGTTTAAAAAGTGATACAAATTCTATGATATTTAATTAAAAAAATTAAATCTTAAAATCAAAATTTTATTTGATTGTCTATGTCAGGTTTGTAAGTGATATAATTTATTTATTGCTCATCTAATTTTATTCTTACATTTAAGTTCCTTAACTGGGTTTTGTAGAGTATCAATCCATGTACGTATATATGTATGTAATTTAAATCGTTGACAATATAAAATAGTGTGTAAGCATACTCAAAAAATTCAGGCATGTTATACAAAATATTTAACATAGGATTTTAGTATTTTTAAATGTACAATACATATGCTATGGTATGTACTAAATATATTAGTTTTTACTTAAATATTTAATACAAAAACAAAACTAGTAATATTTGCCATGATATTAGAATATTTATGCCAAATATTTGTTAATTAATGGGAAAAGATAACATATTTTTTGGAAATAGCAATCATTTCTCAATATAGTATGTCTGACAAATTATGTTGCGAGTGGCCTAAATATTATTAATAGTTTATAATTTGTTTTTTTTATACAACTTTTTTCATTTTTTGTTCATTTCAATCACTTAATTTATATGGTTTTAGTTTTACATACAAAAATATTTTGTAAAATTACACAAAAATACATGTACACATACATTAATTATTTTCTTGATGATTTATTTATTTTTTATTTTGTTTTTATATTATCATTGTCATAATTTTTTTTTATTTTATTACTAAAAGTTATAGGTAGTAGTTGGGGAACTAATATACAAATGTATGGTATGTTTATTTACGTAATTAAATTTAATATAATCGGGTATAAAAAGTTCTAATGATTCTTTACTTAAACATTTATTTCAATTAATTGTTTATAACACTTTAACATATGCTTTTCAGCTAAAAAAAAGTCAAATAATTTTATTTAATTAAGTCAATTATATATATTTTTTTTAATATATAATACATTTAATAAATTAATTTAGTTTTTGCTAAATTTATATTTAAATTATTTTATAATGAGTTAATAAAAAAAATTAATTTAAATCCGCTTTCATACATAATCATTATTTAATAAACACTTTACTTAACAGTGTACAAAAATTATTACAAATTATTTCTAATGGTTTTATTACCAATTAAAAAATAATAAATTACAAACAAAAAAATATTCTAGAAAAATTGTCTTTAAATCTACAATTAATGTTGAAAGTGAGAAACAGTTGCCACTGACTCCAGGTCAGACATCTCCAATGAAAACGAAATAAAAAAAATATTTCCCCGGCGACTTCCTCTTAGCACTCTTCTGGCTTTAACTCTGAGTGTAAATAAAATTGCCATGAAAAGTTTCTCAAAAATCTGTCGTTCGGAATCTTTGAACAGTATGTCACGCCACTCATGTATAGAATTAACACACAGTATGGATGATGTGAGAAACTAGGTAATAATCCTGACTGAAGGGTTGTAATGACCAATTATGTATGTATGTATGCAACAAAAAACAAAAAAAGTTGTACAGTTAGTTGAGTCGAACTCCAAAAGGTACTTTTTTATATTTCTCGACCCCTTCAAACTTGTTTTATTTAACAAAAACTGATTGTTTTTTAACTTTTCACACAAAATTAGCTACCCAAACACTTTTACACCGATTTTGCAAAAATTCAAAGTGTTTTGGTAAGGGGAGAGATAACGCTTAAAAACGGTATATAACATAATTGGTCATTACAACCCTTCAGTCAGGATTGCAACCTAGTTTCTCATACCACTTATATTGTGTGGATTAAGTTTTATACATGAGTGGTGGGACCTACAGTTTAAAGTCGACTCCGAACGACAGATTTTTGAGAAACTTTTCATGACATTTTTTATTTACTCTTAGAGTTTTTGCCAGAAATCTGCTAAGAGGAAGTCGTCGAAGAAATATTTTTTCATATTTCCTTTTGATGTCTGACCTGGGGTTTGAATAACCCAACACACTACTTACTAGACTACGGCGACTACAAAGTTATAGGGTATGAGGTTTGATAGAGTAAACTTGGAAAATAGAATTTTTTTTCTTATTTTTCGATTTTGAACATTCTTAATTGCAAAACATACAGAAATAATTGGTCATTACAAACCTTCAGTCAGAATTACGACCTAGCTTCTCTATGTGTGTTAATTTAATACATGAGTGGCGGCACTTACAGTTTAAAGTCGACCCCGAACGACAGATTTTTGAAAAATTTTTTATGGCAATTTTATTTATTCTCAAAGTTTTTGACAGAAATCTGTTGAGAAAACTCATGGGAATATAAAAAAATATAAAGAATGCGTTGATATTCTTAAAGTGCATTCTCTTATGAAGAAAGAAATACTTTGTTTAATAAAATCGGCTAAAAATTACCGTTTTTTAAAGAGTGTAACAGTCGTGTCATATTTATTTCATATTTTATCTTATCAAATGAACTTTCAGTTTAAAAGTTGTCAAAATTTTCGATTTTTATATTTATGTGTTGTCATCTCTAATAACAATATCAAGTATTTTTGGCAGACTGACAACTCAACAGGAATTAGGTTTCCTTCCATTATCAAGCCATTAATAAATGTTTATCATAAATATACACATATCATAAATAGACAACAATATTTAAAAAAGGTTGCCTTCAAAATTCCAAACGATTTGAATACGAGAACGATTAATCCAATCCAAATCTAAAGAAACGTAAAGAATTTTGATATTTTTTGAATCTTTTTTTGAAAACTTTCGTTCTCTTAGGTTAGGACGTGAGGACGTGTACCTGTCATTGGGGCAAGTACAATACGCAGATGTCAAAATTATCCACTATAAATTCGACCTAGAAGAGAGAGAGCGTGAGCGAGAGGATAGTAAAGGAGAAGAGGTAGGAAAGGAAGGATATAAGGGACGGAGGAAAAAAGATGGACCACAAACACACAAGAGCGTGTGACTACAACCTTGCTCAACCTATTTATGAATCTATGGAAAGCTCTAATGTTGGCTCCCAGCAGAGAGTCCAAACATTCGAAGAAGTCTCTGCTCAGGTTCCTCGCCCTCAACCTTCAAAGGGCTAGACAGATGCAGAGGTGTTCGCTAGTCTCCAACTCCTCCTCATCGCAACATACTCTGCATTAGTCCAGATCCTTGTGAGCGATCTAATCACGCAGACTTTACATGAGCACACTTAGCGGCTTGTTGTGATATCACATGAAGAGAAACCCCAGAGCTTAGTAATAAGCTTACATCAACCAGTTTCATCAGTCAGCATCTGGCTACGAATTAAAGCTTGGTCCCTTCAAATTAAGCAGAAAACGTGTCTGAAAGTTTAATACATGCAGTGATGAATTTGATTCGTAGGTAGATTTGGTAGATAGGAATTACTTGATATGCTTTTGTGAGCAAGAGTAGGTAAAGAGAACAGCGGCACGATATTCCTTAATCAGGTATAGTTCCGCTGCATATTAATGGCCATTATATCAGCCTGCAACACACCGCAGTAGCCTTAGATAGGAAGTCTATCTGTAGTCTATCCTATCCTATCTGTAGTCTATCCTATCCTATCTGTAGTCTATCCTATTTCTAATTTTAGAACTATTTACGCAGAATTTCTGTTTGAGATGACTATATCAGATGAATAATCATTCCTGTTTGGATTTTTCCTGGTCGCCCTAAACTAGTAGGCATGTGTTGGCTTATTAGATGTAAGGCCACGATTCGTGACCTAGGCAAGGTATCTCCAACAAAACAAAATATGAAAAAATATTTTTTCGACTCAGCAGATTTCTGACAAAAACTTCAATACAGATTATGCTCTGGTGAATCCTTAGGTAGGATAGAGCACAGTGTCCACAATGAGAACAATTGGCAGCTTGTTGTCTGGTGAGATATTTAAATGAAAGTCAAAGCCTAAAGCACCTGTAATTTATATCACATCAAATCGCCTCATTTCATTAAAGAGTTTTTATTTGCTATTAAGTACAATCCTTTAAAACTTTTCTCCATAAAGAAGATTAGGTTAGACATTGAACCTGATCTATCGCATAGATCCAGCGAACTATATTAAGACTCCCATCTTATACTAATTACTTTGCTGTAGAAATAGATGGCGCAAACTGCTTAAAAAACCCTACGAGCTAGGTTGTCTTCCAAGCTTAGGTTAGAATCAAGAATTAGATTTAAATATTTAATTTTGCCTTTCAAACTGTATCTGATCCTATTTAAGTTTGGCAATATATGTAAATCATAGTATTATCTTCTTATAAATGGCATTGTATGACTTTTTCCATGATTAATATTAAATTCGATTCACTGCGCTATAATGTTTGAGCTTGTCAGATACTGCTAGTGGTGCGCTCAGCAGACATAACCGAATTTGAACGACCAATGCAATTAAAGTGAATTAGATTATATTTTCTATTCAAAACCGTCTTTAACTCGCACCTCGCTGAAGAAGAAGTTGGTCTTTAAAATACAAATCTTTAAATAAATATGTTAAGATTTAAGTTTCTTCCAACTATTAGATGTCAACTGGCAACTGAGGTCCGTTTACTGTTCATAGCAAACTCGTCAGATTCTACTCTTCAACTTTTAGTTCAAACACTTGACTTAATCGGTCATAAATTTTGCTCCTTTTAAATGGAAGAGAATCTAGGACCAATAACACATACATAATTGGCCATTACTCGTACAACCCTTCAGTCAGGATTATGGGCCTAGTTTCCCACACCACTTATGTTGTATGTTTATTTGCTCTCAGAGTTTTTGTCAGAAATTTGCTGAGAGGAAGTCACCGAAGAAATATTTTTTTTCATATTTTCGTTTTTGTGTTATACCTTAGGTCTAACAAGCCAACACACCGCCTACTAGACTACGGCGACTTTGAGGACCAATAATTGCTGAAGTAAAAAAATTCTGACAATATATCAGTATAATTCGCTATACAAAAACAGTCAAAGAAAGACTTATATTTCCCGCAATAATAGAAAATACTTATTACTTTTAAGTAATATCGATCGTTGTATATTTGTTTGTAGTCAAATAATATAAAAAGGGTTTTAATTCATTTAGAATAGTGTTCTGCATACATACATACATAAATGGTTATACTCTAGTCAGGACTACGACCTAGCTTCTTACACCGCTTATGTTGTGGGTGTGTTAATTTGATACATGAGTGGCGGGACTTAGAGTTTAAAGTCGACTTCGAAAGACAGATTTTTGAGAAATTTTTCATGGCAAGTTTTTCGCCAGAAATCTAAATAAATCCCAATTTTTTTTTAAAGATCTTCGTACTGTCCACACACTGGCATTCTTCTTTATTCTTCTTAGTCTTACCAGTACAATTTACCAGTAGTTATAGCGAGGATGATACAATATTCCAACAGGATAATGATCCGAAACACAAGTCGAAATTAGTTCAAACTTGGTTAAAAAGTCAAAAATTTCAAGTGATGGAATGGCTTACACAAAGTCCAGACTTAAACCCCATCGAAAATTTGTGGACTATCCTTAAACGAAAACTAGGGGGTCTTGAACAACAAGCTGGAAGTACATATTAAGGAACTCTGGGAAAAAATATATGAAATGTGAGGGAAGGGAAGTTATTCGCAAAAAAGGAGATATAACCGGTTATTAATATAGTTTTTCTGAATATGTATTTTGAAATGAAATTTTGAAAATTGAAATTTGCAAAAGTGCGTTTTTTTTAGTTTTTTTTTCCAATAAAGTATTTTTGCTGTATGAAATGAAAAATAATTTTGATTTTTAATGTTTAGTGAAATATAATAAATCTTTAGTTAATTTATGCTAAGCATTTTATTTTGTTTTAATTTGTTGTTTAAAAGCTATTGTTCCTTAAAGGCAACTTTAGAAAAAAAAGGTTCACTTTTGCTCCATAGTGTAGATACATACGCAATGTAAATAGTATATGAAGTAAAAATGTATCTTTTATGTGGAATTATTGTATCGTTTAAAAACATTTTTTTTTGCCTTTTGTTGGGAATATAGGAATAGAGTAGCTGGTTTACTATTTATTAAAATGAATACAATGTCACTTGAGAACCATGTGTGTGGTAGAACTCTATCATTTTTTTAAATTGCGAATTATTTTTAATCTTTAAGTTTGGGTTAAAATTTGGTGTTTATATTGGTCTGGTTTGTCATTGGGTTGAAAACCAACCAGAAAGAGGAATACCATAATCAAATTATAATATTATAACATGCTGACAATTCCTTTATGTGTAGGTTTAATAAGACGACGTAATATACACAGCAAAGTCTACCTTGTTTGGCATAATAATTATTATTATTATTATTTATTATTATTTAACGAAATCTTGGTTAGAATATATTCACAAATAACACAGTGCGACAGTGAAAATACACCCAACTTATAACATAGTGTAGGTTGTAAATTTTGTTAAATAGAACTGAAAAATATTTTTTTATATTTCTCGAACGCTCCAAACTTGTTTTATTTGACAGAAACGGTATTTTTGATGTTTTCACACAAAATTATTGATTACCCAAATATTTTTAAACCTATTTTCAAAATCCGAAGTTTTTTTAAAAGGCTAGAGATGAGCCTTAAAACGGTATACATTACCATATGGTTCAGACTTACATGTTATGAGTTTTGATCGGGTAAACTTGGAAAAAATGATTTATTTTTTTAATTTCGACAAGATCAATAAAAAATTCTGAAAATTTTTTAACTGAAAGTTCATCGGAAAAAAATATAACACGACTGTTATACTGTTTAAATAATAACTACGGTAAATTTTGTTCGAACTAAGTGTCAATCTTTTCACAAGAGAATGCGCTTTAAGAATGTCATTGCTTATGTTATATTGGGCCTGTTCGTAAATTCATCACTGCGCTGAATAATATGATTATTTTGCGCTCACACTACTAATCACGTGTTGCTGATGCTTCTCTTTGCTGATTTATTTGTTTGCATTTACGAACGAACAAACACTGCAGAAATGGAAAATTTATTAATAAATTTAATTTTTGAACTAGACGATAAAACAAATGACAAAATGTTGTTAAATGCACAAAAAAGTGTACTTTGTGCAAAAAAGAAGACATTTAAGGAAGAAAAAAGAATCTTATTGTTAAAACTCTTATTCTCTCTCTCACTCATTCAATGCATCAGCCATTTTTATGATTAGTGTTTTGTGTTTATTTGCACATAATATGATTTAATGTTGCATTTACGAACATTTGACAGCTGCAGCACTGCCAAGGTTTGCATTTATGAACATGATGCGTATAATATGCAGCGCAGTAATTCATTTACGAACATGTCCATTTTTTAATTAAAGTTTGCTGCTATGAATGGACAAACTTAAAAAATAAAAAAAATCACATTTGCCAAGTTTACCTCATCAAACCTTATAGAATTTTAAGTCGAATAAAATATATATGTGAATCATTTAAAGACCCATCCCTCCCCTTTCGAAAAAAGTTTAAACTTTGGTCATCGGTTCAGCAATGTTTGTGTAATCAATAAATTTGTGCGTAATGTCCAAAAAAAAAAATAATGTCAAATAAAACAAGGTTTGAGGGTTCAAGAAATATAAAAAATATATTTTTGGGTCATTAGCTGGGCGTATATCATTTTTTATTTTGTCGCATAGTGTAATTATTTCTGAAACAATATATTGGAAAAGATCGACATTTGTAATCAGAAACAACTGCACCCACATTGCCATAAGTTTTATGGGATAGAACCACAGCTTTTTCCACCAAAAACTTGAGCAAAATGAGCAGAATTTTGTTTGATTCATTTAATGTTAAAATTTCGATTTAAAAAATGCATAAGAAATTGAAAAATGTTGATATTAAGAATATTTACTTTACAATGGATATAAAAACATCAATAAGTTAAAAATTAATATTCATAATATACACTATAATTTAAAAAAAAGAACCTTGATAACTTCACTTTTAATTCAGCAGATTTGAAAGAACTGTGGTCAATTCAAATTTAATATTCATTGGGTAAAATAATATAAATGAAATGCAATAAAAATAAATGGATAAACATGGCAATAAATTTTCATTTAAATATTTTTTTATTATTTTAGATTTAAGCACAATTTTTCAGCTGGTTAGTTACCCAAAAACAAAATTTAATAATTTTAAAGCATTGACGAAAAAACAAAAACATTTGTTATGACAATTTTAGTTACTTTTTTCTCAATTTTTTTTAATAACAACAAGCAACAAGGGACGTTATTTTTAATTTTACTTAACTTTTGTTTTTATTTTATTATACAAATCTTTATCGAAATAAATAATATGAAGGAATATTTAGCATCCTTTTTTTTAAACACTGGAAGTATATTTAAATTACCTTTGTATAAACAATATAAGTTATTTGTTTTTCAATTCAGTAAATTGAAAATTGTTGAAATGGATGGACTTAAATTGCAATTAGTTTTAATGTATATCAAAATAAAATAACAATGAAATTAAAAAAAGAATCTAATATTATTTGTAATTTATTTTGTTTCGTTTTTTTCAAATTAGATAAATATTTAATAATTTAATATTTAACTTTATAAAGTAAACACACATTTGTATTAAATAAAACTAATTTTTAATATTAATTAAAAAACAAACTTAAAAGAATTCAATCATTAAAAATTAAACAGTATTTTTATAAGATAACTTAAAATTAAATAAAAAAAAGAATTGAAGGAAAAATTATTTTTTCGTTTTTATTTTAAACAAAACAAAATTAATAAATGCTTGCAAGTTAATGTAATTAAAAAAATACGTTTTTAAAACTTTAAGAAAGGAATTAACTTAAAAAACTAACGAGCAAATAAGTAGAATTATTATTAAAGGAGTTATTGAAGTGGTAAAGAATTTTGTTTGGCAATTAAAAGAAGAATTTAACATTTTATATTACATATTACAGTGCATATGTGTCATCAGTTTAGCAGCTCTTTAATGACTTAAGTAAGAGCTTTGTTGTTGTTGTTATGTACATAAATAAACTATTGTTTCTACTTAATGCCGTAAGCTCTATTTTTTTTTAATGGAAACGTTTTTATTAATATTTGCATTAACACGCAAACAAATTCCTTCAAGGATTACTATTTTTTATTGAATGCTTGTTACTCTTCAAAATGGAAAATTGCTTTCGGTGGAAGAAGTCGAAAAATAAAGCTTTCAAGGATTCTAGATGCTCAAGTAGTGGATGCTAATAAGAAAACAATTATTAGAGAAGCAATTAATTGTGCTGCTTCTTTAGGTTTAATAGTAGCGTTAAATTGAATTGCAAATGTTATGCGGCCCCTACACGTTGTGTGTGGTTGTACAACTTTATAATTGTATACAAACAATTATTCTGTTAAAAGACTGGTTGGTCGTTTTTGATTTTCATTTAACCGACGAAAAATACAATGCTGCAATAACAATTTATAAGTAAACTTGGTTGAAGAAGAGAAACGAGTGAAGAACAACCGCAACGTGTAGGGACTGCATTTAGGGACTTACAAAAATTCAGATGATTATAATACGACTGTTAAAAAGCTCTAATCTGGAAGACAATATTTCGAATAAAGCCAATTAATTGACGGCATCAAGAACACTGATCATGTGACCATGAGAGTTTTATGTTATATACAGGAGAATTCTACGGGGGTTTGTTCAACTAATTTATAAACTCGGGTCTTTAAAAATAAAAAAAATATAAAAATCAAAACAAATTGTGAATGCTAACGCGATAATCAAAATCAAATTCCTTTAATATTAAATATTTTTAAATTTGCAAACAACAATATGTTTGCTTTTCGTTCTTTTTGGTGAAAGTTTTGCTAAACTGATAACGCACAGTTAATAATTAAAATAGTTAAAATTTGTTAAAGTATTCCCTTAAAATATATACATTTAATTACAGTGTGGATATTGAAGGTAAATTGTCTTTAAGTACATACGTTTGTTTGAATTGAAGTGAATTTAAATATCTTGTACTTGTATTAGAATAAATATTTTATAGGTATGAAACGGAAATTATTAAAAAATTGTACTTTTAGTTTACGATCCAATAAAAAAAATTAAGATGATAACAGAAACTAAATTTGGTATATAATACACATGTCAGGAAAATATTATATTGGTGGTATTACATTTATGTTTTAAAAGTTGCACTTTAAAGCTTTCAATTTAAAATAATATTATCCTAGCGATTTTCATGTCACTAAATAAATTATAGTGAAGCTTAAATATATTCCACCATGAAGTAAAGTGTTTAACAAACGAATTCTATAAATTATGAAAAACCTGATATTTAAGACTTTTTATGTTTAAAAAATATTTCTGAATTAAAGTTGTATCAATAAAGTTAAATTCAATTAAAAGGAATGCAAATTTGTTTCTAAAATGAATTGTTATAAAAAATATTTCAAATTTTAATTGCCAAAAAAGAAAATAAAACAAAAAAATATTGAATATATCCCACTTGAAATTTGGACTCCTAGTATATGAAAAGTTTAATAATTTACAACAGCAAAAAAATTATACAGAACTTGTGTATAAGAATGAATTTAGGAGGAGACGATAGCAACAATAGTTAAAATGTTTAAAATACGAATAAATATTTTTTTTCTCTTTTTTTTTCTTTACAAATAATTTGTGGTAATTAAAAAAGTAAAATAATTATGAGTTTAATAATAATATTATAATGGTAAATGCTAAGGAAAGATTTGTGTGTGTGTCTGTGTGTTTATGTATATAAGGATTAGACTATGTTATATGAGTTGTTTTATAAACTAAATAATTTATTTTTGTTTTATTATATATATTTTATATACATTTTGGTTAAAAGTTTTGTTTTGTTTATGAATTTAGCTTCGTTTTCAATTAAAAGTTTTACTTTTAAGTATTGAATAAAAAATAGTGTAAGAATGTGTATGTTTGTATGCAGAGTAGAACGTTTTAGGTGTGATTTCTTGAATGGACAACTAAAAAAAAGTGGAAAATTTCCTTTTATTTGGTTGTCTTACACTATTATTGGTACTATTGCCATTTGTAGAGTTGGCATTAACCACAGCCACAGAAGCATAGGCAGCCGGCTCTGCAGGGGCAGTAGCTGCTGCTACAGCAGCGGCAACACCAACGCCAACACCAACAATAACACTACTACCACCACTAACGCCACTAACACTGCCACTGCTACCACTGTTGCAGGAATTACCACCACCACCACCACCACTACCGGCACCACTGCTACAATTACTACTCGAACCTAAACCGCTGCTAATGCTGCCACTGAAATGATGTTGCGTATGATGCTGATGATGATTTAATATTGTTTTGTGTTTATTTAGAGTATAACCGCTGAGGGCAATACTACTGCTGCTACTACTGCCAACACCACTGCTGCTACAGTTGCTGTTTGCCGCCATTAATTTTTTATGTCCATAAGCGTTATGAAGTGCCGTTGTAGAGGCGGAGGGCGCTACAACGACTGGCACCAGCACGGGTTATACGGAGATTTCATAGTTCATGTCATAGACACTAGCACGATCTGGGGTGGGTGTGGTGGTATTAGTTCTGGCAGCACCCATTATATGACCAGCTATACCTTGACCCGTTGTTATGGCACCATTGTTACGTCCTTGATGTTGTTGTTGTTGCAGATGTGACTGTTGCTGTTGTTGCTGCTGATGTTGATGGTGTTGTTGTTGCTGTTGCTGCTGCTCAAGCGTTTGCATTTCCATCGAATCCGTCATTTCGAGTGCTCTAACAAATGACATGGGTCGGGTAGGAGTTTGTTTGCGTTTGATTTGTGGTGATGGTTGGGTATTGGATGAATTCATGCCTTGAGGATTGGGGGGAAACACTGGCACACCTCCATGAATTTTTGGTTGATAACCTTGTGATGTTGATACCACAGATGGCGTTAAGTTACTACTTACTCCACTACTTAGAGCTTGACTAAAGCTTGTCGCTTGTGGCTGTGAAGAGGAAGCCGTTGACGAAGCATTACCATAACGCAAGATATACGAAGAGACGGGTGCACCTTGTGATGCCGATGGTAATGTTGTAGGACTAGTTGGATTGGAACGATGAAATACTGAATGCTGTGGTTGCTGCTGATAATCGTGTATTCCTGGTTGCGTTTGATGCATCCGCGAATGAGTCATTATTAACGGATGGCCTTGCTGTGCTCCACCACTAACCGTAATATACTGTGGTCCTCCTCCTCCTCCTCCCGTACTATGATGTTGCATACTTGATGGCATAGTGCCCGCACTACTGCCAATACCTCCTACTATTGATGATGGTGGTGGCATCATGCCCACAACACCGCCACTACCAGTATTACCCTGGAAACCAGGTGATGTATCTTTCCACATGTAAACTCCTCTTTGTGGACTGCCAGCCAATTCGCGTATATTATCTACAGTATTATTTGAACGCGCATACGACAAATCAGCGCCTGACGTACCAGACGGTCCGGAACCCTGGCGCACTAATTCACCTTCAGAGAGAAAACGACGCTGTGGACTGCCGCCATATGGCTGTTGAGCTAATGATGCTGCATGTTGTTGTTGAATGTTAATAACACCTAAAAATATAAACATATAATGAACATATGTAAATAACAAGCATTACGTGTTTTCATGAATGAACGTAGTAATTAAAGAGTATGTGACTACAATGTTTAATAAATTATTTATAAATATCTACACTATTTAGAGGTACTTTCTAGTTCGGCACATTACTATTTAAATTCTATTTGCTTATATCAAGCACATACAAACAATATCTTTTTGCATCAAGCGTTAAGCAAATAGTTCCGAAGCCTCTGGGTAATGGAAACAGTCTTTGTGAATGCACCTTAGTTGACTCCGAACGACAGATTTTTGAGAAACTTTTCATGGCAATTTTATTTGCTCTCAGAGTTTTTGCCAGAAATCTGCTGACAGGAAGTTGCCGAAGAAATACTTTTTGTATTTTGTTTTGATGTCTGGCCTGGGGCTCGAACCCTGGCTTTACGTGTAGTAAGCCAACACACTACCTACTAGACTACGACGACTAAATTTATAGGAACGAAATGCTATGAACCCACAAAAAGTACAATATAACAGACTTTATCCTTTCTGGCTTCAAGTAGATGACATTTTTCAAAAGAAATTGTGTTGTTTTAACGCCCACGTGGAGGACGAGGACATGTACTTGTCAAATGTACCCGGAAGTCAAATTGACCCATTGTACGAAACGCCCTTAAGATGGAAGGATAATAGAGGGGATAGGAAAAAGGAGAGGAAATAGGAAAGGGAGAATGAGAAGCGGAGGACAGACCAAACAAAACACAAGGGAGAGCGCGACTACACTAATGAAGCCCTAGCACTTCTCAACCAGCTCAAGCTACTAATGAAGCTGTGGAGAACCTTGATGTCGGCTCTCGACACAGAATTCAAACCGTCAAAGAAGCCGCTGCGAAGGGTCCTCTACCTCAACCTACTAAGGGCTGGGCAGTTACAGAGGAGGTGCTCGACAGTCTCCAACTCCTTCTCATCGCAACATACCCTGCAATAGTCCGGCTGGGATCTGTTCCAGATCCCCGTCAGTAACCTAATCTCGCAGTGCCCCGTAATAAACCCAATAACTAACGTTAAACTGGCCTTATACAAGCCCAACAGCCAACCTGTTCTTACACTGTCTACAGCAGGCCATAGACACCTAGAAACATAACAACCCGAGCCATTCCCCCAACACTCCTGCTCTTCCTCCTTGACCCATCCATGAGTCCGTAGAAGTGGCAGATTGGGGGACTGCGTGTTTGCGCATAAGAATTCGTTAGAGACAGTTTTGTGAACAATTGCTAAAGAAGTTATGGTGTTGGCAACCTAGTCTAAATGTAATTGAATGACCTAGTCAATCCTCCAACTTAAATTCGTTCAAGAATCTTTGAACGTGCGAAATTTACAAGTTTCCAGGACAGTAATATAAACAAAAATGGAAATTTTGGAAGGTTTATTTAAAAATAATAGCAGTCATAAAGTACTGAAGTCGCCGTAGTCTAGCAGGTAGTGTGTTGGCTTATTAGACGTGAGTACTGGGTTTAAAACTCAGGTCAGACATCTCCAACAAAAAAGTATGAAAAAATATTTTTTGACGACTTCTTCCTCAGCAGATTTCTGGCAAAACTCTGAGAGTAAATAAAAATTGCCATGAAAGCTTCTCTAAAATCTGTCGTTCGGATAGCGTGCTAGATTATTAGTGTACAGGTTGAGAATAGAACCCCTTTCTAGAGACTCTGGTCTGTTACATTACACCGAGCATATGGGTGAAGCTACTCAGCTCGTAAATTATTAAATCTAATTTATAAATGTATTGCTACGAAAATGAAAAACCTACATACTGGTGTTTTGCTTTTACATCGTTTAACATTAAAATTATAAACAAAAGCTACAAAAACAAAACAATGAACTTGTTTACAAATTATCGCCTGCGTAATATAACAACAAACACCAGCATAAAAAATGGTAAACAAGTAAACAAAAATACAACAACAAACACCACATGAATAAATGTAAACAAAATACACAAACAACAATAATGAAACAACGATGTTTACATTTATAGAGATCTTGAGAAGGCGAAGCTACGAACATTCGCCTTCAAGAACATTCATCAGACTGTTTACGTTGCCATATAAAAGGCAAGGCAAAGCAGGCAGCGGAGTTAGTAAAAGTTCAGACAGTCTTGTGTGAAGAGGCGGTGTGTTTGAAGAGAGTAATCATGGTTTGAAGATCTCCGTTACAAAGATCTGTCGAACAATTGACTAGTAATTGTTATTGTTTATGCAAAGAGTGTAAACAGGGAATAACAAACAAAGCAATTGTTGTTGTTTATATCAAGTTGTGATTAGTGACACATAGAATTGTGCGAACAATAAAAAAATTTAATAAGTCGCCGTAGTCTAGTAGGTTGGCTTATTAGACGCAAAGCCAGGGTTCGAGCCCCAGGCCAGACATCAAAGACAAAATACAAAAAGTATTTTACGCCGACTTCCTCTCAGCAGATTTCTGACAAAAACTCTGAGAGTAAATAAAATTGCCATGAAAAATTTCTCAAAAAACTCGTTCGGAGTCGACTTTAAAACTGTAGGTCCCATCACTCATGAATAAAATTAACACACACAACATAAGTGGTGTGAGAAACTAGGACGTTGTACAATGGGTCATTTCGACCTCCGGGTACTGTACTTGTCTTAATTGACAAGTACACGTCCTCTAACCTAAAAAATTTAATTAGAACTAAACACAAATTTACTTTTATTTTATTTGCAATCTACGAGTTCATATTTTAAACGTTTTAAAAAGGTAAAAACGTAACAGTATTGTAATTAATAAATAAATAACATTAAAATATTTGTATCACACTTATATGTATGTAAATTGTGTATTTAATAACGCCTATTAAAACATAAAACCTTACAACAATTTAATGCAATGCTTACCCTGTTGCTGCATTATGGCACGTTGTTGCTGCATTAACAATTGCTGGTGCTGCTGTTGCTGTATTACAGGCAATTGTGGATGCTGTGGTGGCAAACCAGTCGATGATGTTGGAGCTACACTTGTGTATTCATAATAGGACTGTGTTGGATTTGATTGATTTTGCAATTGCTGTTGTTGCTGTTGGTTAAGACCAATAAAGTCAGGTCGTCGAGGTTGAGTTGGAGTGCCAGGATTTGATCTAAATTTGAAATATATAAAATTATTTAATTTCTATAATTCTAAACAAAAAAACAAAATATAAAACTGTTTGTTAGGTTTTGAAGACACAAACTCACAAAAAGAAAAAGAAGCGTTTGCATTATATTAGAAACGGATTAGTAAAAATGTGTGAGAGATACAAAGAAGCAGTGCAGACGTATTAAAAATATTCTTCTTATTTTTTTTCCAAGATATAATAAAAATTATATTACAAATAAAAATTAATTGCCGAATATACTCGTATATGATGTTTTTGAAAGATGATTGTAGGTTGTGTTCTAAAGTGGGGGGACGACCATGAATGATATGATATGTTAAAACAATAAAATATATTATCTAAAAATGTATAATCACGATGTCAGATTCTTTTACTATAAAAAGTATAGAATAAAATGAACATCTAGAATATGTTATTAGCTATTATTAACTATAATTGTCTGTTATTTTTTCGTATATTAAAAATTACTCTTTGGATGCGCTTTCTTAAAAAATATTTATTAAAATATGTATATTCTTTCGAAATTTCCTTATGGTTTTTGTATAACCGTCAGGAATATTGTTTATTGTTTAATTGTTTAAATAATCTATTCTATTCTACTATTTGATATTATCAAAATTAAAAATATTGTATAACGTACTACGCAAATCTATCACAAGCATAGCATAAATTATTATTATTCATTTGTATAATTATTTAAAAGGATTCGAAGAAATTTTTTTTTTTTTAATTTCAGAGTTACAGCCGATTTTGTCGGCCAGAACCATTGAATGAAACCTTAGAAATTTGCATAATGAAGCATAAATTTTTTAGAATTCAAAGAAAATTTAGAATAGTAACTTTAGTTGACAGAACTTAATGAAACATTAATTTTGTCGAATCGAGACTCAAACTAACTATGAATCAAGAATCGTTACTTAACAAAATATAGTTATGAAATGTGTTATAACTTAAGTAACGTAAGTAAAGTCGCCGTAGTCTAGTAGGTAGTGTGTTGGCTTATTAGACGTAAGGCCACGGTTCAAACCCCAGGTCAGACATCAAAACGAAATATGAAAAAAAAAATATTTCTTCGGCGACTTCGTATCAGCAGATTTCTGGCAAAAACTCTGAGAGTAAATAAAATTGTCATAAAAACTAAACACATATTTGTTTTTTTTGTTTGCAATCAACGAACTCATATTCTAAACGTTTTTAAAAAGGTAAAAATTAATTTTAATTATGATTGTTATAATTGTTTAAGCAGGGTTGAAATACAAAAAAAATTCATCGTAATAGTTTAATTGTTTGTCTGGGTACAAAGTATATAGCCCCCATAGCATATACGTCCCTGTTATTTAATTGAAAATATCGTTGCTATAAGGGAAAGCTTTCAAAAAGATTAGCATTTGGGAACTACGTACGTATTTGAACATTAGGTCATGCCATAATAATCAGATGTTTTTCGTAATAAAATGTTTACAAAAGAGGCATATTTTTATTTTATTAAAAATGATTTGTTCACAAAATTAATGAGCTTGGAAATGCGTGTATACACTCGATAGATGATTTTGTGCCATGTTAGAAACTGTCTTGCTGTATATTGTTGAATACAAAGAAATGAACAATATGTGATTTTAATGACACGGCACAGACTAGAGACAGAACCAACAAAGTAATGAACCAGCTACTTTTATGCATTGAAAATCAAATCATATCACAGACCACAATAAATGAGACGTATTTTTTACTATTTCAAATTATTTATAAAATTGTCTTTATAAGTTAGCTTAGAGGACGTGTACTTGTCAATTAGACATTGGCCCATTGTACAACAGTTAAGTTAAATTGATTACTTTATAAATAAACATTCCTTTACACAAAAAGATCTTGTAAACGAATTTTAAGACATAGCATACAATATAATCGAGATATTATTATATGGTCAGACAAGGTCTTTTATAAATATCTCCAAAAAATTTATTAATTCCAACAAATATACAACAAATATATGAAAGAATAAACAATAATTAAGTTTTATATCCAATTACACATCAAATTTAATTTACTATCTATCACTTGTGCAAATTCTGAACAAACTTTATCATGCCACTCGGTGCCGATGTCAATAGCAACCATACCGAACAGTATATCATATACACAACACCATACATTAGCATTGAAATGAATCCAAAGGGAATTAGTACCAGCTTGTATTGCATTTGGAAGTTATTTGTATCGTTTAAATTGATAAACTGCCATATTGAATTGGTACCCAATGCAACATTGCGTACCTGAACAATCTTATCGAGAAGCCAATTTAAATATAATTGCGTAAAGTTTAAAAGTTTCGAGACAATAAGGCCAGCAACTAGTCCAATAAGCATTATAAAATTCATTTCTCCTTCATTGACTACGGCAGATAAATAATTTTTTGATACTTTTACAGTCGGCGTGGTATCATAAATCTCAGCAGTCGAATCATTATTTACAAACGAAGACGTAAATATTTTATTCGAATTTACAAAAGTGCTATCATTTTTCATGTCATCGATTTTATATGAATGGAAAGATTTTTTTGAAAGTGGTGTATCATCATTAAAAGAATATTTCGATTTCATAAGGGTACCACTTTGGCTACGTGTTGCCGTGATTGAATTAATATGATCTGTATCATTTTCATCACTTTCATCAGCATCGTTTGTTTTCGTAATTTTATTTAAACGTTTAGCAAACGTATCGTCATCTATTGAATGGGTGGAATAAAATTTTTTGGTTTCTTTAAATGATTTCTTTGGCAAATAATCTTCTTGAAAGACATGTTGTAAATTATTAATTTTTGAAGATAAACCATTGCTATTCGAATGTGTTGATCTTGCTCTGCTGAATTCGCTTATATAATTTTCTAAATTATGCTTTGCATTTGTTTCAGAAGTTCCATTGAGTGAGGGTAAATCCATTTTATACAATAATCCTTTTTTATCCATTTTCTTTTCCTTTAGTTGCTGATCGATTGATCTTTTTTTGATCTGTATATTGTTTGAAAATATTTTATTGCGTAACTATTTTGGCAGGTTGTTTGATGTAAAAAGAAAATATTTACTGTTATAGTAAAATTTTTGATTTTAGTTTCCGGCAAAAAATTTAAAAAGTATTTCAAAAATTAATTTTTCTTCACGACATTAGAAACAAATTTTCAAATAAAAATATAATTAATTATCCAAACAATCATAAATTCATGGCATATTTAGACAAGGTGACACTATTAAACAAAAACAATGGGCATTTTGTTTTTATTTATGAGTAAACATCATGTCATGTCATGTCAAAAAAAGGTAAAATTTCATTTTTCTAAAATATGCCAATAAAAAAAATAAAAACTGGTGGATTAGACTTTTTGAAAGTCTTTAAATATAGAGACCAGAATAGTCGCGGTAGCATAAAGTAACTAGTACCGCTGCAAGCTGTCAAAAGTTAAAAGCAGCAACTTTAATGTAGTAGTCACTGTAGCATAAGCTGAAGATCAAAATTCTAATTTCTGAAATTCGTCATGCGACAAATATAAATTGTAAACAGAGTTTCCATGATTTTCAATATATTCGACATTAAATATTGAAAACTTAAAATTAAATGTTCCTGGAGAGAAATAAATAGTTGTATATGCGTTTATTATAAAATTTGATACGTTTTTTGTTAGAAAATAATATTCTTGCAATATTCTGTAAGTTTTTGAATAGGTTTTTTGGCAGCATAATAAGAGAGCTTAACTATTCTATTTGAATAGTAGCTACGCTACTCATTACCTCATAAGTTTCAGCTTCTACAACAACTACTTTATTTTATTCCAGGCCTGAATCTAAAAGAGCATTTAAGTGGAAAAACTCAAATATTGAATAAAAAAAATTGATTAAATTAAAAAAAAAAAAACAATAAAAATAAGAATAACCCATTAGACACTTATCAGCTGTGTTAGTACGGCCGGCAACTTTGTAAAGCAATTAAGCCTTGTATAAATTATAAGATTGCCAGAAATAAAACGATTAGTTTCAAAATAATTTTATTGCTGCGAAAATTTCAAATAATTTAGTATTCGATCGCTGACATGGATTGGGAACAGATTCCAGACGGACTATTGCAGGGAAGAGCTACTGTTCAGCCCTTAGTAGGTTGAGGACCTTGGGCAGGGGCTTCTTCGGAGATTTGGACTCTCTATCGAGAGCTAACATCAGAGCTCTCCATGGACTCATAAATAGGTTGAGCTGGCTGTAGTTGCGCTCTCTTGTGTGTTAGTGATCTATCTTTTCCTCTGTTTCTTATATCCTCCATTTCCTATCTCTTATCTTTTTTCAATTTCCCTGTCTCCTTTACTATCCTCTCTCTATCTGTTCTAGGTCGAATATACCATGGGTTATTTTGACCTCTGGGTATTGTACTTGTCCTAATGACAAGTACACGTCCTCAAATCTAACCTAACCTTGTATTTTTCAACCACTAACCACAATTTGTTTTTTGTATTCGATTTTTTCTTTTAAGTCAACGCAATGCAAAAGCATTCAATTTGTAACTGCTGATGTTAACGAGCTGACGTAACATCATCATTAAGTGCTATTGCGTTTTTGTTTACGTTTATTACCGCTTTTAACTAAAATTCAGTATTTATAATACACCACATGGCTCTACTAGAAAACAATTTAAGACTTGTTGAAAAATCTCGGTTATTTCGAATACAAAATATAAAACACGTACATGTCTGTACTAATTTTAGCATTTCTTTGATATTTTTCTTATAAGTTAGTTTAATATGTTTTTTTGTTATTTTAAGTTTTTAGATTCAATCTTAACGTTTTCTCTACAGCGAAGTTTCAGAACAATAATTAAACCAAGTTAGGTGACAATAATTGCATCAGATAGTAGAATATGCTAATCTAATACCGATGAAAGCCATAATATTCCGTTTATAAAATCTGTTTTGAACTGGTTAAATTATTTCACAAATTTTGTGTCTATTTTGCAAGCGTTTCGATATTAGGCCCAATTCGATTTAAAATAATTCTTTATAAAAATTTCAATATGTACTTGGAAGCAGTAGTGAAACTAACATCATTTAAAGGCTGGGTATCATTGTACATAAGTCTTTCCAAATAGTGGAGAGCATTGTTTTATAACTACTGCGGTAGTACTGCCGTAGTTTTGGGATTTTTTTAAGTTAAAATTTGAAAAATTTATTGCGGTGAACTTTATTTTATATTGCCAAGGGTTTGTCTTCTATAAGCGAAAACTTTTTCATTAATCAGTCATTCTTAGGACCATTATTACAACTTGCCATTAAAGTTGGGTTTAGTTAAATGTAAATTTAACTAAAGTCAACTTTAAAGTCACCTTTAACTTCTTTTCGTTGTTATAATCTAATGATAAAATAAAGTTAACTTTTTCAAAAATATGCCAGTGCCGGAGCAATGTCGATAAAACTGCTCATTTAAAGAAGTTTTTTTTTAAACGCAGTGGTAACGAAGGTCCTCTTTTCTTTGTCGTATTTGCTCATTTTGTTTATATTTGAAGTTGCCATATTGAAAATAATATATAATATTTCAAGTTCAAAAATAAACTTAACTTTAAAAGTTAAAGGTAGGATGATCCTCCCTTTAGCTTAACGCTCACTTCTAGCTTATTGTCCTCCACTTATAATAATGAAAAACACTTTAGTGTGTTGCCTTTAGTTAACGGCAAGTTTTAATAATGGCCTTAAATAATTTTCATTTGTCCATGCCTAATTGATCTGTAATTTAAAGTTTGCATGTTTTCATCCTAACAAAAAAGCTTAGCAGAAAAGTATAAAGAAATCCATGCTTCTAAAATGCATAAGAGATAACATAAAACATTTTTACGTAAGCAAGAATATTTATTTTCTTTTTTAACAATCGAACTTTACCGATTTGAGTTACATGACTGATATTTATTGCATTTATATGATAAGAAGTTTAGCACAAATTTTATGGTATACAGAAAATTTATATGTAGATTTCAAAGCTTCATACGTACATATGTGATTATAATACAAAAAAATTTAAATTGTAAGGATTTGTTTGTTAACTTATTGCATATTTTTAGCTTTTTAGACAGCAAATTAACTATAAACTATGCAATTTGAGGTTTTTTTTTGTTCTCTAATACAACCACCTTAACCAGAGCATAATAAAATAAATGGTATTTAAATTTAATGAGCAAAATTTGACATATTAAGAGACACAACAAAAAAAAAAAATGGTACTTGTATGTTTGTTAAATGTGAATAAAAATTCAATTAAAATGAAACATTACAATTGTATATTTAGCTTGATAAAGTAAAATGTTTTCAGTGGTAGAAAAAGTATGGAACACCTTTTACAATTACAGTTTTTGAGTATGAATTTAAAGCTGAATATATTTAATTTAATTTTCGTTAGGAAGAACTTAAACAAAATAAAATTATATAAAAATCATGAAACTCACCTCGATTATTGGGTGATTAAATAAATTAGAGTTAGAAGTTGTAGAGGTAGTAGAGGCAAAAATACACAGATGATAGAAATTGTTTTGATCTTTTTCTTTTATTTTCAGAATAGTGGACGGAATAATTGTATAATTTTTAAAATTATAATATAGTTTTCTCTAAATAAAAAGACTTGGTGCTTAACTAGAAGGAGGGAGTGATTTACAATATTGATGGTGAGTTCAGAACTTGTATGTGTGTGCGCGCACTCTCTTTTTTCTCTCTCATAAAGACTTTTTTTTTTTTTGGTTATAACTTATATAAAAATATATTTTACATTTTAGGTTGATCATTTAGGGCTTAAAAATAAAATAGGAATAAATTATAGATTTTAATATTTTCTATGTATTGAATTAATCGCATTAGATATGTTAAAAAAAATGTTATGTAATGGTTTGAGGTAAATAAATAATTAAAAAAACCTTAAATTATGCTATTAAATGAACTGCAAGTTTAAACTCGAGGCAAAAAAAGCTAAAACAGTTAATAAATTTATAAATAATTGCTTAATAATCAAGTTTCCAAAAACAAATCGAAATAACTTTTAATGTTATTAACATAAGATTTCTTTTTAATGTACAATTTACTAAACTGAGTTTCCTTTTCACCATCCTTAAAGCATAACTACATTCGCTATTGAATGAATTAAAATATGAAATCACGTTTCACAAAATTTTTGATGTTTTTTGAACGTTATAATCGTCAAACATAGACTGGATTAAGAAAATTAATTGTTCAAGATGTTAAAACACTACTAAATATTAGTCCGGGTTGTTTAACTGAAATATTATCAAGCAGTGAAACGATTTGAAGAAGTCCGAAATTAATGAATTGGATGGTGGCCACAGTAATTGTTAAAGGATTTTGGCATTCTCAGAAAGAATGTTTTTGATGACAGCAACGTATGCAGGCATTCACTTGTAAACAAAAGAAATAAAAGCATTAAATTGCAGTTTATTCATTGCTGCGTAGAGAGGAAATGTTCTCTTTGAAAGGTTGTCTTGTTCACAGACGAAAGCAAATATATTTATCAAGATCAAGAGATGAATCCCAACCAGAATTAAAAAGGACCCTTTTGGAAGAGCGGTATAGAGTAAGCCACTAGTATGAAAAAAAGCTTGCTGAACCTGTACCATAGAATCTTTTAAATGTCATTTATTCGTTTCATTTTCTCACGATATTTTTAATGAAGAAATGTTTAATTGGACCATTTTTATTGTGCCCTGAGTTTATCACATTTTTTATTCATAACACCTAATTTTTTTAAATGCTGAGCCCTAAACTTTTAAATACAATACAACTTTCTTAGGTTTTTTTACATTTAAGTTTTAAAATAATGATAACTAATTTATCACTGTTTTTAGCTGCTCAGTTTTTTGAGTGTAGAAAAAGAAATCAATTTAATATCTAATTACAATAGGAAACAATTATTGGTGGAAAAATAATTTTTTATTTTCATTAACGATCTTCTTTCTTTAACTTCTAATCCTATCCACTCTATTTCAGATGACAGCAATATTTGCCATTCTTAATTTTTTTCAATGGTAGGGCCTTTGAACATTGAAGCTTAATATACATACATAAATCCGATTTATAATCAGTCTTTAAATGGAATCGTATGAATAGGATTGATTATAAACGAACGATAATATTGCCTCATATGTAGTGTTCTAAATATAAATGAGTCAGACGCTCTTGATGTTCCCGGCATTAAAACTCAGTGTGATGTTTGCTGGAACAACACATTTTTCAAGTGCCAAAAGAAACATTCAAATGCCTCAGTTTCTTAAGACGGTGCAAGAAATACTTCACTTCATCTGATCTTCTTGTTATTTACACCACTTCTATCCGAACGAGAATGGTATAAAATTACAATATATGGGCTGGTGGCTCAAAGTTTGTTTAGAGGCTTCTTGACCGCGCAGGGAGAGAGCAAAGCTGCTCATTAATGACGGTAGTGTATCCAACTCTATTGAGTTATTGAAGTGTTGTCTCAATATGGCTTGTGTTTCTCTGTTTTATCGATATTACTACGGATTTTGCTATAGTGAGATAAAGAGAGTTGTTCCTGAAAATCGTGTATTCTTATGTAGCACCCGTCTTTCTTTTAGGGCACATCTTGGTGTGGTCGATTGGCCAGTAGATCGCACACTGTATTAATGACAGAATACCTGCTACTTATAATATGAAATGATTCAAATCTAATGTTTACAAACACTACTCCCTCTATCCTCGTTCCCATAATATAATATTCCTAATTCGAACACAATGCAGTGTTTTTTCTTATATAGAAAGAGAAAAACAACTTGTTTATATACACAACAAATATAGCTAAAGTTAGTTAGGTTAGAAGTCGACGTAATCTAGTAGGTAGTGTGTTGGCTTATTAGACGTAAGGCCACGGTTCAAACCCCAGGTCGGACATCAAAACGAAAATATGAAAATATTTCTTCGGTGACTTCCTCTCAGCAGATTTCTGACACAAACTCTGAGTAAATAAAATTGTCATGAAAAGTTTCTCAAAAAATCTGTCGTTCGGACTTCACTTCACAACATAAGTGGTGTGAGAAACTAGGTCCATAATCCTGACTGAAAGGTTGTAATGTATTTAGATAGGTAAGGTTAGGTTAGTGTGGTAGCTTTGATACCAAAAGCTCACTTGAGCACGCATAGCGGCCCGTTGTGACGCCACAGGTGAACTTAATCTCTGTACTGACCAAGTTCCTCCGAACCAGGAGGGAGAAGTTGGTCAGCGCAAGTGCTGCACATTTAAAGCACGATTACCCCACGCTGGAAAACCAGCCGGAAAGCTTGATAAACGAGGCTATGTCCTTGACATCAATGGACGATAGGTCCGTCAAGCTGACAAGGGTTGGATTGGCAAATAACCTATATCTGCACCTCGCAAGAGATGGGCATTGACAAAGAAAATGGATAACAGTCTCCCCTTCCTCAGCGGATCTGCACCCACGGCAGAAGTCGTTAAATGGGAGCCGCATTATTTCCGCGTGCCTACCCATAACACAGTGACCTGTAAGCATGGCCTCTGTGCTCGAGATGATGTTACGACCAAGTCCAAGTAGTGGAGCAGGACTCCTCATTGACTCAGGATAGGTTGGCGTTTCGGAAGAATTTCCGCGCGACGACCAGCTTGAAAGAGGTAAGTGGCATTCCTAAGTTGATTGAAGAGGATTCCGGAAGTAGTGCACTAAAGCTAAAGTTAGTAATTCACTTAACATTATTTATAATGAAATATTAAAACATACAATTAATTCATTTACAGCCAACGTCCAAGAAAACGTAACACATCACAACCCAACTAATAGTAATTTCACATTTTGGGCAACATTGGAAAGAAGCCAATTCAAATTTAGTTTCGCTATTTAAGGGCTTCCTATCTTTAAATTTAAATAAAACACAGTATGCGTGAAATATTATCGAAACCTTTTACTCGTTTGAAAGACCTACTGATATCACTATGTGCCATAAATCATGGTAATTTTTACTGATGGCATAGGGTGTTATATTGACTTTGAGGTTGGTTGAAGATAATTTTTCCATAAATAGTAGAGTCAGTGGCCAAACACCTACTTTGATAAAATAATTTTATTGTTTGCATAGGCTGTAGAATGCAATATCCATCCATGGTAATTTGACAAAAAAAAAAAAAAAGACTGTATAAATGACAATTAATTTGACAGATGTAGTTTCAACAAGTTGGCCATTACCAACTGTCAGAAGCATTCATGAAGAATTCAGTTTTTAACCTTGTTTACTTATGGAGTTGAAAAAGTAATTACAGGTGGAGGAGATACATATTGTATTACACAATAATGATTTCTAACAAATTTGATATCGAAAGTTTCATTCTAATAAAATTATTTTGAAACTTAAAAGGTATATGAAATAAAAAAAAACATTTTTTGTTAACTTTTTTCTTATATTTCTTTGCTTTAAGACATGAGTTTTGAGCTTTTTTTTGACTGCACTGGTTATTAACTACTAATAATATTTGGGCAATTCACACAAGGCCTTGTATGGTTGTATGGCGTGTATTGCTGAACGAAAATATAACAGTGTATGCTTGTTGTTGATAATTTTCATATAAAAATCCGATACACTTACAAATTTTTTTAATATGTTTTGAAAAGTTGTATTGGAAGAAGAAGATTTTCTATGCAAATAATATTTTTTTATTTCTGAAGTCGCTGTAGTCTAGTAGGTAGTGTGTTGGCTTATTAGACGTAAAGCCAGTGTTCAAACCAGACATCAAAATAAAATACAAAAAGTATTTCTTCGGCGACTCCCTCTCAGCAGATTTCTGGCAAAAACTCTGAGAGTAAATAAAATTGCCATGAAAAGTTTCTCAAAAATCTGTCGTTCGGGGTCGACTTTAAACTGTAGGTACCGCCATTCATGTATACAACTAACGAACATAACATAAGTGGTGTGAGAAACTAGGTTTATGTATGTATGTAATTATATTTTTCGCACATATAATTATTTAATTCAATTTTTTCCGCAATATTTTTCATTTTGCTGCTTGAAAATCAAATTATTAATAATGTTATTCTTCTTCTTATCGCTTTTTGACGTTTTAAATGCGTAATACACAATACAACATAACTCAATACAACATACAAGATACAAAGTCGTGTGAATTGCCCAATTGTTTGAGCCTTTTGTGTTATATCTTGAGCATTAAAATGCGTGTATGCCTATCATTGTGCCTCCTAGTTTTTTTTATTAAAAATTTTAAACAATTGTGCCGAAAAATATGCAATATATTGTTTTGTATTGTTAAAGAGAATATTTTACATTTTTAGTGGCCAATTAAAATGTTTTAATTACATAAAGAAAAAATGAATTTAATTTAAAAAAAATTAAAAAAAAAAAATGAACACAAAACTACAAAGCATATTTGAAGGCAGGTGCATCCCTTTTTAACAAATGTTGTATCTATCTAGTGTTTTAACTCGAAAAAATCATATACATACACTGAAATTAAATGCCATTTACTAAAATTTTTTAATTTTTAATTACCGATTATTTTGGCACAGTGAAAATGTGGCAAATTCCAGCTAAGTCCATCTTTTTTTTATATCGTTTTTTGTTTTTAAAACAAAATGTGGAATTTAATGTAGGATAAAAGAGGAATGGTAACATTTTAAGGAATTTGATTTTGTTTTTAGATATTTTTTTTAAAGAAAATTTAAACAACATATTTTGCGGAAAATTAAGAAAAAAAAAATTATAGAATTGAACAAATTATATAAAGCAAAATATTATATATAGATATATAAACAATTAAGTGTTATATTAGAGATATATAGTATTTGTAAATTTAAGGTTAAGTGTTATGTTGTGTATGAGTTGTGACAAATTTTGAGATGTGAGATAAGCTTACCTTCTAACAGGACTGGCCATAACCAGGGGAGTAGCTACACCTAAGGGCTTAATACGTTGTTGCATAGTGGGCGTTGCTGTTGTCCCACTACGGTTTTGTGCTTGCTGTTGTTGCTGTATATGATTTGGATGATCAGGTGACATGGCTTCATTAAAGCAACGTTGAGGCTCTAATCCTCTGTTGGTAAATAAATGTAAATAAAATATTAGAAATTGTTTTTGTATTAAATTGTATGAAAACAAAAGAAAAAATAATGACTCTTACCTTTGTCTGGCAGAAGGGCTATGCCGCGCATGATACATTCGCATATGCCGAGGTGAATCACCACCACCACCACCGCCACCGCTATTGCCTTGGGCACCATTTACATTATTACCTTGCCCCGTGCCTATCGTACCATTTTCTAACTGTGGCAGATAGAAGTTGGTGGAATTATGTCTTTGCAGTGGTGGCGTTGGTTCGCAATCTTGGCTTTGTGATGCTTGCGGTTCCATATCGGTATCTGAACATTCTCTACCAGGCGAAAGCTGTTCATACAATTGAAAAGATAAAATCATATCGTTTTTGTTATTGCCCTTATATTTTTAACTTGCATTAAACTGTTAATTACTTAGTAATACATTCAAAGAAATTATTAGAAAATATACTAATTATTTTAATGCATGATAAAATATCTCGAAATATGAATGAATAAATATGTTTATAGTTCGAAAGAATTGAAACTATGTATTTAGAGAAACTGAAATCGAATAAAAATAATAAATAATTTAATTGTTTTTCGTAAAAAGTTTTGAATAATGGAACTAATTCAAACAATATTTCGTTAAAAAAATGAAATAAATTTTATTTTGTAACTTTAAAAAACAATGAGAACGTTTCTCCGATTAATAAATGAACTTTACTGGCTGACATAAAATGCTTCAAAAAATGTAAATCATTTTGAACTTCTATTGAAAGGTCTGGACTCAATACTCGTAGACAAATTATTGTTAAACAATTAGAAAAAGTATAATTTTATATTTTTAACTGCTATAATAAATGTAATATTTTTATATTTTATTTACGACTGTATGGAATTGAATTTAATTGAATTCTGATTTAAAGTAAAACAATTTTAATACGTTTTCTGAAAATATATTTCTTGTCTGTAATTAAATACAATAAAAGAGACAAAAAGTAATTTTAGTATGTAAAAAAAATATTAAATGATAAAAAAATTTAAACATCTTTTATAATTAAAAATAGTTTTTTTTACCTTATATTTTGCATTTTCGGTGCTTTCATTGAAGGTGTAGAGTTTTGTATTGACCAATTTAGTTTATATCTTTTTATTAACTACAACAAAATACAGTTAAAATTGCTAGCAAACAAACTAAACTGAATAATCAATCAATAATTAAAAAAGAAGAAGAAATAAATTTAAAATGTAATACAAAAAAATGCATGCTGCAGCAATTAAAGCGCTTTTTTTTAGCAAAAAAAAAGAGAAATTTTTTAAAAAATTGTGCGTTTATATTTAACATTTTTTAATGAAAGAAAATTTTCATTTTATTCTATTAAAATAAAAACAAACAATACATCTGATAATTTTCAAAAATGCTTCAAAATAACAGAAGTTTCTAATTTAAAAATGTCCAATTTTATAAATTCATTAAATAAATTGTATAAAATAGTTCATAGTTAATATATGTATATTAACTAAAACAATTTCGAAACAAAACTAGGCGTTATAAACTTTAAATATACACTTTCCTAAGAAAATGAATTATTTCAGTGGTGTTTACTCACATTTGGCGCTCAGTGTATGTCACAAAAATAATATAATTTAACGTTCATTTTTTTTAAATTTACACGCTTTAAACTAGTTCTCACATAAAAAACAATAATACTCATACTCATAACAATACTTCAGTTCATGTTAATCGATTTCTGAATAGTTTCCTTCGTATATTCTTCTTTATCAGAGATCCTTAAGCATTTTTCGAAAATTAAATTTTTATCCTTTTTCAAACATCACATTACACAGAAATTTCATGGCCCCTTTTACGACATTAGATAAAAAATCAATCAAATTTATTTCGATTTATTTCAAAAGTTTTACTTTGTTCTATTCTATTTCTTATTTCTAAAATTTGTATTTGTGCAAAAGTTTTGCTTTAAAATTACCCAAAGGTTTTTAATAATGTATAGGTCAGATATGTCTTAGCCATGTTTGCATAATGTTTCGAATTGCTATCTTGAAAGATCCGATGTTCTCACTTATACCCATTTTATCGAAATTTCGCTAAATTATGGAGCGTTGTTGACTTCCCGGAAAGTATACTTTAACTTTATATGCTCTTCTTTGCCAAATTACGTTGGGCCCATTGATTTGCCCTTATAAATTAATAATTCTTTTTCGGTATATTCTGACATGCAAATCATGCTGCCGAAGAACACGGCATACAGCGTTTTTATTTATTCAAGTTTTAGGTTAACTTTATATGCATGATTTATGAACGTTTTCCTATGATACCTGACACAATATAATACGTTTTGTCACTCAAAAACATGCTATTACCAATAGCCGATGCCACTAATAGTGTGTTGTAATTGCATATTCTATGTCCAAATCAAATTAAATTAAATTAAGATAACAGTATTAATTAGGACAACAATACTCAATTACAATATCAATATTAAGTATACTCGGGGGTGCCCTGGTTGTATAGTGGGTAGTGTGCTAGACTATTAGCGTGAGGGTCGTGGGTTCGATTCCCACCAGAGACTCTCGTCTGTGACACTACACCGAGCATATGGTCAAGTTACTCCGCTCGTATATAATTAGAATATAATTTTGTAATTGTATTGTAATTAATAAATAAATAAAATAATACTCAGCTTTTAGAATCTAACAGAAATGGGAAACTGCGCTATTGGAAATGTTGCTGACAAGCTCGGTCTGCCCTACCAGGATTACTGCTTTTATGAGAGTGCCCTGCACTTCAGAGCAGACGTCATCGGTTTTTAGTTGACAGAAAGTTTGAAGATCTGGGCATGGTGACGAACGTGGCACTAAGGATTTCATCCAAAGCTTGGGGTCGTTTAAACCCACCGCCAACGTGTCATGACAAGGGGGCTTACCTCACACTTAAACGGCAAGCTACCTGCTAATCTAACCTAACATAAGACTTTAGAATTCTTCTTTGGAAAGCAACAATAATCATTTAACTATTATAAATACAAGTTATTGAAATAAGTCGCCGTAGTCGAGTAGGTAGTGTGTTGGCTTATTAGACGTAAGACCACGACTCAAACCCCGGGTCAGACATCAAAACGAAATACGAAAAAATAATTCTTCAGCGACTTCCTCTCAGCAGATTTCTGGCAAAAAAAACTCTGAGTAAATAAATAAAATTGCCATGAAAAGTTTCTCAAAAATCTGTCGTTCGGAGTCGACTTTAAACTGTAGTCCCTCCACTCCAATTATGTATGTATGATTGAAATAAACTGCAGCATACTTTTTAGAAAGAAATATAGTCTTTGAATAAGAAAAATTTGTTAAAAATAAATTGTAAATCGCAGCCAGCAAACGATTAATAGAAATCGTAATTATCATTTAAAATTTTTTTTCATATTATCTCATAATTATTTAACATTCTATCCAAAGAAAAAAAATTATGAATTGGACATTGAAAAGTAATAAATTATTAAAATATTAAGTAACAATATTAACATGAAAATAAGTAGATTAAACAGAATAATAAATCTCAACTTCCAGTAAAAATGCATTCACATTATAATAACATAATTTATAACATTAACGGTTTTGTATTTAAAATTTATTAAAATTGTTACTGAAAATAAGCCACTCAAAGTATTGGAAAAATTTTGGAATATTATTTGCTTTCTTACATTTCGTTAAATTTTTCGGGATCGAGACTCGAAATGTTACCAATTAAAAACTCTATGATTTTATGAATTCTTATTATTTATTTTAAACTGCCGTATATCATACAAAATTCGAATATTAAAAAAATCTTATTGTTTGCAACACTTTATACGCTGCACGAAAATGGCCCGATAGTTTTCATTATATTTTCGATAAAAACAGTTTTTATAGCGTCAGTAGATTTAAATCTGAAGAATATGATGACAAATGATGTGAAGTAAAACTAGGCTACTAGTAGATATGTGGGGTCTTTCGTTAAGCACTTCCTACCCTAAAATTTATAAATAGTGTGAGATAGCATCGAAAATTTGTATTCGTTTGTAAGATGTGTGGAATTATGTGTGGAATATAGAAGTTGCTGTGAATCTAAGAGAGTTGGATGGACACAGTTAGACACAAAGGGCCCATTAATAATATAAAATCGTTCAAATATTCGACACGGACTGTCTGGGTGGATCGCAAGCGAAATATCCAATTGTCCCTGCCTTTGACACTTAAATCACCCTAAATTTTACCGTTGACATGGATTATGTTGTCTTTAGAATTGTTGGCGTTTGCGGTCTATTCGTATACACATGCGACCTAAGGAAACCTCTCAAGCAAAAGTCTAACATCACCTCCGAGATGGCGATGTGATCAAATCGTTCGTGCAGAATATCCAAAGTTGGTGTACCGATCATTCAATTCAGGCCAAAAGAAATTAGTATATATCGATCTATAGTACTCACGGTTGACAGTGATGGTTTGGCCATAGGCCGCCAGCCTATAATAGACACCAAACAGTGACTTTTTTGGAATGCATTGAACGCTTTTGATCTCATGTTAATTGGTATCATACCCATTGAACCAGAAATAAGCCTCAACGCTGCAGATGAGTTTCGTAAAAACGTATGGTACGTTTCCCGAACAGAACACCCATTAAAAAAAAAAAAAAAAAAAAAAAAAAAAAAAAAAAAAAAATTATATTTTTTGCATGCATTGTTGATGATGAACATCTATCCCTCCATGATGATTTGGAATGCCATAAGTGACAACTAATGTGACAGATGTAGCTTTAACAAAATGGTTGTTATCAAATGTTAAAGCCCCTGTCGAAAGACCCGATACCTAAAGTAGAAAGCAAAGCAATGTAACCACTTTTCCTTGAAATCGTAAGAATGGTTGTATAACGAAAGGCCAAATTTTTAAGCTAAATGCAGAGCAATAATCCCGCAAGATAAACCGAGTTATTCAGTTTATACAATAGCGTGAAGTCGCCGCAGTCTAGTAGGTAGTGTGTTGGCTTATTAGACGTAAAGCCACGGTTCAAATCCCAGGTCAGGCATCAGAAACGAAATATGAAAAAATATTTCTTCGGCGACATCCTCTTAGCAGATTTCTGGCAAAAACTCTGAGAGTAAATATGCCATGAAAAGTTTCTCAAAAATCTGTCGTTCGGAGTCGACTTTAAACTGTAGGTCCCACCACTCATATATAAAATAATACACACAACATAAGTGGTGTGAGAAACTAGGTGGTATTTCTGACTGAAGGGTTGGAATGACCAATTATGTATGTATGTATGTAAGGTATTCGAGCAACGATCACATATATAAGTAAGCAAATAATCCCTGGATTCAATTAAAATTTTTATATTTACAGTGTATAATAAACGGGCTAACTTAAAAAATAATTTAACATTTAAATACAAGTTTTTCAGTTTTAGATGTTTAAAAATAAAATAACATTCATAAAAGGAAATTTTTAGACATTTTAATTAAAATTTATAATTGTACATAACATATTAAAGCTTTATTTACTTGTTTGACAGCTAGGACACATAAGCTTCAGCGGTTTTTTTGGGCCAATGAACGAATAACTTTTATAGTTCTTTGCACATAATAATAAAAGAAGCAGATATCAAAGAAAACTACAAGTGCATAGTGTTATATAAACGACATACAAATATACATAGTATGTATGTATATAAATAAATTTGTGCAGCATATGCGTATAAGTGTAAACGTAAGAAAACTATCATCTGTATTTGCATGCTTTAAAGTTAAAACCAAAACCGTGGTATAAAAAAATAGAGCTTATAGGCAAAAAAGATATTAGCAAAGAAAAATCAAGATCTAATAAAGATAAGCAAATGTAAAGATTTAATACAAAAAGTAAATTCCAAATAATATGTGTATATAATAAATTTGGTTTTTTTAACATATTGGAATAAAATTTTACTATACTTTTCAAATAATATTATAATTTTTATGTAACGTTTTGAAGATACTTTTGCAATATGTCTTGATTATTATTTCATAGCTAATTTAAAATACAATGATGGTCATATAATTCGAAGTCATATAAATTCACAAGTAATTTGAAGTCTTCAACAATTTTCGAGCTTAAACAATGCCTTTCCCAAGAATTTGCTGTTCGATCTAACGACATACAGTAGCGAGAAAAAAAATGCAACTCGATGCCATATTATGTTCAATACCGTGTCTTGTCTGATTTACAGAATGTTGTTTCTTTACAGAATTGTTGCCCATCAGAGTCTGCATAATTCTACTGCCGTTTTCCGAGGATCAGCTTTTATTATTTTCACCATTTGACAATCTTTTTTTGGCAGTAGATTTACGAGGTCGACCACTTCCTGGCTTTGTTTCCACGTTATTTGTTTGACGATACCGCGATGAAATCCGATAAACCGTAGATTTGTTGATATTAAATTGATGAGCAACTTCATTCATTGATTTGCCTTCTTCCAAAGCACTTATAATGGCAAATTTGTTATCTGCTGATAGCTGTTTCTATTTTAAAATTAACAATTTGCAAATTTTTAATTAAACTTTTATTTTAATTACTCTAGTTGACCTACTTTTACCTTTAACACATTGTGTTGCAGTTTTTTTCTCGCTAAATTTGTTCACTTTTTTTATAAATCTAAAAAAGTTAGGTAGAAAGAGAAGCAAACAACGCTTACTGATACTTTTTAATAAAATTTAAAAATCAACGAATAAAAACAACAAAAGTGGAGTGGAATTGGATACCGCTATAAGTTTCGAGTTTCGATTGAATATCATACGACATAGAGTAGGTATATAACTGCAATATTTTCATATTGACTTCAAAATCCAATTTAACAATTTAAAGTTTGCACATGTTTTTCTTAAATTTTATTGGTACGTATGGGACAAAGACTTTTGAAGTTTAGCCAGCAGACTTTATCTAAAGGACTCAATACATGAGGGTCGGTATATCTGCGGACATTTGGTGTATATACAAATTGACATACATATGTTATCCCACAATCTCAAAACCTCCGACATATTACTGGGCATGGGTATTCCGGTTGCTTCAGTTAAATTAGATATTATTCGCTCGTTTTGCAGTGAAGGTCAATTTCATTTGCAGTAGTAGTGTTCGTGTTTACTAAAATCTGTTGGACTCATTCGGATGGGTAGCGAACTGATTCACTTAGAATGCCGATAGACTTGGCATTCCTTCTAATGATTTCGTCAGAGCTGTGGGTCTGAGAGGAAGTAAGCGACCATCCCTTATTTTATGGGTCAGTGCCCTGCGCTTGTCGTAAAGAGGTGGAGGTTCTTGATCTCTCATTATATTATCTGACATTATTGAAAAATTATTGCAATAGAAAGATTTATTCAGAATTCAGATTGGATTTATTTAGGGAATGTTTGAATATCAATTGCGGTATCATAATGATCCTAATCGCTAGCCTAAATGGGATCTTGACCTTAAAGGAGGATCCGCTACATAATCTATCTCTTTTTCCTTCCCGAAAAGTCCTGAACAATTATTTTGTTGATAATGTTTAAGGGTTGCGCTGTGTACTCAATACATGTCCAGTCTATGAGGATTTTATATGAAAGATTTCCTCAGGTCTCATTTACAGGAAAGCACCAAATGGGCTTAAGACAAATTTTAATTTTTGGCTTAAAAGCATGAACAGGGTCAAATCTAATTGGTGAGAGGATGCAAGTGACCATATAATCAGGAATTAGGGGTAAAAAGGATACTTATCACCAGAAAATTCAAACCGTATCCTTTTCTGTTCTTGAAATTGTGTGTTTAGCTAATCTTGGGACTGAAGGATTTAGAACTTTTAGGTTTGATTTATATACGAAACTTTCTTTGGAAATTAATATACTTAGCAGATGAAAAATAACCCTAATGCTTGCAATAGATTCATGAACCAAATTAGCTTATTAGACCTACTCGATCTATCAGTGGGTAAAATGACTGAACTCATCTTGATACTCGGATACAAATTTTGCACTACACCTACATCGGCGATGAAAAGCATTTTACATTCCTTTCCACTAGTAGCCAGCCCCAATGGGAACTATTCATTGTGTAAATCATCATTTTTTTGTAAATATTTTATAATTAACAAACCACCAACAAGAATTTCTTAAAATAATCTTTGCAATTTAGATTTTTTTTAAATGGGATCGTTTTACGAAAGAACAATTTGAGAAAACTTAAAATTTATAAGTAATGCTGGGACCGTTCGCCAACTTGCATTTAATGTATCAAACACAGACAAAAAGAAGAACTTCGGTCGGTTATGGGCAAGAAGACTCCTGTGGGTCAACATTTCGATCGGTCCCGTCAAAACATTGCTACTATAAATAAGAGTTTCGACTTAGTTCTCAACAATTTCAAATTTTTGTTTGAACAACATGTGGTTTCATTAAGATGACCTTACCTAATACACCCCGCTTTCTGCAAATGAAGCCGCCGTAGTCTAGTGTAGGTAGTGTGTTGGGTTATTAGACGTGAGGCCACAATTCAAACCCCAGGTCAGACATCTTCTCAGCAGATTACTGCCAAAAACTCTGAGAGTAAATAAAATTGCCATGAAAAGTTTCTCAAAAATCTGTCGGTCGGAGTCGACTTTAAGCTGTAGGTCCCGCCACTCACGTAAAAAATTAACACTCACAACTTGAGTGGTGTGAGAAGCTAGGCCGTAATCCTGACTAAAGGGTTGTAATGACCAATTATGTATGTATGATTATCTCAAGAAATTCTGATGTCAAATGAGTGCCCCGATAGTCTAGTTGGTAGAGTACAGAACTTCAAGTGAAGTATTCCAACAGAATGCACTTCTTGATGTGGTGAATGCTGGTTAAAAAAATGCCGAAATCATGCTATTTTAAACCACGCAATTTTTTTCTTTGTGGCTCTATAAAATCTCAGGTTAATGCGCATCAATCGGAAATAAATCACGTCTGTGTGAAAAGGTCATGAAAATAGTAATGGTCTGTCAGAATGGCTTTAACGGCCATACTAAATTGAAACATGTCTGGATTGCAACATGTTTGGATTGGACCATGTCGTTACAATTCAATAAAAAAATCATAAGTATCAGGAAAATAAGTGTTTTTTGTTTTAAAATGAAAAATTGCCTTCATACTGGCAAGCCCTTTATAAACTGAGTGTTCAATATTTGTTTACATATTAGCTAAATTTGTATGTCTGTTTTAATTCACAAAAGTATTAAAACGAAAATCTGTAATGACCATTTAAAATCCAAATGAGAATAATTTCTTTAATAAAAACGATAAAAGTAAAAACAAAATAAAATTAAATAAAATAAGTTCTAAACTGCAAGAAAATAAAAAAATGTGCACTTGATTTTCAAATACTGAAACTAACACAAAGCTTTGTGCAAATATATATTAAACTTTAATTAAAACGATAAAAGGCAAAAGAAGGAAATAAAGGAAAAATGCAATACTTTAATTTACAAAATAAAAAAAGGAATCTTTCTAAGTTTAAAAGGATAAGGATACATAAGAATAACAATGAAAAAAAATACTACTACTGTTAAAACCTATAACTTATCTATCACCAAAAAATAAAAGAAGGGAAACATCAAACAATAAACAATAACGAAAAACACCAGACCACAACCAACCAACAAATGTATCTAAACAGCCATGAAAGTTATAGACAAAAAAAATGGAACTAAAAAGAATAGACTGTGAAAAGAAAAAAATAAAAGGGTTCTTTGTAGTAAGTTACAGACTCAAAAAAAAATTAGAAGAAACAATTAACAAATATGGAAAGTTTAATAGTAAATTTAAAATATTATTTTTTTGTGGGATTTTTTTTTTACTTGCAATGAATATTTAATTTATAAAGTATTAAAAATGTATTTAAATTTTAAAGTTTATTAAGTTCTCAGCTAGTAATTTGAAAGATTGTTTTAAGGAAAATTACCTTGCTGAGTCTTTTTAGAGTACTTTTGATGATCAAAAACTCATTAGTCAGTTACACGATTAAAAAAGGACTCAAAAATGATTCGCGCCAGTAATAACACATGGTATAGCAGTCGGAAATTAATCATCCAGACGTTTAAAATGTGAATATTATCTCCGTTAGTTATTATTATATTCTACTTATACTGAAGATTGAAAAACGCTTATTCAAAAACAGTTCATTCAGGTGTTTGAAAAGTGATTGTAACTACGTATTTTATGATCATATTTTGCGCAGATAGATGATTAAACACTGCTTTGTTTTACACCCTCTCTGTATAAATTTTCATTTATGCAAAAGATAGTTATGAAATAAGTACAGTAATCCTTCGATTTACGTCGTCTCGATTAACGTTGTTTCGATTTACGTCGTCAAATTTTTTGTTCCCTCTAACTTCAATCTGCGTCGTCATTCGATTTACGTCGCCTTTTATTGGAACCAACTCCGACGTAAATCGAGGGATTACTGTAACTTTTTTAAATTCCTTGTTAAGAACATACTACTTTGTAGTATGAGCAATATGAAATTCGATTCAAGTCGTTTCGATTTACGTCGCCTTTTTTTGGAACCAACTGCGACGTAAATCTAGGGATTACTGTACAATTTTTCTTAAATTGAAAAAAAAAAAAATTTTAACGAAAAAAAAAAATATTTTTTTCAATAAACTTTGATGTCTGATGTACATACATCACGAATATAAACTTAATATTCTTTCTTTGTTACTTAACGTTCATACGAACGTGATTATTGAAATCGTGGCGGCGTTAACGTAGGACTCAGAAAATCGACAAAAAAAACACTTGAAGAGAGTAAAATACAATTAGAAATACGACTAATAAATAACGTAAAAAGGCGTTCAAATTAATACAAAAATGACTGATAAATGACAATAAAAGGACTCCTAAACATACTGATAAATTACTCACAAAAGACTCATATGCGATTAAACGATGACTGAAAGACGACTCTAAAAAGAATCATAAACGAAGGTAAATAAGGCTAATAAATGATCACAAAGGGATTCGAAAATGATCATTAAACTCCAATAAAAAAATGTTGAAATTTACTCTAAACTAATATAGAAAATGACTCATCAATTACTTTTTAAGAAGAGTTGCAGTTAGTCACTGTTTCTCCCGCTTAAAAAGCGCAGAAGAATCAAAATGACTCGAATTTTATAAAAAAAATTCCAAAAACGCTGACTGGGTTTAAATTAACTAATAAATGAGTATGTTTTTTCAAATATTCATTAGCTTTACAGACGAAACCACCAAACATGTTACTTAACATAAAACTTTCCATAGATGTTTACCCTAAGACTTAGTGTGCATAATAAAAAATATTAATAAGAAAAAAAAAAACAAAAAAAAAGAACAAAATATATACATATTACAACGACATACTATAATACTCGTAACATATTACAAGATTTTACTAATAGTAAATATTTAAAAATTACAATAAAAGTAAAAGTTATTAATAAATAGAATAGTTTTTTTAAAAGAAGTATAAAAAACAAGAAAATGCAATATTATTATTACTTGTAATATTTTTGATTTTATTACACAATTTACCCACCTTACTATAAAGCGTTGTGCTGCCCGACCGCTGATTAAAACCATTGCCCTGGTCCGTATAAGTCTTTACCTGTGTATGTCGCTGGTCCCGCTCATAATAATTGCGTGGCATTCCATGTGGCGAATGTTGTGTATTGCCCGTTGACATTACACCGGATTTAACTGCAACGCCTGTGTTTCCATCACCGCCGCCACTACGTCGTATACTACCGGAATTGTTGGCATTACGTTCTGTTGTTATCGTGCTAATGCCTTGATTTTCTTTATGAGACCGGCGAGCAGCATATTTGTCTGGTTTAAGAAGACTGTTACGATAATAGAAATTATATATAATAAAGTATAGATTCGTGAATAACTCTCTAAAGTATAAGAATAATGAATATACCTTGGATATTGTGGACCAAACTGTGTGTAGCAGCAATTATGCCAACAGCCACGTGAAAAGGGATTATAGCCACCTTTGAATTTACCTGTAACTTGTTCATTTGTTGTACGACCTCGCGATACTAAGACCATATGAAAACCAGTTAAACCGAATATCGGTATCGCTAAGATTGTCACAAGGCCCATTAATACCATACTGAAAAGACATATTATTTGAGTTATTAACAAAAAAAATTATGAAAAGTAAGCACTTGTTTCATTAAATCCTCTAGTATAGTATACAAGTTTAAATAGATTAAACTTTGGCGATCTAATTTTATTCTTTTTTTATTAAAATAATATTGAAGAGTGCTCTAATTCCCCGTATTTGGAAACGCATTTGTGATGATAGTAAACATTAAACACTCAACGTTAATTTCTGAAACTGAAATCTGATTTTAAAATATTCTTTTCGATCTTTGAACAAGTGTGTACACATTCTTGCCAGTTTGATCAAACTCAGTAAAGTCAGAGAATACGAAAGGTATTCGATCTATACTTTACATTGGCAATATGTTGTTGAGTTTAATACGACGAGTCTATAATAATTTCAATATAAAGTCATGGACAAAAGTCTAAATACTCCCAATATTTCTTCTGCATATAGAACTTGTCCAAAACGGTAATGATACAGATTTTTCAAATTTGTTTAGTTACATCATCATTGTTCATCAACGGTGCTTCTTTCACACGTATCTCAATTTTTTCTGATACTCAAGCCGCTATTAGATTCCTCTCGAGCGTTACGATCAACTTTAAACTTGTTAGAGAATGTCGCTGTTATCTCGAAGTTCTCGCAGGGCGCTTCAGTATCTCATTTGTCCGGGTTCTTGGGCACATGGGCTTTCCAGGCAACTGTAGGGCCAATGCAGGTTCACTTCGGAACCCGCGATTATCGTATGGGTATGCCACTTACATCGGCTAAATTGGCTATTAGGCAAAAATTCTCTCGGGATGCCAAAATCTCCTGGATCCATTAGGATTATTGCTGCACTGCAAGACTTACTTGGCCCATGATGGATAAAAGACGCACCAAACGACTACTCAAACTTGATCGCAATGTTATCTCGATCACAGTGACTATGCTTACAGGTCATTACGTTATGGAAAGACACGCGAAAAGACTGCAACTCCAATCAAATGACTTCTGCCGTGTGCTGAAGAGGAGGAAACTGTTATCCACTTATTTTGTAAATGCCCATCTCTTGAGAGGTACAAGTTTAGGTCATTTGCTCTCGATTATTTGTCAGCTTAATGGATAGATATCAAGGATATAGTTTCGTTTATTAAACTTTCAGGCGGGTTTCCAGCATAGGGTAGTAGAGCTTTAATGTGCAGCCCCTGCGCCCCAACTTCTTCGATTAGTTTGGGGTAATTCGGTTAGAACAAGGACTGCACTTACCTGTAGCATCACAACGCGTCGCTATATGTGCTCAACTGAGCTTTGGTAATCAAAGTTACCACTTCAACCAATCTACCTAGCTGAAGCCATTGCACAAAGATAAGGAATATCTGACAACCGCGAAAAGAAAGAAGAATATTAAATGAAAATGGTTGCCGCAGCAGAAGGCCAATCAAAAAACTGCTTGTTGGTTTAATAATCTGTATGTATACATTTTCCTAAGTTCTCTCTCGCACCATTTATTTTTTTTTTTAACTTTTTTTGTTAATAAAAATGAATTTCAACAATATCTGCATTAGTTTTCATTTTTTAATTTGTCTTTCGAGGCTTGGGAGAAATGTTGGGGTATGTAGAGTTTTGTCCATGACTGTATTTCGAAACTGTATTTCAAATTATTTCTGTTTCTTAAAATTCCATTTTTTAAAACGTTTGAAATTATAAAATTTGAATTCTTTTAATCTGTGCAGCACAAGAAATAACTGGGGTATGTAGAGAATTGTCCACGACTGTATTACAAATTATTTCTGTTTTTTTAAAATTGATTTTTTAAAACGTTTAAAATTTTATATTTGAATTCTTTTAATTTATGCAACACAAATATTAAATTATTGAAAAGAATTTTAATTTTCGTCAAACTCAATTCAAGCTTAAAAAGGAAACAAAAATTTGTATGACAGTCTGATATAAGGATATGCAGCTAACTTAACACTCTTTGTTACCGCCTTTTTTGATTTCACGTTAAATATTTGTTTCTCCTAATGCCCTAATGTCCCTTTAATGCTAATTATAATCATTTGTTTTATATTTGTTTCTATTCTAGATCCAGCAGGTTACAAATTTAAAAAAATGCTGTTCAATTTTGTATTTCCATATATTAAATTTGTTTAAATAAACAGTGATTAATAATATGTGAACAAGGCTACTATATTCATTCAAAATACCTTAGATTCAGTGGAGTTTGCAAAACAAATTTTTTGAATTATATTTCCCTGATTTAAAATACGATACAACTGTTATTATCATATTGTACTTACGATACTATTGGTGCTGTGTGCCTTATATTTGGCATAGTTTTTAATACATAAACCAGGCATAGAGAAAATATGCTCAGCATGTGTATAGATAGGGAAACCAAAAAGAAAAAGAAAAATCTATAATTTCGACGCCCAATGCAATTGTTGACCCAAGGACAGTGATGATCGAATGTCTACAATATAACAAGAGAAGAGAGAAAAAAAGCAATAGTAAAAAAGGTCATAATAAATGGTTATAGTAAATTAATATTTTAGTATGTATTTTTTATTTTAATAACTTACTTCTATACAATGATTGCATACGGAGCAATGTGAACATCTAGGCGGTCGATAAAATTTGCATGTTACACACCATTTCATTTTCACTGTAATACCATTTATTTCAGCGTTTTTATATAACGGCGCTCGAAATTCTTCTTCTCGATCTTCGTCAGGAGAAGCTGCAAATCGTAGAGATCATTATATTTATCGTAAACAGTTTTTTTTTTGGGTTAAAACATAATTAAGTGTTAAAATTACCTTTTGGTATTACACCTGGATCCATAAATGTGGCCAACGTAAAATTGGCTAGCACAAAAAATGTTATAACTCCCTGATATGCTGGTACCCATGGATGACTTGTTAAATAATATTGGCAGCTGAAATTATAAACGAATATATTTTATACAATATTAATATAAATGCAATTAAATTTAAACAACGAATGTAATAATTTAATTTGATTTAAATATAATTAAAAAAAATTAATAAAAATTTATGTATAGGGTGGACCATCTATCGGTTTAAATTTGAACCATCGGTTATATCGAATCTGGCAATACTTATGTCATTCTATTCTGCCACAAAATTCAGTATATTATCTCCGCTGAACGTAATGAAACGATTTAGGCTTGAGCAACGTTGGGATTTATTGTAAATTTATTTCCAAAACAAAGACAATTAGTCGGAAATTGCAAAAATATTAACAAAAAAAAATCATCTTTTCGGATGAAGTTCATTTTGGTGACTACGTTAATAAGCAAAATAGCCGTATTTGGGACTTAGAAAACAAGCACGTGGTCTTGCAGAAGCCAATGCAACGAGTGACTGTTTGGTGCCATATTTCTTTGAAAATGAAGATGGCGCATTACGGTTAATGGAGACACCTATCGCATCATGAAAACCGCTCTTTATGGTATTGATGCGAACGATATTTGGTTTCAACAGGTTGGTGCGACTTGCCACGCATCACATGCCACGATCGATTTATTGTGTCAAACGTTTGATGGCCGTTTAATTAGCCGAAATGGTGATATTAATTGGCCGCCAAGAAGCTGCGATTTGACACCATTGGACTATTTTCTGTGGGGCGCCGTTAAAGTGAAGCTTTATGCCGATAAATCAGGGACAATTGACCGTTTGAAGGCCTAAATTCGTGTTGCCATTGCCGAGATACGACCACATACACTCGATAAAGTCCCCGAAAATTGGTCCGATGAAGCCAGCTGCGGAAACCATATGAATGAAATAATATTGGATTTCGTGTTAAACTTTTAAATGGCCCACCCTTTCTTTATATATGTACCGTAAGTTCATATGAATGCTTTGATATGAAAATGATCTACTATCAAAGAAAAGTATGTATTACACTATTAGGTTGTAAGGTAAATACATTTAAATAAAATGGTAATAATAAGTTAAATATTATTAAATAATCGGTTAATATAGTAAAGTCTTGTCATCCAAGTATTTAGAAAATATAATGGGTTCGGTATAAATTAATTTAAGCAATGTACTTAAACTGCGTGGTCCAATAGTCTAGTGAGCAGCGTGCTAATCTGCGGTTTATAGGACCAGACACTCTGGTCAGTTACATTTTGCTGAAAATTTGTTATTTAAAAAAAGTGTAAAAATTAAATAAATAATTCAATATCACCACACTACCCCCCTTTTCCTCCTTCTATAACTTCTTTTCCGATATTCCAATAATATGAACATAATGAGATATGTCGGTATGTTACCGATTCACTCAAATTTAAGCTCAGGAATTGTTTATGATATATTTGCCTAAATCTGAGATTTTACAATATTTCGAAAAAAAAATCGCATCATCCTGGTGACCAGTTGACATCAGAATTTCTTGACAAATTTATTCTGGAAATCGTTTCTCCAATCAATCGATTGAACTCCTGGGTAAGCTGAATTTTTCACACCTAAAAGCGAAGGTTTTGCGTCAAAATTAGATGAATAGTGCTTCGTGAAGTTTAAAGTTGTTGAGAATAATGCTGAATTGATGTTCTCGGATTTACGACGACACCTTTGCTTACAGCTGAAATGTTTTCAAGAAATCGATCGCCATAGTAATGCCCAAGAGTCTTACTATGTATTTATAACCGACTCTTAATTACTTCAAATTTTTGATAAACTCTTCGAATGGTTGCCCTTTCGTAGAGAATAATTCGTAGTGTGTGCGACCTGTCGTTGTCTCTTTGGAAAGTGCTCCCCTTTTGATGAAAACAGACTATTTTAGACTGTTTAGCTATTGGAACTATAGGCTCATAGGATATGATTTATTTTGCAATAGTGCCTTTCTTCTCTTTGTATCTAGATTAGGTTAGGTTGGAGTGGTAGCTTTGTTACCAAAGCTCACTTGAGCACGAATAGCGGCCCGTAGAGAGGCCACGGGTAAGGGCAGACGTTGGTCAGCGCAGGGGCTGCACACTTAAAGCATGACTCTTCTAAGCTGGAAATCCGCTTGAAAGTTTTATGAACGATGCTATATCCTTGATATGATAACTCTGTTAAGCTGAAATCGAATGGAGAGCCAAATAACCTGAATCTGAGCCTCGCGAGAAATGGGGATTGGCAAAGAAAGTGGATAACAGTTTCCTTCTCTTTGTATCTACATACATAATTGGCCATTACAACCCTTCAGTCAGGATTACGACCTAGTTCCTCACACCACTTATGTTGTGTGTGTCAATTTTATACATGAGCAGCGGGACTTACAGTTTAAAGTCGACACCGAACGACAGCTTTTTGAGAAACTTTTTATGTCAATTTTAATTCCTCTCAAAGTTTTTGCCAGAAATCTGCTGAGAGGAAGTCGCCGAAGAAATATTTTTTACATATTTATGTTATGATGTCTGACCTGGTGTTTGAACCATGGCCTTACGTATAATAAGCCAACACACTACCTCCTAGACTACAGCGACTTCAATTCTCTTTGTATCTACCCGGAATTAAATATGCGTTCAAACAACATTTCTTCAAGGACTACAAAAACCAACCAACTGTGATTCAAATGCCTTTATACAACGTGTAATACAGATTACCAGTTGTAGCGATATGCTGTGAGGGTCAAGATACAAATGTCGCCAGAGAGAACGAGCACAAATTAAAAAACAGGGAGACAAAGGACTTGACTCCTTTCCACTACTATTAGTTTTCATCGATGGGACATGCATTCCCCTAAGAAGGAGTCGAAAATTGGATGACTAATTGGTTTGCCACAAAAGACGAACAGCTTTATTGGCGTGAGATTTAAAAAAATTGCCTGAAAGATGGAAAAAATGTGTAGACAGCAATGGCCAATACTATGAATAAAATTTATTTTACTTTCTCAATGAGAATTTGCGTTTTATTTCCACAAAAAAACACGCTCATTTTATACCGGTACATCTGATATATAGGCTGCCTTCCAAAATGTTAGTTGCTTTGTGTTTGAACAAAGTATCGTGTTTCATAATGCCGCTGTACAAAATGTTTACAATGTTTACTATTTCAAAAAGTCCCCAATGTGTATTTATAACGCAGTCAAAAAGCAATCAGGCATCGGATTTATAGTTGATGCATGGTTTGGTTACTTTGCATATCTACATAGTTTGTATACAGTAGTAGAAGTGCCTACAAACTTTGTATTGATACATTTTGGAAGGCAGCCATAGTGTTTGATGCATTTTCTTTAACTGTTAATATATTCTTATCAACCTTTTAAATATATTTCTAATTATTTTATTAGAAATAAAATAATGCAATTAGTACAAAAAACAGCCCAGCTAAAAATGTTTTTAATGAGTAATATTTTATATATATTTACTGCAGCTACACGTATTTAATATATTACATTCAATATACAATAAATACATACATACAGAGGTACAAAATTGTGTTTATGTAAATTAACTTTTTATGGTCGAACAATAACCATTGACAATACTCGTACAATTGTAGTGAAACGTATAAATAATTGACGTTTCTATAACAGCAATAACAATAAAAAAATATTACAAAAATAGAATACGTAATTATAATGAATATTGACCAACAAATAGGGATAAATGATTGGTTGGAAGCTTCATTGTTTGTAAACAATTAAAAACAAAAATTCCAAAATAATTCAAATTGTTTTTTATGTGGTGCTACACAATAATGATCATTAGTTATTGTTATTATGACGATGATGATAATGAATTTAAATTCAAAATTTCTTTATAATTTATAAATATTACAAACACGTGTTCATTTTAAATGGATTTTAATAATAGCGTTTCCTCTTATGAATATTTTTTATTTTAAATATGTAAACCATTTGAATATGATTAAGAAAATTGTTTATATGAATTAAATTAGTTTAGCCAAGGTTCAACTTATGCCAGAGTTGTGAAGTCAACGAAGATCATATAAGACTGCGAATCTGGAGCGTTCCCACAAGCTATGGCCCCAATAGCCTTCTAGATTGCGAAAATCTCTGCCTGAAACACGCTACAGTCATCTTTTAACCTGAAGTGAAGTTCAAGCCCGAGATCCCTACTAGATTGCGAAAATCTCTGCCTGAAACACGCTACAGTCATTTTTTAACCTGAAGTGAAGTTCAAGACCAAGTTCCCTACTAAAAACCCCAGCACCTGTACCTCCACCTAACTTAGATCCATCTGTGAAGATGGATATATCCTGCCCCTGAAGTACCCACCCCACCATTCCATTGTGCCCTATCCGGCATGAGTATCCTCAAACCAGGCAGGAACATAGCCTGAGACACAATATAGTCGGTGTTTTTTTTTTTTTTTTTTTTTCGTACTTCCCCTCAGGAAAGACGACGTTCAGAACTCTGGAGTGACCTATCGACAGCTGTTTCCAGCAGCCCGATTCCCTTAGACGTATGGCACTCCGCGCTACACACTGCTTGACATATAAATCAAGCAGAGTCAGGCAGAGCATAGCGTCAAGAGCAGCCTGAGGGCAACTCTTCCTCACTCCAGTGATACTCAAGCATGTAATCCTCTGAACCTTATCCAAGATTTTCCGTCGAAAACTCTTTTCCAAGGCACTCCACCAAACAACACAACCATAAGTAATAACCGGTCTAACGATCGCCAGATATATCCCGCGAATAGCCCTGGGCGGAAGACCCCAGCTCTAGCCTTTGGAGTTCTTACACTGATAGATAGCATTCAGTTCCTTCTTCATTCTTTCCTCGGTGTTCTTTTCCAGTTCAGCTTGCTGTCCACAACAACACCCAAGTACTTGAATTCAGAAGACAACGGAAGTTCCCTACCACCTAACTTCAGTAACCTGAAGATTTCAATTATTTTTGTACTTACGCGAGAACAAGACGAGGTCTGTCTTATTGGAATTTATACCCAGACCACACTTCCTAGCCCAGAGGACAGAAGTAAGCTAGTCATCTTCTTATCCATACGTGCCTATCAGAGTCTACCAATATTGCTCGTACCCTCTTGTTGCCAACGAGACTGAGCTTCCCTATAGTATGTATGGATAATATCCAAGTTAACTGAAATAATCGGAATACCTATGACCTATAACATGTCGAAGATAATGAGCTCCGTACCGACTCTGGCCGGATCATCAGCAGTGCAATTTCAACCGATACCTCTATGCCTCGGATTCTATTTAAGAGTTACCTTTGAATGATATGAAATTTCTTTGAGAAATGCACGACATTCATGGACAAATACCGACGTTAAAACTACATTCGTTAGGAACTTAATCGTAGCCTGGCTGTCCGAGTAAATCCTGATATTTTAAGGAACGACCCCGGCACTCAACAAGAATTGCACCACTTTGAAAATTGCCAATACATCCGCTTGGAAAACACTGCAGTGGTCAGACAGCCTATAAGAAAGTTTAATACCAGAACCCCTAATAAATATACCACAGCCCATGCTGTACCCATCGTTGAACCATCACTGTAAACCTCAAGAGTCCCATTGGTAATCTCCGGATCCTCAGAACGAGAAATCCTTAGTTGGAATTCTAAAGTGGAATATTCAATTTAGAAAGTTGAAAGGAATCATATAATCGACACTAATGTGTCTAGCCATCCCAGCATAGCAGCATGCCCGTTGTCCAGATTGGGTTAGAATTTCACTACATGAGTGAGACATGTGTCTACGTCTTTATTCCCAATACTAAGGAACAGTAATAGTCGTGTAATGGATTAGAAGAATCGTGTCCAGAGAAGACGAACACAGTTCCATTTACAGACTTCGTCATGGCGACTGTATTATATACCTTCCCTTGTAGTTTCAATGATTTGAAGTTGAAAGTTATTCAACCTCGAAAAGACTTAATGAGTTTAGTGGCATGGCGACTGTATTTTTGCATGGGCTTGGGGAAATTATTAATTTATTATTATTCAAAAGGGAAAAACGATCAGTGATGAATAGTATGCTAATTGATGTAGCGTTTAGTATCAAATTAGAAAAAAATATATACGTTTTATCGAGGTAATGCACCACTTCATACATCCTTATTACGATGGCCGAAATCTATGAATTAAAGTTTGAGATGCTTAATTTCGTAACATATTTCCAGATTTAGTTCCTCTTGGGATAATACCTACCAGGCATAACTCATCTCGGAGAAATGTACAGAATTAAATTAACGAAGTTTGTACAAGATACAGACTTCCTATAATTTCTTCCTTCCTGCAATTTTTTTCTATTCCCAAATTCTCAAAAGTTTCTTGATGTTAAAAGATTTGCCAACAATGCAAGCGTAGAGTCTGAGATTAATTACGATTTTAAGATACTAAACATATATCACTTTAAAAAGCGTATCGAAGCTATTAAATATCGCTAGGAAAAGTGAATTGATCTAAATTGTATTTTCTGTTATGCTAACTTTCTAATTTTCAGCAAATTTTCAAAGAACGTTCGTATAAAGTTTTTCTAATCCCATTGAAGTTTTCAAACAAACTTTTCATAATTGAAACGAATGATGAAATTTTTAATGTTACAAAATATTTGACAGGTTTTTAATTAAACAAATGTTTAAATTGAATTTTATTTTGATCATTTATTTGCTTACATTTATTTATTGACACTTAGGCACTGGCATATAATTGTATACAGTGGAGGCCATATAATTAAAACATTTGTAATGATAGATAAATTTTATTTTCAAAATTTAAAAACGATCAGAATGGGCCACAAAGCAAGACAATGTAATCTTGCAATATGACAATACATCTATTCACAAAGCATAATCGGTTCATGATACAATCAAAACATTAGACTGGGACTAGACTGTCACACCCGTCTCGTGTTCCTCAGACTTGACTCGTTCCGACTACTCTTAGATTTCAACGATGGGACACGCGTTACTTTACTTTTTTACAAGGAAGTAAGAAAATTGGGTGGCCAATTTGAACCATTGGCTATTTTGAATCTGGCAATACTTATGTCATTCTATTCTGTCATAAAATTTAGGGTATTATCTCCACTGAACGTAATGAATCGATTTACACTTGAGCAACGTTGGAATTTATTGGGCCAACGAGAAATTGCACGATGTAAAAATTGTCTTAATTGTCTTAGTGGGTACGTTAATAAGCAAAATTGCCTTGTTTTAGGCTCAGAAAACTTACACGTGGTCTTACAGAAGCCAGTGCACCCAATACGAGTGATTGTTTGGTGCGGACGCATCACTGGCCCATATTTCTTTGAAAATAAGGACATTGGAGACACCTATCGCACCATGATAAACGATTTTTTTGTACCCGCTCTTCATGGTATTGTTACGTTTTTACCCTTTTAAAAATGCTTAAAATATGAGTTCGTGCATTGCAAATAAAATAAAAATAAATTTGTGTTTAGTTTTAAATCAATTGTTTATTGTTCGCACAATTCCGTGTGTGACTTTTGTCAACTTGATTTAAACAACAACAATTTGCTTTATGTGTTATTCTTCTTTACACTCTTCCGCGTACACACTAACAATTGTTCGTTAGATCTTTACAACGGAGTTCTTCAAGCCACAATTATTCTCTTCACACGCAACGAGTCTTCACCTGCTTTGTCTTGTCTTTTATATCGCAGGATAAACAGTCTGATGAACGCTCTTGAAGGAGAATGACTTTACCTTCGCGAAATCTCTATAAATGTAAATATGTTGTTTACGTTATTGTTGTTTGTGTATTTTTTTACGTTTGTCCTTGGAGTGTTGTTGTTGCTTCTTGTTTACTTGTTTATCCCCTTTTTATACTGATATTGTTGCTATATTTTTGTTTATTCGTTGATCATGTAAACAAGTCCATTGTTTTTGTTTTTGTAGCTTTTGTTTGTCATTTTAAAGCTAAACGATAACACCATTACCGTTTTCGTAACAGTATTGACGTGAACGATGTTTGGTTTCAACAGGATGGTGTAACTTGTCATATATCTCATGCCACAATATATTTATCGTTTAATTAGCCGAAATGGTGATATCAATTGGCTGCCAAAAACCTGAGAGTTAACACCGTTTGAATATTTTCTATGTGGCACCGTTAAAGAAAAGTCTTATGCTGACAAACCAATTGAGACAATTGAGCATTTGAAGGCCAACATTCGAGATGCCATTGCCGAGATACGACCCCAATCCTATTGAATGAAGTACTGTGAGCTGCGGCAGCCATATGAATGAAATAATATTCCATTTCTAACGGGAACAATTATACTTCACAACAAAAAATTTATTTGGCAAAATTTCTAACCGTTTTTGTTTTATCTAGTTTTTAAATTTAGGGCCATTATTGCTACTTGCCGTTAAACTTGGGTTTAGTTAAATTTACCTTTAACCTCTTTTCGTTATTAAAACCTACAGATAAAATAAAGTTAACTTTTTCAAAAATATGGCAATGCCGCAGAAATGTCGATAACCGAGATACGACCCCAATCCTATTGAATGAAGTACTGTGAGCTGCGGCAGCCATATGAATGAAATAATATTCCATTTCTAACGGGAACAATTATACTTCACAACAAAAAATTTATTTGGCAAAATTTCTAACCGTTTTTGTTTTATCTAGTTTTTAAATTTAGGGCCATTATTGCTACTTGCCGTTAAACTTGGGTTTAGTTAAATTTACCTTTAACCTCTTTTCGTTATTAAAACCTACAGATAAAATAAAGTTAACTTTTTCAAAAATATGGCAATGCCGCAGAAATGTCGATAACACTGCTCAAATTAACCAAGTTTTATTTAAACGCAGTGGAACGACGGGCTTCTTTTTATTGTTGTATTTGCTCACTTTGTTTATATTTGAAGTTACCGTATTGAAAATAATATACATATAATATGTCAACTTCAAACATAAACTTAACTTCCCTTCCCTTTAGCTTAACGCTCACTTCTACCTTATTGTCCACTTATAATAATGAAAAACAATTTATCTGCCCGGTACAATTCTCCCTTTAGTTAACGGCAAGTTGTAATAATGACCACTTTAACTTGCCGTTAAAGTTAGGTTTAGTTAAAGATAACTTTAGCTAAAGTGAACTTTAAAGTCAGCTTTAACTTCTTTTCGTTATTAATATATAATAAAATAAAGTTAAATTTTTCAAAAATATGGCAGTGCCGCAGCAATGTCAATAACACTGCTCAAAATCTACTGCGGTTAATCAAACATCTATGACTGTATTCCGTATATTTATAATGATTGTGTATTTTTGTTAAATTTAATATTATGTATACAAATGTTATCGTTGTTATTTGTTTGCTAATTTGTTTATTTGCATTTTCACGATTTAAAATCTCATGTTACAAAACTCATTGTTTCGTTGTTCAACTAAATATGTTGTTCAGATACAAATACAAAATAGTTCAAATAGATGCATGATTACAGATTGTGTTGTAGATATAAAATATCATTCATCTTCTCTTCATTCATTCATTCATTCATTACTTTCAAATAAAAGTTTTCACAACGTTCGTTTTTCTTTTTTCATTATTTGTATTTCGAATAAGAATAAAAAAAATGAAATTAAATAAATGCTTAGAAACTGAAAAATACTAAGTGTTGTAACTCACAGCGCAACATGCTACATTTGATTTATAAGAATGTGCTACAATTGTATGTATGTATGTTTACAACTTTGTAAACTTTAAATGTTACCAATTCTAGAGCCAAGCTGTCTATTCTGTATCCTCGATTTATTTATTTATATGGGCACTGACACAGAGCACATAAAACCATACATTCGTATATTCAATGGAATGCCCGTATAACGTCTAAAGAGAAAACTTGCTGCCACAACTTGTGGCAAGTATCTCAGCTGTTTTGATTAAAGTTTTTACGATTAAATTTAGAGCATTAGAAAAAGGAATTGCAATAGAATGTGTGTTCTACTAACAAAGCTTTAAAAGAATGCATTCAATTTTAGAGAGAGAGCGAGAGAGCGATCATTATCTTCAAATACTAAATTTATTTTCTAGTCTATGGGGGTGTATATTAGAGATCAGCAATGAATCGTTTTTTCGCTACTCATAAGTACTCGTGCAATTTTGAATATGTGATTAAAAAATTTTGAAATTTAACTACTCTGATTCATTCGTACTCACAACAACGTTGATTTACAAGTATGAGTACAATGAGTATGAGTACAACGTTGACATTGAACCTATACCATTGTTTATGTTATGTTTGATTCATATGCCTATTCGATTCGAGTTACTCGAATCATTGATCAAAATTTACAGTCTTAGTTGTTGTTGCATTTACAAAAAAAGAACAAAGAAAAAGACAAAGACAGCAAGCAAAGCAAAAACACAACCTTCTAGTGAGTATTTTAGTGTTCGTACGCGAATCATACTTATTTTGTGATTCTTGTATATGTTGAGTCACGGAGAGTCATAATCAACAACATCATACGTTATTACAATCCTTCAGTTAGGATTACGACCTAGCTTCTCACACCACTTATGTTGAGTGCGTTAATTTTATATATGAGTGGCGGTACCTATAGTTTAAAGTCGACTCCGAACGACAAATTTTTGAGAAACTTTTCATGGCAATTCTATTTAGTCTCAGAGTTTTTGCCAGAAAGCTGCTGTGAGGAAGTCACCAATGAAATATTTTTATGTTATCGTTTTGATGTCTGAACTGGGGTTTGAACCGTGGCCTTACGTCTAATAAGCCAACACACTACCTACTAGACTACGGCGACTTCTGTTACTAAATTAACCTTCGTTAATTAAATGTTGAATGTTGCCGCAATTTCCTCGACCTACTTTAAATGTTAAAGTGTTTGACTGACAGTCTTCATCAAGTGAATTTTATTCAATATTATAGACGGAAATTTTGGTACGTTATGACTATACACACATAATTGATCATTTCAACCCTTTAGCCAGGATCACGACCTAGCTTTTCACACCACTTATGGTGTGCGTGTTAATTTTATACATGAGTGGGAGGACAGTTTAGAGTCGACCGTGGACGACAGATTTTTGAGAAACTATTTCATGGTAATTTTATTTCCAGAGTTTTTGCCAGAATGCTCTGAGAGGAAGTCGCCGAAGTAATATTTTTTCATGTTTCGTTTTGTTGGAGATTTCTGCACTGGTATTAGAACCGATGTCGAAAGCCTAATGAGCCAGCACACTACCTAATACAATAGCACACAACAACGTCGCTGCGACTGCATTTAAAAAACTTGTTTAATTGAACAGTGTTATCGGCATTGCTCCGGCACTACCATATTTTTGAAAAAGTTAATTTTTTTTATTATCAGGTTGTAATAACAAAACTAAGTTAAAGGTGACTTTAAAGTTCACTTTAGCTAAAGTCACCTTTATCTAAACCCAACTTTAACGGGAAGTTGTAATAATTTCCCTTATTTTTATAAAGTTTAATCACCACTTTAATATTAATTTTTATCTAACGCAATAGCTAAACCCCTAACGATACATTTTAAATTCTTGTCTGATTTATTATAACCCCTCATTGCATAGTCATTGTGACTGTAACTAAAACGTAAGATTACATTAAAAATAAAATATATAGGAAACGGAGAAAATATTAAAAACTTTTTTTTAAGTTATAGACCCTATACTATAGACTCATACGCTTTAACAAAGCATTTCTAAGGGAACAATAAACATAAATTGTTTCTTTTTTCTTTTGCCCCCTTTTTGTTTAAATCTTTATACGACCCAATTTCTTTTGTACACATACAAGAAAGTTTTATTTTATTTCTCTTGTAAAGAAAGAAAAAAAAAACGTTTATAAAAAAAATTAGAAAAAAGAAAAGAAAAAATTAGAAAAAAGAAATGAAAAAATAAGATCATCATGAAATGAAAAATGTCTTTAGCCATACAGTTTGCTTCAAGTTGTTTGAGTATGAAATCAGGCTTTAATTCTTTTTGTTTTTTTTTCTTGCATTTTTCCTGTATTCTTTCTTTTATCTTTTCTTAAAAAAAAATAGAAGAAAAAAATATGGCACTTTCATTTCATTGTGTATATTATCCTTAAAGCTTATTAGCCTAATGTTATTGTAGTCATTGTTGTTGTTCTCGGCACTGTTGCTTCTATGGCTCCTTGCAAGTATGGTGGGGTGGCATAAGAATAAGAACATGTCCTAAGGAGAAAAACTTAAATAAAAACCATAATTTTGACTCCTACAGTCCACTGGTATTATTTTTGTATTTTCTTGTGTTATATCAACACAATGAAACATACCGCCGTATCGATGCACAGTGGTTTCTTACATTTTTGTGTAAAATATATAAAGAGTGCTGTAGAGCATTGAAGTCGTCGTAGTCTAGTAGGTAGTGTGTTGGCTTATTAGACGTAAGGGTCGAGTTCAAATTCCAGGTCAGACATCAAAACGAAAATATAAAAAAAAAAAATTTTTCGGCGACTTCCTCTCAGGAGATTTCGGACAAAAAAAACTCTGGGAGTAAATAAATGTGCCATGAAAACTTTCTCAAAAATCTGTCGTTCGGAATCGACTTTAAACTCTAGGTCCCGCCACTTATGTATAAAATTAACACACACAACATGAGTGATGTGAGAAGCTAGGCCGTAGTCCTGACTGAAGGGTTGTAATGGCCAATTATGTACTTATGTAGAACATTGTAAACGGGCACATTCCATTGATTGAAATAAGAAAAATTAACCATAACCATCGCTCATCCCGCTCTTACACTTCAAATCGATCTTTTCGTATAAAATGTTTCATATCCTAGTAAAAGTTTTTTAACTTTTCAAAACAAAGAAAAGATGCCCACCAAGCTTCATTAAAATTGGCCACTCCCATCGCCCAACGATCATACAATTCTAATCAATTTTTTCTCATAAAATCTAAGTAAAAATCTCCGAAAAATGTATAAATTTGTTCAACAATTATTGCCATATTCAAATAGGCAGTATGTCTCCTTATTAGACGTGAGTCTGTGGTTCAAACCAGGGATCAGTAATGAGTATTCAAAAAGATGCGTAGAATCGAATCATACTCATAATTTCTCATACTTATACGCATTCATACTTATTTTAACATTATACTCATACAACTCATATTCAAAGTTTGAAGTACTCATCATACTCATACTTAACCATACGTATGATCTTGTTGATTTCAACTCTCCATGACTCAACATTTACAAGAATCACAAAATAAGTATGAATCGCGTACAAGCACTACAATACTCACTAGAAGGTTGTGTGTTTGCTTTGCTTACTGTCTTTGTATTTTTTCTTATTTTGTAACAACAACTAAGACTGTAAATTTTGATGAATGATTCGAATCACTCGAATCATTTATGAGTATTATAAGTATTTTTCTAAATTTATGAATCTGAATGAGAAGGAATATGAATCAAACATATTTCGAATGTTATGAGTTCGATGTCAACGTTGTACTCATGCTCATTGTACTCATACTCATAAATCAACGTTGTACTGAGTACGAATGAATCAAAGTAGTTAAATTTCAATATTGTTGACTCACTTATATTCAAAATTTCATGAGTGCTTATGAGGAGCGAAAAAACGATTCATTGCTGATCTCTGGTTCAAACCCCATCCCAGACATCTCCACCAGAACAAAATATGAAAAAAATATATCTTTGGCGACTTCCTCTCAGCAGATTTCTGGCAAAAATTCTGAGAGTAAATAAAAAATGCCTGGAAAAAGTTTCTCAAAAAATCTGTTGTTCGAAGTCGTCATTTAAACTGTAGATCCCACTGTCCTACGCGTCCCATGTCCTCTGCTTAAAACTACAATTATGAAGAAAATATAAGTTTTACAATAACTCAACATTCATAGCAAAGGAATGAGATGAAAACTGAAAATTAAAAGCAGTAAACAATTAAGTTTCTGGAATAAAAAATGTTTCCATACATATTTAAATAAATCAGTCCAACAATTTCAATTATAAACTCTATGAAATTGTCAAATTATCCTTGGGCTATGCCTAAAGGTTTCAATAAATTTTAATGTTTTATAAATTGATTGTTCGTGAAAGAACCTGCATAAAGTTAAATTTAATTTAAATAATTATAAATATTGCAAATGAGAAAAGGCTCAGTAAAATCAAATGTAAGAACAAAAAATTAAAAATAAAATACTTCCTTTCGTATCATATTCGCATAGGGAAACAATGGGATGTAAATATTGTAAAACATTTATTACCCAATTCGAAATATTCAAAGGGTGAATAAAATTACAATGTAAAGTTTTTCAAATCATTCGTTCGAAGTCGACATTAAACTATAGGTTCCGCCGCACACATAACATGGCGGTGAGAAAAGCTACGTTCTAATCTTGACTAAAGGGTTAAAACGACCAATTAAGTAAGTTAGTAGCTGTGCGAATCCGGCATCTGAGTATATCGCGTTGAGATATTCACATATAAAGTGAAGATTAGATCACTAGAGAATGTATACACCACATTTGCGATTGTCCAAGAATTACGGGAGTCTCTAGAGAAGATAGAAAGGGACTCGGCAAACAGAAAACATTGCCGACACACTTGCCTGCTGGTACAACGGAAAATTCAACTTGGATTCATATGGAAGATTGGCATTCCCCTGCATATGGGTTGAACAAATAGAAAAGATGTGATAATAAATTCACTTGCAGAGTAACCAGTTGAAGTCGCCGCGGTCTAGTAGGTAGTATGTTGGCTTATTAGACGTAAGGCCTCGGTTCAAACACCAGGTCAAGCATCTCCAACTAAGCGAAATATGACAAAATATTTCTTCAGCGACTTCCTCACAGCAGATTTGTGGCAAAAACTCTGAGAGTAAATAAAATTGCCATGAAGTTTCTCAAAAATCTGCCATTCGGAGTCGACTTTAAACTGTAGGGCCCACCACTCATGTATGTATAACAATTAAAACACACAACATAATTGGTATGAGAAGCTAGGACTAAAGGGTTGTAATCAGAGATCAGCAATGAATCGCTTTTTCGCTACTCATAAGTACTCATGAAATTTTGAGTATGAATGAGTCAACAATATTGAAATTTAACTACTCTGATTCATTCGTACTCAGTACAACATTGATTTATAAGTATAAGTTGCAATGAGTATGAGTACAACGTTGACACCAAACTCATAACATTCGAACTATGTTTGATTCATACGTCTACTCATTCAGATTCATAAATTTAGAAAAATACTTATAAATGATTCGAGTGATTCGAATCATTCGTCAAAATTTACAGTCTTAGTTGTTGTTGCATTTACAAAGAAAGAAGAAATACACATAAACAAAAAAGAAAAAGACAGCAAGCAGAGCAAACACACAGCCTTCTTGTGAGTATTGTAGAGTTCGTGCGCGAATCATACTTATTTTGTGATTCGTGTATACGATGAGTCATGGAGAGTCGAAATCAATAACATCATGCGTATTGTTATGTACGAGTACCATGAGTATTTCAAACTTTGAATATAAGTAGTATGAGTATGACATTAAAATAAGTATGAATGCGTATAAGTATCAGAAATTATAAGTATGATTCGAATATACTCATCGTTTTGAATACTCATTGCTGACCTCTGGTTGTAATGACCAATTATGTATGTATGTTAGTGACCAGACATATCTGGCCCGATATGGATATAGGCAGAAAATAAATTGTATTAAATATGATTCATAACACTTATAAAGAGATTGCATTTCTTGTAATAACGAGGGGAAAGAAGAAACCACAGAACATTTTACATGAAGGATTCTTGGCACCTAGAAATTCTTGACAGAAAGTGTCTAGTCAAAGGTGATTTGTACAGAATCCGTACCTTCAGAAAACTATCGCCTATGACTGAGATATGCCAGACAGAAGTTATAATTGTTTTACGGAATAGGTAATGATAGCGTTACAACGGGACGGGATAAAAAGAGGATGCCAAATTAACCTAACCTATCTACCTTCTCAACCAATGATCAATCGATGTGAAACATTTCAAACGATTTTGTGTAACATTTCAAACGATGAGCAAATAACAACTTTTATGACCTTTGAGGACTTCACCTTAGTGAAAATTTAATTTAATTTATCCTGGATACAGAAAACATTCAAAGTAACAACAATGCCAAAATGTTTCAAATGAATTCAAATGAGAGATTGGCATTCCTATGCAAATGAGGCAAACAACTGAAAAATATGTGATAATAAACCCACTTGCAGAGAGAGTAGATATATCTGGTTCGGTATGGATATAGACAGTCTTCCTATTAATAATCTTCTGGCAAATACTTAGAAAAAAATTAAAATGTTCGGAATTGTACTTTAAAATATAGGTCCTTGCCCTTATGGATAAAATTAACACACACAACATGAATAGTATGAGCAGCTAGATCATAATCCTGAATAAAGCGTTGTAATGACCAATTAATCAAGTAAAAGCTTTCTAAAATTATAAACAATCAGTTTGACATGACGGCAAATCATTAAATCAAACGTGTCTGAAGAAAATTCCCTACCGTCCGGTTCTTGTTGACATTGCTAATGATTTTTAAAGTTTAATTATATTCCAATTTAATTTTTAAATTTGTATTATTTGTGAATAGTTTTTGATAAGAATTAAATTAATTTCAGTACATTTTAATCTCTCTACTTCACATCTTTCGAAAGGGAAAGCAAATGAAAAATCTATAAAAAAAAGGAAAATACTAACATTCATTCAATTTAAAATCGAACGCGAAAGGTCAAAAATAATTGCTTTAATTAAAATTTTTTTTATTTTTACTTTCCGTGCAAAATTAAATTAAAATCAAATGCAATTTGCTACCTTTCACCAGTAGAAAAGAAATTAATTACGTACAAAGGAAAATATATATGGAACCTAAAAATAAACAGTAATCTGATAGGATCCGGAGCTTTTGTATTAATATTTCTGGTGGAAAAATAAGAATGAAATATTTTTTCACAACCGTATTCTTAAAGCCGACTAAAAAGCGGGTGGGTCATCTATCGGTTTAAATTTGAACCATCGGTTATTTCATTCTATTCTATCACAAAATTCTACTCAGAGCAGATAGAGTATGCAACAGCACGAGCAGCTAGAATAACAACTCAACTAAGTAGAGTGATGGCAAACATTGGTGGACCCCTCCCAAGTAAGAGGAAGCTACTCATGGAGGCTGGAAATAGCATACTCCTCTATGGGTCTGAAATCTGGGCTTCTACTTTGGAAACCCGGATCAGGGCTAGAAAACTACTGTCTGCGCAGAGAATAGCTGCTCTACGAGTGACATCCTCGTATCGCACGGTATCGACACAAGCTGTCCTAGTTATAGCCGGAATGGTTCCCATAGACCTACAAGCATATGAGCGCCGGATGATCTTCAACGCCAGGCAAAGTACGACTCAACCACAGAGCATAGAAGCGATAAAGCACGAAGTCTTCCTAAAATGGCAATCTCCCTAGGAAAATGAACAGCATGGAAGGTGGAAATATAAACTAATGCCCGAGTTGCAAGTGTGGAAAAACTGAAAAAACGGCGAAGTAGACTACTACATAACCCAGATGCTGACCGGTCACGGATATTTCAGAGAGTACCTGCATCGCATGGGGAAATGCCGCTCGCCATTCTGTATCTATGAAGAGAAAGAAACGTTAGATGATTCCGATCACACTTTCTTCAGCTGTCGTCGATGGGCCGAAAGCCGTCAGCGACTCGAAGCTGAAATCGGTGTCATTAGCCCTACAAACGTCGTGCTGAAAATGATAAACAGTAGAGAGAGCTGGAACGCAGTAAAACACTTTGTAGAGCACGTCCTGCGAAGGAAGAAATTTGACCTAGACGCAGCAGAACGAGAATAGAGCGGAGCCTGGACGCAGGCTGACGATGATGGAACTGGAACATATGCCAGAAAAGGGGTCCACCTCGAAGTAATACCACCGTGGTTCCGAGGTGGAATGATTGTCCGGTGAGGAGACAAGGCGAATTTTTAGTCGGTATACCCAGTGGGAGAGTCCAACATATCATGTCTGGTAACGACCATCATGAATGCATACAGCATTTTCCTCCTTCCCGGAAAAAAAAGCTACATTACCTCCGTTGAACGTAATGAATTGACTTACGTTTGAGCAACGTTGGGATTTATTGAAAATCTGGGCCAACGAGAAACTAAACGATGATTTTACCAAAAACATCATGTTTTCGAATGAAGCTCATTTTCATCTTGGTGGGTACGTTAATAAGCAAAATTGCTGATCTCAATTGCCCGTCAAGAAGTTGCGATTTGACACCGTTGGACTTATTTCTGTCAGGCGCCGTTAAAGAAAAGTGTAATGCCGACGAACCAGAGACAATTGAGGATTTGAAGGTCAACATTCTTGATGCCATTGCCAAGATACGACCTCATATACTCGAAAAAATGCATGAAAATTGGTCCGATCGAATGAGTTACTGTGAGGCCAGTTGGGACAGTTGTATGAACACAACAAAAAAAATAAATTTGGCAAAATATCAAACCATTTCTGTTTTATTGCATTTTGAAATTTAAGCTTTTAAATGGACCACCCTTTACTGTGTTAAAACGACTTCTATTATGGTATGTAGGTACATAGCCGTTAAATCTATTTGTAAAGAATATAAAAGACACAAAAGAAAAAAACCTAGGCAAAAACACAAAAGAAAATATAAAGGAAATTAGAGGAGAGAGAAAAAAAAAAGAAATAAAAGAATAGGAAATAGGAAAACTCATAAACCACAGGAATCAAGAGTTAAGAATAGTATATCTTGAAGGAATTACAACCCAAAAACATAAAATTTTTTTTTTCCAAGTATACTGCACTTCAAACTCTGTGATTGCTGTGCCAAATTATGCGTTGCTATTATATTGTTGTCGCTGCGTGTTCCTTCATTGGTTTCATATGAAAATATTGCCTAGATTCTCATAACTCTTCTAAAGGATATAAAAAGCGAGAAAAACGAGAAAAATCGTAATAAAAAAAAAAAAACGAAATGGAACAGACAAGAAAAAGAGTGCTGTTTTTTGTATAATTTAGTGTTTTTCACACACTCTTTGCATAACAATTGCACAGCCTCAAAAAAATATACTGATGTTAAAATAAACACATACATATGTATATGCGAATATTCCCTTTGTTATATGTGATACCATACATATTATTCATGCATATTTGCTTTATAACACACCATTGAACATCTAACCAGCAGCAGCATGCATGATGTATTCTGCTTACAAGATACTCTGCAAAATGAGAAATGTTGATATGTTTATATACACAAATCAAAAATAAGTTTAGAAAGTGTCAAGGAATTTAACCCCTCAAGGAACCAAAATTAAGTTTTAGCAAGTGTCAAGGATTTAACCCTCAGAAGTGTATGTGCCATAGCATCCATTATAAGACTGAATAGACTTTGAAACCTTTTGAGTTCTTTTTGTTTGTAAGGTTATGTTGTAAACCGCAGTGTCTTCAGCGACAATTCATAAGAATTAAGCAAGAATTAACGATAGCCAGAAATTATTTACTGCAGATACGTGTTTACTGGCCTTCCGTAATATCCAATGCCCAACTCTGATCAGATACAAACCAGCAACCAATTGAGAGGGAAATAAGGAGACGCAAGTGGGGACGGCTTGGACACACTCTTCGTGAGCCATTAGATGACATCACAAAGAAAGCCATAGACTAAAACCCTCAGGGAAGCAGGCGCATCAGACGACCACCACACACCTGGAAACGCCAAATAACAACCGAATTATCCAAACTACGTCTACAATGGAACGAAGTCAAATATCGCGCTGGTGACTGAGCTCATTGGAATCAATTTGTTGCGGCCCTATGCTCCCTAGAGGAGTAAAAGCAACATATACATATATACTGAGCGTCAAAAGTGAGTAAACACCACTGAAATAATTCATTTTCTTAGGATAGCGAGAAAAGTAAATGAGAATAGTCTAATAAATTTCCAAAAATAAAGACCTCTATTTATTACTTATAAAATCTTAAAACAAAAACAACAATTCATGATAAATCAACTTTATACTTAAGAACAAAAGTGTTGACTCACTTATGGCGCTCAGTGTATATACTTATGTATATATACACTCTGAAGAAAAAAAGCCTTTAAAGTATTTTATTTCATTTACCTACATATTAATTACAATACCATTACAAATTATATTTAATTGGTACGCGCTGACTAACAGACTATGACGCCTATGGTGGGAATCGAACCCACGACCCTCACGCTAATAGTCTAGCGCACTATCTACTAAACTACCCACATTAAAGTAAAATGTACTGCATGTAGTAACTACTCCTGTACAACATTTTCCATAAATGACTTTAGAGGGTCCTGTTTTGGAATGGGGTGTAATATGTCCCATATGTTCCAAAATGGCCACTGATCTTGTAGAGAATTTTCATATGTTTTTGCCCAAAAATCGATTTTTTAAAAAATCATTTTTTCATATCCCAAGAATAAGACCCTCTGGACTATCATTTGCTTATAAGAGGGTAGGTGTACTATATTCCATATGTTCCAAAATGACCACTGATTTTCTGGATAATTTGCAAGTAAAAAAAAATTTTATTTTTAGAAAAAATATGGACGTTGTACAATGGGTCAATTCGACCTCCGGGTTCTGTACTTGTCTTAATTGACAAGTACACGTCCTCTAACCTAACCTAACCTAACCTAGAGCAAATTTTCTCAATACAATATCACTTTATATGTGACTATATTGCTAATTATATTTAGAGGCCTTGGAAGCTTTCTTTGAATATGGTATGGCACTCATAGACTTAGTATACATCTTAAAATTAGATACTAAACAAGTGGGGTTGTTCAGAAGGATACTGTTAAACAGCTCTGTTAAGAGCAAATTATGTTCTGTTAAGAGAAAATTTTGATCTGTTAACGTCAAATGTAAAGCTGCTAAAATTTTTGGATTGCGTCTTGGATTTTCAAATTCGAATTTATTTTCGTATACATACATACATATATGTATATACGGTATTTATTCCTTTTACTTCCATGAAGATCTCAGGGCCATGGTTCAATGACATGATGAGCTAAATTCTATCCTCATTGAGTATTGAGTTATGAATTATGATAGCATCTTATGACCCAAGGAAACTTTTACTAAAAGCTAAACTAAAATATTGTTACGTTTTTACCTTTTTAAAAACGTTTAAAATATGAGTTCGTTCATTGCAAACAAAATAAAAATAATTTTGTGTTTAGTTTTCAATTAAATTCTTTATCGTTCGGACTACTTTTGTGTGCCACCGTATACAACTTGATGTATCCAACAATAATTGCTTGTTCACTATTCTACTTTAAACTTCTGTCCGCGCAAACACTAACAACTATTCGGTAGATCTTCACAACAGCGATCTTCAAACCACGACTGTTTACTTCGCACGCAAGGCGTCTTCACATAAGACTGACTGAATTCTTACTACTCGTTGCCTGCTTTGTCTTGACTTTTTAAATGTGCACGCAATCAGTCTGATGAAGGTTTTTGAAGCAGAACGTTCGGGGTTTCGACTTCTGGAGAACTCTATAGCGACTTCATTGCTGTTCGTGTACTTTGTTCACATTGTTTGTTGCTTTACTTTTAACATGTTCGTTGTGTTTTTTAGTGTAGCTATTGTTAATCATGTTAATGTTAAACGATGTTTTCATTTTCGTAACAATATAGATGGACAGACTGTTCGTTTCGTAAACTTAGATAAATTTTATAATTAAAACTATTACTCAGCTTTTCAATCAATAATTCTCCATTCAAACAAACCATGTTAATGTTTTGATAGTATTGCTGGGGCCTTGCCATTCTTTTGAATAAACGTATTCGTTTGCTAAAAACAATTTAAAGTGAAAAATAACATTTGAAGTACCTTATTCCCTTACCTCAGGGGGCTATTAAATTCCTTTTACTGCGTAGGAGTTCTTTGAAGGGGAATCAATGTAACAACTTAGTTTAAACGTTAGAACTTACTCTACTCTACTCTACTGTAATATGAAACTGTTAAAAAACTATTACAAACGGGAAGAAAAAAAAATATAAAAACAGAGAAAATGGAAATGCAAGACATTCTGTCGTGAAAATGGTTCTTAAAAACATTTTTACCAACCATTAACGTTTTTCTTTGTTTTGCGAGAATGTGTGTTTATTTGTCACTATTCCCGACACAAGTAAAATGCAGACGAGACTTGTGTTAACGTCATCGCCAACAATACAACGGCTCCAACAGCCATTGTCAGCAAAGAGTTGGGATGTAAAAGTCATTTTTACATATGAAGTTTGTTTATTTGTTTGTCTACAGCAGTGGCTCCCAAAACGACTCAATGCAGAGCAAGTATAAACAAAGTATAGTAAAAGCAAGTCTATTATTACAGCCATTGACGGCTTAATACCGTTGGTTAGTATGAATATCGATAAATTTAGAATGTGGGTTTAAATGTTATGATTCGCAGTTAAATACTGCTTTTATGACTTTGTAATCGTTTGTCTGAATGGTGTTTTCAAAAACGGTACCAAAATTTTATCCATTTCGTACCGACGAATTTGTGGACAGACTCACCACATTCCAGTTTTCTAAAATCCAGAGAAGCACTGTTTCAGTTTTACAGAATTTAACCGCCTATACGAATAAAAAGTAGGTAATGTGTTGGCTTATTAGACTAAAGGCCGTGGTTCAAACCCCAGGTCAGCCATCAAAACGAAATTTGAAAAAAATATTTCTTCGACGAATTCTTCTCAGCTGATTTCTGACAAAAACTCAGAGAGTAAATAAAATGCCATGAAAAGTTTCTCAAAAATTTGTCGTTCGGAATCGGCTTTAAACCGTAGGTACTACCAGTCATGTATGAAATTAACGCACACAACATAAGTGGTGTGAGAAGCTAGGTCGTAATCCTGACTGCAGGGTTGTAATGGCCAATTATGTACGTATGTATGTATACATACGCATAAAAAGCTATGAAATCAACTCATTTCTTACAAGAAAAATGGCTGGTAATAAAAACCAGACCAGTATGGTCTGCATATAATCAAATTTTCACTAAGGTGAAGGCCTTAAAGGTCATAAAATTTGTTATTTGCTCATCGTTTGAAATGTTACACAAAATCGTTAGAAATGTTGCACATTGATTAATCATTGGTTGAGAAGGTGGATAGGTTAGGTTAATTTCAGATCCTCTTTCTATAAAGTCCCGTTGTAACACTATCATTACCTATTCCATAAAACAATTATAACCTCTGTCTGCCATATCTCCATTTCTGAAGCTACGGATTCTGTACAATCACCTTTGACTAGACACTTTCTGTCAAGAAATTCTGGGTCGCCAAGAATCCTTCATCGTAGGACCTCAAGTGCCGGATAATGACAAGCAAGCTGTTCTGTGGTCTCTTCTTCTTCCTCTTTATTACAGCTTCTGCAGTCTCGTTATAACTTTTATGAGCTTCCTAAGATGAATTCTAGTCACGTTTAACACAAATTTTTTCTGCCTATATCCATATCGGACCAAATTTATCTTATCTCTTTACAAGTGGGTTCATTATCCATTTGAATTCAAATTGAATTTTCCGCTTTACCAGCCTTTGTTAGTGTGTCGGGTTTGTTTGTTACTTTCAATGTTCTATTCAGGAAAGTCGAATGACTTTCTATCTCCCCCAGAGACTTCCGGCATTCTTGGACAAACTCAGATGTGGTGTATGCTATAAGTTCTCTAGAGATCTAATGGCAGTTTTAGAGTCGATTCATATGTGAATATATCCATTCGATATACTCAGATACCGGATTCGCACAGCTACACAACTATTTAGTTAGGATTACAACCTAGCTTATCACACCACCATGCCGTGCGTGTGGCGAAATCTACAGTCTAACATCGACTACGAACAATAAATTTGAAAAACTTTTCATTGTAATTTTATTTACTCTTTTTTTTGCCTGAAGACTGAACCTAGCTTCTCACACTATTAAGTTAAGTGTGTGGCGGAACCTGCAGTTTAATATCGACTCCGAATGTCTTGATTTGAAAACCTTTTCTCTCGAAATTTTTGCCAGAAGACTGTTTAGAGGAAGTTGCCGAAAGAATTTTTTTTATTTTTTTGTTCGCAATGCCTTAGCTCGGGTTTGAACCTACTAGACTTCTTACAGGAACAGTCTTTCCAAAAAGAAATTTATAAAGTTTTTCTAACCCGCCTGATATGTTTTAATCAATAAATATTTTTTTTATGTAGCAATTTAAAGTGACTCTTATGAGCCATAAAACTGTAGAGAGAAACACTGACTTTAAATGCAGTTTGCTATGAAGATTGTTTTTTTATTTTTATTTCATTTCATTATATTTTATTCCATTTTTCTTTTGTGTGATTTTACTCGCAATTGTTGAAAGTTATGAAAGCAACAAAGTAGAACAATATTCTGCTTAAGTTTGTTGGTCTCTTCGGCCAGCTGTTTTTGTTTTCAATGCACGTACATACTTTGCTGCCTTCTGCAGATTATTATTTTTTTTCTTGTTTTTATATTCTTGGTTCGTTACTCCTGCGACTTCTCAGGGATAGTTCCCGTTTTGTTCTTACTTGGTTTTCATTATTTTCACTTTTTTGTATCCTTTTACTACGTCGTATTATTGTGTTTTCTTCGCGTTCATTTCAGGTCATTAGAGTGCACTTTGTAAGGGTTTTTATTGGATTCGTTTTAATCGAAATTTTTAGTACAACAATTGAATTCATCGTTTTATGTTTTATTCTTCTATATATTGGGTTGTGATGTTTAAGACGTACATATTTAAAATATTTTAAGAATTGTTAATGGAGTACAATTTGCTCAGAATTCAGAGTTAAGTAATTCCAAATATTAAGTCAAGCTAAGTTTGATCTTGAGATTTATAAAATTATTAAAATTCCTTCAATAAACGTTTATGTGTGAACGTAGTATTTAAAAAATACAAGACAAGATATGCTCCTGACTCAAAAGATTCGGGGCTTTAAAAAACAATATTCCGTATTAATATTTGCGCCGCAGTAGACACTTACTAGATAAAAGCTTTTGGGGGTTAAACTTTAACTCTGATATCTCGAAAAAACAAAATATGAAAAAAGATTTCCTGTCAGTCGCCTTCTGACAAACTCTGAGAGTCAATAAAAATTCCCGTGAAAGGCCTCCCAAATCTGTTCGAAGTCATGGGTAAAATTAACAAACACAACATGGGTGGTGTGAGAAGCTAGGACGTAATCCTAACTGAGGGGTTGCAAGGGCTAATTCATACAGTGAGACCCCGCCTTACGCGGGGGATATGTTCCAATAAGTTCCAGCGCTAAACGAGACAACTAATAAATCAACTGTGAAGCAGGAAAAATGCGTTCGTATTTTGATTGCGACTTCGGAAAATACAGTTGGAATCTTTATTCTGGACAGACTAACAAAAGAGCGCTGAAAAAGATACATAGTATACGCCGTCGCTATATGGTGCACTGCTTTTAGTTGGTGCGTGGCCATTTCATTTGCACACATATACAACAAGTATCAATACAGTGTGCGATTTAGGGGAATCCCAATACTACCGCGTAATACTGAAACAGCGTTAAGCGGGATCTTACTGTACATGTAAAGGGTGTTTTTTATAGAGGTATAGAACTTTAAGTTAGCATTACTTTTCAAGATGGCGACCGACTTAACAGCTGTCAAGTGATTTATTCTCAGTTTAGTTTGGCAATTCATCATGAATAGACTCACGCCTGAACAACGCTTGCAAATAGTGCAATTTTATTTCGAAAATAATGGTTCTGTGCGGAAAACGTATCGCGCACTACGTCCATTTTATCGTCGACAAAATCGTCCATCAGAGCAGTTAATTCGATTAACCATGGAACGTTTTTGCACCACGTTTACTCTTATTGATAACTCGCATCCCTAGAGACGCTGTACGGTGCGTACAGAAGAAGCTATTCCTGCTGTAGAGCGTAGCATTGAGGAAGACCCGAATGAGTCCATCCGCCTGATTTCACGTTTTGGACCTGTGAATTGGCCTCCAAGATCTTGTGATTTAACACCGCTAGACTATTTTCTGTGGGGCTATGTAAAGTCATTGGTCTATGCGGTAAAGCCACAAACGCTTGACCATTTTTAAGACAACATTCGCCGTATTATTGCCGATATACGGCCACAAATGTTGGAAAAAGTAATCGAAAATTGGACGTCCAGATTGGACTACATCCGCGCCAGCCGTGGCGGTCATATGCCAGAAATCATATTTAAAATGTAATGCCACAAGATTATCTTTCGGATAAATAAAATTCATGTCAATCGTTGTTTTACTGCAACTTAAAGTTCTATACCTCTATAAAAAACACCCTTTACATATGGATACATAATTGGTCCTTACCACGCTTCAGCCAAGATTATGACCTAGCTTCTTACACCACTTATGTTGCGTGTGTTAATTCCATATATGAGTTGCGGCACCATACAGTTTAAAGTCGACTCTGAACGACAGGTTTTTGAGAAACTTTTTATGGCAATTTTTTCATGGTTTTTGCCAGAAATATGCTCAGAGAAAGTCACTTCATATTTCATTTTTTTCGAGATGTCTGACTTACGGTTTGAACCATGGCTGTACGTCTGTTAAGCTAACAGACTATCTACTGGACTATGGCGAAGAAAGGATATTTCATACAAAATTGAATTTCCAACTAAGTGATCAACCGTTTTATTATCTTGAAAATAAAAATTAGGGAATGGATCCTAATCATTCAATGCATAGGAAAATAGGTTATGAGAGGAAGGAAAACGGAAGGCGAATTTATGATTAATATATTTGAACCTGTTTACACTAAAAACAGTAGGAAAGATATGTCCAAGAAGAAAGCTCTGTACAATCCACTGGGCAAATGACCTCGAACGGATGTGTTCTATATGACTGATGTGTATTACGTAAAAATACGTATAAGCTATGTTGCAGTGGTGCTTTAATGAATTAGTAAAGTTAGATGTCCTACTGCTACTAATAAGCACTTTCGGTCTCTCTTGTATGTGGTCGAAAAGCCTCAAAATAGACTTCAAGGCATTAGCCCATGCATCGGGTTTGTATTCCCTTTTCGAATGGTTACAAGTGTTGCAAATAGTAAGAAGATGAGAAGAAATCGAAGCACTTGAATGTTACTATCAAGACTTTGCATATAAGCTGGCTCCAGCAACAATCGCATTAAATTTTCATGCCCAGAACATCAGGGCTCATTGTATAAACAACTCATATGGGCAATTCACACGACATTGTATCGTGTATGTTGTATTGAATACACTTTTTGTTTGTGAACGCTCAATGTTATGTTGTATTATGTGTTTCGTTTTAAGCATTAAAATCGACCCAATTCACACGAATACAGGTCGAATGCCAGTGAACCATTATTACAAAGACTTTTCGGTCAAGTCCCATTAAAAAATTTGGTCTTAAATAATTTAGATAACTGTGCTTATATTGGCAATAAACTTATTTCCGATTTTTTGCAGAAAACTTTCGAAATAAATAATTTCTTTTAATTACGAAACGTTTGCATGTTACGAAAACTACTTAAAAAGAAAATATTTTTGGTTAAAAAAAAACTTCAAACTACAAATTACTCATTAACTTACTCAACTCTTTTGATTGTTTTTTTTATTATTTTTGCAAATCTTTTTTCGAAATTATTCTAACATTTCACCTTCAAGACAAAACATGGCAAAGAAAAATGAAAAAGAAAAGTGACTAAAAGTAGTTTTCAAGTGTAATAACCGAAAAATGTAATAAAGTTGCATGAACTACATACTAAGTTTCATGGCAATTGACACAAAAGTTTATATGAAATTATTACTAAAAAAAAATAAAAGAGAATTTTTATCATATTTACCATGTATGTGGTTTATTGTTAAAGAAAACGGAACTTTTAAGTTCATTTTCAGACTGCCAGTAGTATAAGAATAACAACAAAGACTTTTTGCCCCTCCTCATTGTCAATGACACACATGTCAGTTTTTATGTTTTGTTCTTACTTTTGTTGTTGCTGTTGTTGTTAATGATGGTTTTTCACATTTTCGTTTAAATTGGTTATACTGTGTCTGACAGCAGACATATAAGAGAATTAAGTCTTCTAAGATGTTTGTTTTTTCATTAACATGAAAGAGATTTTCAAGAAAGAAAATGACTTTAAAATAAAATTTAAAATAATAGAACTAGCACAGTTACTTTGTATGTTACTGAAACTAATGCAGTCTAGTGCTATAAGCACAATAAACGCAACATAGCAAGCACAACAATTTTGCAATTGCAGCCTAAAGTAAGCTGCACTAAAGACAGCGGCAGCAAAGCGTACGCAAAGCAAATAAAAATAAAACAATTCATTAATGCTTTATTAATAGTATCACTAAAAAGTTTTTTTGCATTATAATTCGTACATTGCTATTTTATGCATATTATTGTATTGATAGCATTAATCCTTGCATTGACAGCACAAATCCTCTCACTGTGAGCATAATTATCTTATTGCTGCGAATAAAAATAGAATTTTGCAGCAGAATTTTTACTTATTGTCGTGCTGGCTTTAAAATAATCACTTCCATATACTTCCATGTATTCTACTATGATGGATTGCTGCGTTTGCTGTGTTGCCTTTATCGTGTTTGCATAGCATAATGCTCTAGATTTGACCAGAATAAAATTTCAAGTATCACCTCACTGGAAGACGCATTATTCTATAATCAGAATGAGCGCGCAGACTCTATAAACTGTAACAGGAATTTATTTGAAAATCTAAGAAACAAACAGCAACAAAATTCTATAACGAACAGAATTTTTATAAATAAAATTACTTTTAAATTTTATTAAAAGAAAATTTATTTTTGTCCGAATATTATAATTTTTCCAAGATCTTTATTGATCTCCTTTTAGAAAAGGAAATTATAGTGTAGTGGCACTAATGTACTGTGCCGAAACTATTTAGAGTACTGACCTTAACCTTATAGAGAGAATGATTTTCCCAAACAAATTGAACTAACGTATGGTGTCAACATGGATAAATCTCCAGATGTTTCCTTCTGAAACAAATTAAAGCCGTACAGATTCGTTCTCGTCATCACCAAATCTAAATACATTTTGGTATTGAAGTGATCGGCATTGTACAAAAGATGCCGCTGTCTCGACCTTCTTTCTGGACGCTTCACCAGTGTCTCACTGGTGTGTGTCCCTGGGCACAGTAACATTCCGGGAAACTGTAGGGCCGACGAGCTCGCCAGAGCTGGTGCGCTCCTTCCGGAATCCTCTTCAATTGAATTGGGTATGCCACTTGCCTCGGTCAAGTTGGATATTGTGCGGAAATTCTTTCGGGACGCCAACCTATCCTGGGTCAATGAGGAGTCCTGCTCCACCGCCAGACTCACCTGGCCCTTGATGGATAGAAGGCGTACCAACCAATTACTTGGTCTTGGTCGTGATGTCATCTCAACCACAGTGGCCATGCTTACAGGTTATGGGTAGACACACGGAAAGAATGAGGATCCAATTTAACGACTTCTGCTGTGGATGCAGATCCGCTGAGGAAGAGCAGACTGTTATCCACTTTCTTTGTCAGTGCCTTGCTAGGTGTAGATATAGGTTATTTGGTTCCCCATTTCTTGTCAGCTTGATCTTCATCAAACTTTCTGGCTGGTTTTCCAATGTAGGATAGTCGTGCTTTTGTTGTGCAGCCCTTGCGCTGACCAACTTCTTCCTCTTCCCTGATTTTCGTGGAATTTGGTCAGTACAGGGACTGCGTACACCCGTGGCATCACAACGGACCGCTATGCGTGCTCAAGTGAACTTTGTGATATCAGAGCTACCACTCCGACCTAAACCTAAACCTAAACAAAAGATGGACTACCAACCTCAACCCATTAGTAGGTAGTTTGAGAAGAGACTCTTTTTTATTTGGTCCTTAATTTTATATGCTTACATTTACAGCTTTACCATGAAATGTAAGAAGCGCTAAGCCTGTTAAAGAAATTTTGAAGAAAGAAAATTGATGCACATATTGGTAGAGCCACGATATTGAGAACTAACACGAACAGATGTACGTTCGTTATGTTTTCAAAACAAAATTCCCAAAACGTTTTTTGTATTGCAAAAATGGTCTGAAAGATATTGTTCAAAGCGCTTTATTAGCCATCATAGAAATGGTCATAAGTTTTAAAAATCTGTCTAGAACAAATAGGACCGTGCCCTTGGATCGTCTTTTCGATCTTTTGACGAAAAAGAGTAGGTAACTTCGATAACGTGTACCATTATGAAACATACATACATACATAATTGGTCGTTACAACTCATCAGTCGGGATTATGGACCTAGTTTCTCACACCACTTATGTTGTGTGTGTTAATTTTATGCATGAGTGGCGGGACCTACAGTTTAAAGTCGACTCCGAACGACAGATTTTTTGAGAAACTTTTCATGGCAATTTTATTTACTCAGAGTTTTTGCCAGAAATCTGCTGAGAGGAAGTCATCGAAGAAATGTTTTTTTTCTTATATTTTCGTTTCGATGAACCGTTAATAAGCCAACAAACTACCTAGTAGAAATTTTGAAAGCAAACAGAAATTTCACCCGGGAATAATTTGACCCATTTTGATCTTACAACAGAGGATGGAGAGAAAGATAACAGACTATTTACCATACACAATTATCTGGAGTGTAGATGAAAACGGGATATCAGTGGAGCCTTTACAAACATACATAATTGGTTATTACAACCCTTCAGACAGGATTACGACCTATCTTCTCACACCACTTATGATGTGAGTGTTAATTTTTATACACGAGTGAAGGGACCTGCAGTTTAAAGTCGACTCCGAACGACAGATTTTTAAGAAACTTTTTCATGGGAATTTTGTTTTACTTTCTGAGTTTTTGCCAGAGAACTGTTGATACTAAGTCGCTAAAAGGAATATTTTTTTATACTTCATTTTGTTCGAAATGCCTGAGCTGGAGTTTGAACTTCGACCTCGCTCTAACTGACCATAACCAATACCAGTTGAGTTCGCACAATATTTTTTTAAAAAAGTTTACAATTAATAAAAAAATTTACGTTTATTGTTAGGTAGGCAGGTACATACGACTGTCACTAAGAACGTAATAAAATGAAAGAACGAAATATTATTCAACGAGTAAATTCCTTGCACATTTCTGTTTAATAAAGTTACAAAATAAAAACAAAATTATCTTATTCCCACTATAAACTTGATAATTCTCACAAAATGTATTTGAAACTTTTCATATTTTATTTCCTTTTATTTTATTAAAATTTTAAACAAAAGAAATTGTTAATAAATTTTAAAACTTTCATTTATTCATTTTGTTTAGAATTTTCTGATAAACATTTTCAACATAAACTTTATTGTTAAAGTTTTGTTTTTGGTAAATAGTTGATAAATGTATGCGTTAATTTTGAGCACTGTACTGTAATTTTAAAAATTAGTTTAAAATTAAATGTGGGCTGTTTTAGCTGTTTCGGTAAGTATGTTTATAATATTTTCTATGAAATTGATACGATTACGTATCACAAATAATTTCAGTAGAAAGATGTTGTTGGTAAAATAAAAACAAATGGTATAAAGATATTTGTGAATTAAAAAAAGAATAATTCATAGCGTAAATACATAAAAAGATTTTAATTAAATGTCATACACTAGAGTAGAATCTGTATTACATACAAACAAACAGAGATCAGGAATAAGTATTCAAAAAGATGAGTAGATTCGAATCATACTCATAATTTCTGATACTTATACGCATTCATAATTATTTTAATATTATACTCATACTACTCAATTTCAAAGTTTGAAGTACTCATCATACTCATACTTAACAACACGTATGACGTTGTTGATTTCAATTCTCCATGACTTAACATTTACAAGAAGCACAAAATAAGTATGATTCGCATACGAACCCTACAACACTCACTAGAAGGTTGTATGTTTGCTTTGTTTGTTGTCTGTCTGTCTGTCTTTTTTTTTTTTTTTTTTTTTTTTTTTTTTTTTTTTTTTTTTTTGTAAATGCTACAACAGATAAGACTGTAAATGTTAATGAATTTTTTCTAAATTTATGAATCTGAATGAGTAGGCGTATGAATCAAACATATTTCGAATGTTATGAGTTTGATTGTCAACGTTGTACTCATACTCATTGCAACCTGTACTTATAAATCAATGTTGTAGGGAGTACGAATGAATCAGAGTAGTTGAATTTTAATACTGTTGACTCACTCATACTCAAAATTTCATGGGTACTTATGAGTAGCGGAAAAACGATTCATTGCTGATCTCTGCATACAATCAATTATGTGTCCTTACAGCCCTTCAGTCTGAATTTCGACCTAGCATCCCACACTACATACTTAGTATGTTGTTTGCGTTAATTTTATACATGAGTAGCGGGACCTACAGTTTAAAGTCGACTCCGAACGATAGATTTTTGAGAAATTTTTCATGGCAATTTTATTAACTCCCAGAGTTTTTACCAGAAATATGGTAGTTGCCGAAGAAATATTTTTTCACATTTAGTTTTTTTTTTTTTTTTTTTTTTGTTGGAGATGTCTGACCTGTAGTTTTAAGCGTGGCCTTCACGTCTAATATACCAACACACTCCCTACTAGACTGCTATGAAGGTTCCATAGGAAACTTTTCACCGAGGGCTATTTATTTTAATTTCTAACGTAACTTAAAGCAGTATTCAGAGACCAATTTAAACCTCATATGCATAACTGTTTAATTTGTAGCTTGATTGTTAGGAAGCATGTAAGCCTTCGAAACCCTTTTATTTCAAAATAATGTAAGATAAAAATTAAACGTATGGTATATAACTTATACTTACAAATAGGCAATAATAATTAATTGGTTATACGTACCTGAAATGAGAAAAGGATAATTTAATTAATATAAAATGTTTACAGGATATAACATTTTACAATTTTTAAAATTATTATTTTTATCTTATTCTTATTTCCTTTATGTTTGTTTTAGAATACTGTTTTTAACTTTTAGGACCATTATTACAACTTGCCGTTAACTAAAGGGAGGATTTTAACGGGCAGATAAATTGTTTTTCATTATTAGAAGTGGACAATAAGGTAGAAGTGAGCGTTAAGCTAAAGGGAAGATCATTCAACTGGTAACTTTTAAAGTTAAGTTTATTTTTGAACTTGCCATATTATACATTATTTTCAATATGGCAATTTCAAATATAAACAAAATGAGCAAATACAACAAAAAAAAGAAGTCCGTCGTTGCCACTGCATTTAAAAAAAAACTTTTTAATTGAGCAGTGTTATCTAAGCTAAAGTTACCTTTAACTAAACCTAACTTTAACGGCAAGTTGTAATAATGGCCCTTAGTGTATGTGAAGGACTGCCTATTTTAGTGAGTATAATTCGTTTTCATAGTTGGTTTTATTGAGGATGTCTGACCTGAGTTTTGAACGGCAGAAAATGCAAGTCATCGTTTAGAAAGTACAAGTCTTACTTAATTACTTAATTAGTCATTACAACCCTTCAGTCAGGATTACGACCTAGTTTCTAAGGCAACACACTACCTACTAGACTACGGCGATAAAGAGGTTTATATAGAGAACTTTTTGTTCCTTTCATGAAAACACTTAGCTTCGTCGCCTATATCTTCGGCCCAAAGTAACGCCCGATCGTACGGAGACCTGTTTTAAGATCCTTAATACAGCCTACTAACTCCATTTCCCCCACAAGTCAATTTTTATTCTATTTAGCAGGATTATATCGAGAAGTCCCCAGGTCAGGCATCAAAACGAAAATATAAAAAAAAAATATTTCTTCGGTGACTCCCTCTCAGCAGATTTCTGGCAAAAACTCTGAGAGTAAATAAAATTGCCATGAAAAGTTTATCGAAAAATCTGTCGTTCGGAATCGACTTTAAACTGTGGCGTGAGAAACTAGGTCCATAATCCCGACTGAAGGGTTGTAATGACCAATTATTTACGTATGTATATGGAGCACTTGTTTTTACTCATTTGGAGAAAACAATTAGCTTTGTCAGCTACTATATCTTCAGTCCCTAAGGTTACCCAACCGTAACGGATACCGTTTTGGAATTCTTGATCCAATAGCTACCCAGCCCACTTGGTTCGAAAACCGCACCTTTGTAAATTATATCGAATTTTACCCAATTTATAGAGGACATATTTGGTAACGATCCTTATATTTTGCAACTCTATTATTTCCAATAAGCAAATTGTTATTTTCATTTTTGTTTTTAACTTTCTTTCACATTTTCCCCAATTTATCAGAATTTTCGAGATTATTTAAGATTTTCTTTCTTCACTTCTCACACTTTTTCTACTGTGTTAACTTGACAGTCTCTGTTAACGTAACAATCGCTGTAAGAAAAATAATATCAGTTTCGTAGCTAACTTCACACACATTTAATAGTAAAAATAAAAAAGAATAATAAAAAAATAATAAAAGAATAATAAAAAAATAATAAAAAAAAATTAAAAAAAATATTTAAAAAAATATTAAAAAAAAAATAAAAAAAGTTTGTATTGGTCAGTAAAACATCAAAGCATCTACCGATCACGCTGCAAATAAAGGATAAAATACAATTATAAAAAATGTTTTCGCCCACTATGGGCCAGTTTTTGAATGCAAGTCGAAATTAAGTTTATCTCCAGTTAAAGTTAATCTTTCGTTAACTTAATTTTCAGTTTTTGAATAGTAGGTTAAATCTTGTAGAGCTGCCACTCTTATAAGCAAAAATTTTAAAGTGTTTCACAACAATTAGCTTTTGTATAGAACAAAAACAAACAAACAAAAGCAAATAAAAACAAACAAAAGCTGAATACTATTGATCTTTAAGTAAAACAATATTTTTGGAAATATAAATTAAGACTGTCTATTGTCAATTTGTGTTTTATATAATTCATAATCACTTAAAAATTTGTCTCGTTCGGCTTTCTCTCACTTAAAAACTTTTTTTTTTTAAATGAAATTTGTCAAATACTTTTCATAGTTAATCTCAAGTTTAAACCACCAACGTTGGCCAGACTAACTGTTTAACCGTAAGGTTAAACTTAAGATTAAGTAAAATTAAAAACTGAAAACGAAGATTAACTGGAGATTAACTTAATCTCGAGTTTAAGCTTGCATTCAAAAACTGGCCCTAAAAGTAATAACCTCCCAAAATTCGATAAATTTATACCTCCACCAACATTCACCGCTTTAGTGAAAGTATAAAGTATGTTTCATAAAATTGATAACTTAAAACAAAAAACAAAGCAGAATGAGTGAAAAACGAAATATCGAGTTTATAACAAATAAATTAGAAATTTTAACAGAACATAAATTTATCGTATCTATCGATATGAAAATTTAAAAAGTAATATGTGTTGTTGGCATATTTTATGCGAAAATAATAAGTTCACCAAGCCCATAAACCATCCCGACAACCATCCCATACACAAAAATTTAATCATAATCATAAAATATATATATTTGTTAAGTGCTTCGGTTTGTAAGGCTAAAAAGAACCAAAACTTTATAAAGAACAAAACAAATTTGAAAACAAAAAATTTTTGCCTTCTATTCTGTTTACTTTCTTCTTTTTTTATTTTTTTGAGTTCAATGCCGAAAACTTCTATTACAGCTATCATGTGCGAAACAGAAATTCATTTAACAAATTATTTCTGTGTTAAATGAATGAAAAAGTTTACTTTAAACTTTTTACTGATTATTTAAGAATTACTCAAGCTTTTATTATGTTGAAAATAGAACAGCAGTAGTGCTAAAATTTTCCAGACTTAAGTTTATTTTCAGTAGTTATTGACTTCAAAACTAGAACATGTACACGTATAACACTGTGGAGCAAAATCGAGGGCAAACTCCTGACACAAGCCAAGCAGAGGTATGACTTCATATATTTTTATGAAAAAAATATAAGGAGTAGTGCTAGATAGCTCAAAGTTGGCACTGAGCCTTCCTTCTTTTGAATTGATTACACATTCCAACCATTTACAAGAGAAGATTACGACCTATTCTGTGTGTATTAATTTAATCCATGACTGGTGATGACCACAGTTTATGGTCGACCATGAAGGACGAATTTAAAAGTTTTCCATGGCAATTTTATTTATTTTTAGAGTTTGTCAGAAGAGTTCCGGTACAGTAATCCATTACACTACTTACTAGACTAGTAAAAGAATAAACAAATGATGCAAGCCAAGTTTCATTTGGGCAATTCACACAAGCCCTTGTATCGTTGTATTCATTGTATCGTTGAAAGAATATACAACAATGTATGCTTGTTGTTGATAATTTTTTATATAAAAATCTTACACTTTTTACTTATACACATTTTTTTCATATGTTTTTGGAAGTTGTATTGGTTTCGTGCTATCAATCATACACACATACATAATTGGCCATTACAACCCTTCAGTCAGGATTACGGCCTAGCTTCTCACATCGCTCATGTTGCGTGTGTCAATCTTTATACATGAGTGGGTGGAATTACCGTTTGTAGTGGACTCTGAACGACAAGTTTCGATTTGAAAAACTTTTCATGGCATATTTACTCTGAGTTTTTGCCAGAAATCTGCTGAGAGGATGTCACCGAAGTAATATTTTTTCATATTTAGTTTCTGATGTCTGACCTGGGATTTGAACCGTGGCTTGAGAAGCTAGGCCGTAATCCTGACTGAAGGATTGTAATGGCCAATTATGTATGTATGTATGTATTGCAACGACGAAAATGGGCCCCAATCAAAGCATTAGACTGCGAAGCAAAAACTGAGTAAAAAATAAAAATAAAGGACGAATAAGTTTATAAAATTATTAACAAAACAAAGCATTCTTGAACTTAACTGCAAAAGTTGTATAACAACATTACATAATACAAAGATTTGCAAACACGATCAAATATATTTTAGGAGTATAATTCCATTGTTCCATTACATCACTTGGTTTTCATGGATTTAAAATTTAAAAAAAAAAATAAAAGAAAAAAACAGAATACTAAAATTTCCAAACAGTAGATTCTCTAAATACAAGATAAAATTGAAGCAACTCAAATGCTATTCAAGCGAAACAAAATGTCTTTTCATTTTACTGCATACAGTAAAGAAATCATTGAAAGGCAAATTTAGAAAATCACTTATAAACTCCTCGTCACACATGTTCTTGTCTTGTTTGTTGTTGTATCCAATTTTTTTTTCTGAGAATTTATTACAAGGATTTCATAACAAAAGCTAAAGGGACTTGTTGTTTGTATGTTCCTTTTTCATATTTCGGCCATCTTTTTTTTTTGCAATATTACGTGCGTCAGAGTACGTTTATGTAAAGAAAATTATCAGTGTGTAGGTTGGTTTAAGGAAATATAATATTTTTGAAAATTAAAAATTTTAACACGAGTTAATTCAATTATAAATTATTTTTACGTAGAAAAGGGAGCCCTTAGTTGTGTTGCTGTATACAGTCATTTTTTATATCGTATAATAAATTTGCAATTTCTCTAGTAGGTAGTGTGTTGGCTTATTATACATGAGGTCACGCATCTCCAACAAAACGAAATATGAAGAAAATATTTTTGCGGCAGCTTCCTCTCAGCAGATTTCTAGCAAAAACTCGGAGCGTAAATAAAATTGCCATGAAAAGTTTCTCAAAAATCTGTAGTTCGGAATCGACATTAAACTATAGATCCCACCACTCATGTATAAAATTAACATACACATAACATAAGTGGTGTGAGAAGCTAGGTCGTAGTCATGACTGAAGGGTTGTAATTCAAAATTATGTATGTACGAGTATTCTAAAAATTGAATTAAATTGCATTAATTTAATGTTACCAACAGCACTGTTTCTTTCTCTTTCTTATGTTAATTCACATTGCTTTTATTGTAAAAGAAATTTTTTTGTAGACATAGATAAAGCCTAAACTAATTTTTCTCCTCAGCAACAATTTACAGTAGACAGCAAAAGTCTTAGTACTCCAATAAATTTTAACAAAAAAAGTCTCCACAGGCTTAATACTCTTGCACAAAGTCCCAATATGACTTCAAGAGATTATTTAGGAGATCATTTGAAAGAACGGTTACGTAATCGCTAAACCTCAAACAAAAGTCAACCGAAAAACTGGCTCATGGTACCACCAGAAAACACTAAACAAAACTTGTACATTCAATTCCAAATGGGTTAAATGGAGTGCTTGACCTTAAGGGATGTTCTACTAAATACAAGGGATAAAATTTTCATATAATAGGTCTTTGAATTTTAAATTTACTTAGGGTTCTCCTTGGAGGTACCTATGGAGTCATCCGAAACGTTTCCTTTTTTCTTTTGTTTTATGAAAAACATTAAAAAAATTGTTTGTTTTAATAATAAAACAGAAATAAATTAATAAAATAAATATATAAACAATAAATTTGTATACAAACTTTTGGCTAAAATTCATGAAATTGCTAAAAATATATTGCTGTACTAAGACTTTTGGTGTCCACAGTATATTTGATACTATTGAAACGTTTTTTTTTTTTTGCTGATAAAAAATGTGGAACAATTTAGAACATATTTCATATTTTTTATAAATATTTTTTTGAATTATTCCTACTATTAAGAAAGAAGAAAGAATAAAAGAATTAATTTATTATTAAAAAAATATAAATCACATAAAAGTGTGACCAAATATATTACAGAGGATATGACGTCTACATATTATATTAATAATGTACAGTATGGGCTATAAGTTTAGGTATACACTTATAATATATTACTATAGTAAACGCGCGCTAATAAGAATTTCTAATACAGTAAATTATCCAGACATGTGAGAAACAATTTGTCTGCATGAATTTTCTACATAGCGAATTATATGACCCCAAATAGTGAAGAGTAATATCGACAATTTTTTATTTATTTTCTAATTTCTTATACGAGTGTACAGCGACTCATAGCTTATATCGTGTGTCCAATATGGCCTAATTACAAACAACATAAACCTACAATATAATGTCCAAAAGAGATCAGCAATGACTTGTTTATTCGCTACTCATAAGCACTCATGAAATTTTGAATATAAGTGAGTCAACAATATTGAAATTTAACTACTCTGATTCATTCGTACACACTACAACGTTGATTTATAAGTATGCGTACAATGAGTATGAGTACAACTCTGACATCGAACTCATACCATTCGAAATATGTTTGATTCATAAGCCCACTCATTCAGCTTTATAACTTTAGAAAAATACTTATAATACTTATAAATGATTCGAGTGATTCGAATCATTCATCAAAATTTACTGTCTTAGTTGTTGTTGCATTTACAAAAAAAGAAGAAAGAAAAATATAAAGACAGCAAGCAAAGCAAACACACAACCTTCTAGTGAGTATTGTAGTGTTTGTACGTGAATCATACTTATTTTGTGATTCTTGTTAATGTTGAGTCATGGAGAATCGAAACAACAACATCATACGTATTGTTAAGTATGAGTAAGATGAGTACTTTAAACTTTGAATATGAGTAGTATGAGTATAATATTAAAATAAGTATGAATGCGTATAAGTATCAAAAATTATGAGTATGATTCGATTTTGAATACTCATTGCTAATCTCTGGTGTCCACATAGTAGTCAGTATTGTTGTCAATGTCTGTGCAACAGATGTATTAAATTTAATTTAATTCTATTTACTTTGGTTTTTTAAATATTCAAAGAATGATTAAGAAAAATAAAAAAGAAAGTGCTCTTTCCACTTTATAATTATTCTATGGACTGTAGCATATGAGTGGGATACACATCATGCGTTTTGGTGTTTCATGGCGTTTTCATTTTCGTCGCATACATATGTATATACATATATACTATATAACTGAAACATGGGTGACTAATGCGTATTGTAGTTGCGTTTGTTCTTTAGTATTTCTTTATACACACTTCATACAGTACTACATATATCCGTATATATATACAATTTATACTGGCATTTAAGAATAGTCGTCTTGTGTTGAACAAAAAGTGTACAAAATAAAAACAAATTAAAAATAAAAAATAAATTAATTAAATGATATAAAAAGCAATAAAAACAAACAAACCAACCAACACTAAGTATATTCAAATAAATAAAACAAAGTATAGTGAAAACTAAAGCAAAAAATATTAAAAAAAAAAGATTTTTTTTATCTTAACTACGTCATCATCATCAACACTTGATATAATATCGTCTGCTACTGCTGCCATATTGCGGTTACTGCAGGTGTCATTGTTAACATTGATCAGCGACTGTAATAAAATGTTTTGATTCGGTAGTGGCAACCAGCTGTTACAGCAATGCTATGTAGTATGTAATAGTGGTAGTGGTGGCAAATGTGCATGACTTTTTGTGACACATTTTTATTATTTATTTTTTTTCTTTTCATTACGTTTTCCATTCATTTTCTATAGAAAACCTATATATTCTATTCTATAACATATAGAAAATAATACCTCCTATATACATACATACATATGAACGTGTGGTATATTATAATTATTTGTTTTATTTAGTTCAAGTGGCGACGACGCCGATTACGTGTTGAGGTCTAAAACGAAAATGGAGCATTATTTTCATATTTTTTTTTCTTTTTGTATTGTGTATCGAGAAGAAGCTTAGGTTTTTTAAAACAAATTATTAACCTGTCAAATAGTTGCATTAAATGTTTTTGTCGTTAGTGTAGATAGTAATTATTAATTTATTATTTATTTATATTTAAAATGAAAACAAAAAAATATGTGTTATCATTAACACTATAATTCCACCCTACAGTTATGTTTGGTGATATATTAGACCACATAAGTGATTTTTTTGTATTTACAAAATAATACAAAATAATTCCCCAGTACTTTCAAAAATGCTTGCAGGACAGTGCTTACAAACGGGGAATTCTTGTATCAAGCTTGTTATTCCAGCTAATAGAATTCTATTTGTCGCATTGATAACATTGGCTTCATATGCCGACTGGTCGGAGATGGCTTTGATCAACTACTACAATTTGGTGTGTTGAACAAAATTGTAACATGCTAGATCCCCGTGTCACTTCGGGATCACTGCAAAGAAATTTCTAGAGGAAACTAATACACAGCAGACTTTATAGACATAGTCAAGAATCCTATTGCAACACTAACAAGGCAGAGAAGAGTCAAATTGTTTGCTAATTTTTCCTATAAATCTGCTGCATGCCGTTAATATAAAATATTGACTTCCAATGACTTAACATACAGTGGTGGCCTTATAATTAAAAACGATGTTTCTGGAACAGAGTTCCCTGGAGTGACGAATCTAAGTTAATTTTGTCCCAATCTGATGGAAAAACGTAGGTAAGACATCCTCCAAACAAAGCCTTTGATCCCAGGTACACAATGAAAACAGTTAAACAAATTAACAAACATATGTACATGTTGCTCAGTCGTTTCTAATTATAAGGCCACCACTGTATACCCATAAAAAGAAATCTAAAAAAGTTTATTCGCACGAGAAAGCTAGTGAGCAGGAACAATGTTGGAAAGAAAATTGTCACAAAATGAGTGCAAAAATCGAGATTGCATAAGTTTCAGTGCTACAAGGCGGGGGATTATTATATCCGGGTAATACTATATATCTAATGGAACACAATTAAATCATAAGAAGTTTTTGGTATAAATCCAAGAAAAAAAACCCTGATGATTCTTTTAATAGCAGAATGAAATCGCAGTAGTCTATTAGGTAGTGTGTTGGCTTATTAGACGTAAGGCCACGTTTCAAACCCCAGATCAGCTATCAAAACGAAAATATGAAAATTTATTTCTACGACGACTTTCTGAAGATTTCTGGCAAAAAAGAGTAAATAATTTGTCATGAAAACTTTCTCAAAAATTTGTCATTCGGAGTCGAATTTAAACTGAAGGTCCCGCCACTCATGTATAAAATTAACGCACACAACATAAGTGGCTTGAGAAGCTAGGTTGCAATCCTGACTAAAAGGATGTAATGATTAACCATATATGTATGTATGTATATAGAGCTAGCATTCTTCCGTTGTATAAGGAAACAATTTGTTTAATTCCATTGAAGACCATTAGAAAGGGTACTCAAGAGTCTTACGAACTTTCTCTATCCTCGAAATTAGGTAAGCCAAGCTTTATGAGTTTGTTTAAACCCAATGCGTTTCTGTCCACAAAGTTAATAGACACTTGTGCTACAAAAACACCATAAACGCAACGCAGCAAGCACAACATTTTTGACATTGCTGCGCTTGCTGCGTTGCGTTTATAACACTAGTTTTTCGAGTCTGTTTTGATTACAAAATAAAAAAATTCAAGTACAGTGAAGCAACAATTATTTTGAATTTCGATAACTCGATAAGAGAAAAATCATTTTAGTAACTTATTGGTAAATTCTACATCATCAAAATTTAATATTCTTGCACTTTACGTCAGATCTAGTGTAAACAATGATTATCTTCGCTAGGAAGTAATCACAGGTTGAAATACTTTGAATACTGGACTCGAAATTAACAAGTGCTGGAGAATCGCATCGAATGCTTGACGAGACATAAATGTCATATGCAATATGCAGTTCAGTGGTATACCACGACCTATTTAAATCTAGTGATCACTACCGTCAACAAATTCTCAATTTGTACCATTCATTGATCGAAAAACGACCAGAATGGGCCACAAGACACGGTGAGGAAGTTTTGCAATATGACAATGCATTTACACACAAAGTAAAACCGGCTCAGGATACTAACTATCCATTGGACTGGGAGCTACTATCCCACTTGCCGTATTCACCAGACTTGGCTACTTCCGACTACTATTTATTTTCTCCGATGAGATACGCTTTGGCTAAACTATCACTCTGATACCGAAGAGGAAGTCAGAAATTGGGTGACTAGTTGGTTTGCTTCAAAAGACGAACAATTTTTTTTAGTACAATAGACATTTCATACCGGTACCTGTAGTAGATAGGCTTAAATCTAGAAGTCGCCGTAGTCTAGTAGGTAGTGTGTTGGCTTATTAGACGTAAAGCCACGGTTCGAGCCCCAGGACAGACATCACGACAAAATACAAAAAGCATTTCTTCGGCGACTTCCTCTCAGCAGATTTCTGGCAAAAACTCTGAGAGTAAATAAAATTGCCATGAAAAGTTTCTCAAAAATCTGTCGTTCGGAGTCGACTTTAAACTGTAGGTCCCACCACTCATGTATAAAATTAACACACACACTATAAGTGGTGTGAGAAACCATGGGCCAATTCGACCTCCGGGTACTGTACTTGTCTTAATTGACAAGTACACGTCCTCTAACCTCATCTAACCTAGGCTTAAATCTAAATATTTATTTCTTAATAATTTTAAATAAAAAATTCTTTGCATGTCCCGGAAGGTTAATGGACAGTACAAATGTCTGATTCCCATCATCAAACTGAATTAGTACTACAATGATGCTCGCGTAGTCTAGTAGGTAATGTGTTGGCTTATTAGACGTGAGCCTCAGCTCAAACCACAGATCTCGAACAAATTGAATAGTATTAAAAAATATTTCTGCAGTGACTTGCTCTCAGCAAATTTCTGGCAAAAACTCTGAAAGTAAATAAAATTGCCGTGAAAAGTTTCTCAGAAATCTGTCGTTCAGAGTTGACTTTAAACTGTAGGTACCGGCAGTCATGTACGGAATTAACACACACAACATAAGTTTTGTGACGAGCAGAGATTAGCAATGAATAGTTTTTTCGCTACTCATAAGCACTCATGAAATTTTGAATATAAGTGAGTCAACAATATTGAAATTTAACTACTCTGATTCATTCGTACTCAGTACAACGTTGATTTATAAGTATGAGTACAACGTTCACATCGAACTCATACCATTCGAAATATGTTTGATTCATATGCCTACTCATTCAGATTCATAACTTTAGAAAAATACTTATAAATGATTCGATTGGCTCGAATCATTCATCAAAATTTACAATCTTAGTTGTTTTTACATTTACAAAAAAAAAAAAAAAAAAAAAAAAAAAAAAAAAAAAAAAAAAAAAAAAAAAAAAAAAAAAAAAAAAAAAAAAAAAAAAACAGCAAGCAAAGCAAACACACAACCTTCTAGTGAGTATTGTAGTGTCAACGTTGTACTCATACTCATTGCAACCTGTACTTATAAATCAATGTTGAAGAGAGTACGAATGAATCAGAGTAGTTGACTGTTGACTCGCTCATACTCAAGATTTCATGAGTACTTCTGAGTAGCGAAAAAGCGATTCATTGCTGATCTCTGGTTCGTACACTTATTTTGTGATTCTTGTAAATGTTGAGTCATGGAGAGTCGAAATCAACAACATCGTACGTATTGTTAAGTATGAGTACTATGAGTACTTCAAACATTAAATATGAGTAGTATGAGTATAATATTAAAATAAGAAGAATGCGTATAAGAAGCAGAAATTATGAGTATGATTCGAATCTACTCATCTTTTTGAATACTCATTGCTGATCTCTGGTGAGGAGCTACACCGTAATCCTGACTGAAGGATTGTAATAACTAATTATGTATGTATGTATGCAATGATGCTAAAAAAAATTAAATTAAATATTGAAAAATCAATTATAGGAAATAAAAACTCTTAATTCCACAAACTTTGGAGAGAATTTTTGTAAAAAAAAAGTTTCGTAATGTTAATTATCGTTGTAACCTAAGAAACCTATACTTTGTAATTGATATTGTATGACACCAAGTGTTCAGAAAATTTAAATAAAATAAAATTGTTGTAGTTTTTGATTTGTTATTTGATTAGAAAATCAATTAATGTTAGTAGAATATTGAAACTTACGTAAAAGTGTAAACACACGCTGGTATATTTATTCGTAACAAATAGAAAAACTAAATAAATTGAGGTTACAGAATCTAATTATATAAAATACAAATCAAATAAAACCCAGATAAAAGCAAAATGCAAACGTTAAATTGAATTGTAAGTAAAAATAATTTATAATTAACATTTATTGTTACATTACACCAGCTTAAAAGAAAAAAAACCACAACAAATTTTCTAAAGAAAATAGTAAAGAATTGTATTTTTGCGTACAACTACTACTACTAAACATAAAAAAAACTTTTTAAATATGAGAGAATAAATCTTAGCATGGTTTATTTTAAGTATAATGAGGCCACGGCTAAAAACTCCAACAATCAGAATTACAAACTATGTGTTCCAAGTAATTTTATTAGAAATATCATTGGAAAATCTTAAAATTCACAAACCATCTTCCATAATTCATGATTAACGTAGAACCCACCAATATTTTTGAGGAAGCTGGACATACCAACAGACACTAAAAAACTTCAAGTGTCATTGCAATATCTACGAAATATTCCTGAAAAATTTTCTTAACGGAAAGAATAGATCATTTTGCTATAGAATTTTAGTTTTTTTGAAGTGATCCAGCTATGTTATGAGTGATATTATGCAATCTCTTGAGACTAGCCTAACTGAGGCAATCGAAACACCTATATCCTGTAGCATATCCTAGGACGCAATATAAAACTTATCTTTGCATTCGTGGACGAGGATGGAGGTCAAATTGACGTTCATAAGAAATTTAATTACAGCCGAACAACACCAACAACAACCTATACGAAAGCCTAATATTAGAACCCTTAATATAATATAGAAGCCGCCGTAGTCTAGTAGGTAGTGTGTTGGCTTATTATACGTAAGGCCACGGTTCAAACCCCAGGTCAGACATCAAAACGAAGATATGAAAAAAAAATATCTTGGGTGACTTCCTCTCAGTAGATTTCTGGCACACACTCTGAGAGTACAGTAATCCCTCGATATACGTCGCGGTTGGCTCCATAAAAAGGCGACGTAAATCGAAACGACGTAAATCGAATTTCATATTGCTCCTACTACAAAGTAGTATGTTTTTAACAAGGAACTTAAAAAAGTTACAGTAATCCCTCGAATTACGTCGCAGTCGGTTCCAAAAAAAGGGGACGTAAATCGAATGACGACGCAAATTGAAGTTAGAGGAAACAAAAAATTTGACGACGTAAATCGAAACAACGTTAATCGAGACGACGTAAATCGAAAGATTACTGTAAATAAAAATTGCCCTGAAAATTTTCTCAGAAATCTGTCGTTCGGAGTAGGTCCCGCCACTCATGTATAAAATTAACACACACAACATAAGTGATGTGAGAAACCAGGTCCATAATCCTGACTGAAGGGTTATAATGACCAATTATGTATGTATGTAATATAAAATACCACAATCTAACTCTGTCTTACATTGCACGGCGAACCTGAATGTTCCCACCGATAAGTTCCTGATCTTCAGAATAAAAGTCCCCAGTAAGAATTCTTAAATCAAATAGAATCTAGAAATAATAAGGAAACATATAATCCACCCGGATATGTAAACGGCTTCGCAGAATTGCAGCATGTCCACAGGGCTAAAATTTAACTGTATTGAGCCTTACTGCCACCAAAGAAGGTGTTTAGCACTGTGGTCGCTTTTTACCCTCTAAATTATTTTATATTGCAATGAGAGTTTGCGATCCAGATTAACCCCCGGATTGCTTACCATTTTAGATAGATAGATAGATAGATAGGATTGACGCCTGTAACTTAGGATGAACTCCATTCTGTTATAAGCTATGGGGGGCCAGGATGAACTTCAAAAAGAGGATGTGCGAACCAAATCCCGATACAATAATGAACAAATTATTTACACGATAGATCTTAAAAGCACATTATTGCACCTCTGCAAGTTAGTTCTAAACAACGGTATTCCAAACCGAAGGTCGAGAGAAATTTATCTTGTCATAATAAACTTTTATTTAATTTCTTTTATAATTTATTGCTAACAATTTTTTTTAACGTTAATTTATTTTAATTTTCTTCTGGCTGTTTAATTTGTAATGTATGTATTTGTAATAATTGTAAAGAAAACTCTGTGCTATAAACACAATAGACGCAGCAACACAGCAAGCACAAAAATCTCTCAAAAATAGAATACATAGTTGTATATGGAAGTGATTATATTAAAGGCAGCGCGCCAACATAGAACGATTCTCCTGCTTTGCATTCAGGCTAATTTCTATATTTATTCGCAACAATGAGATAATTAGTGCAAGGATTTATGCTATCAATACAATTACTTGCATAAAACAGAGGTTTTAAATACGAGATACACACAGTTACTAAATTATACGTACGGTTAAAAAATTTTCGAAATTTTTTAACTAATCCGTTTTCGTTGAAAATCTTTATAGTTTCCTTGATGTTAAGACGGTCTTTTGCATTGGTTAAAAAATTTCTGAAATTGAACTGAATTGTGGCCCTGCACAGGCCCACAAAGGTATGCATCCGATTTACAAATTTCACAAATTACTGAACCAAAGCAAAAGACCGTCTTAAAATCAAAGAAAGATGTGAGACAATTATAAATATTTTCAAAAAAACGGATTGGTTAAAAAATGTCTGAAATTTGTTAACTTTTGTGGGCCTGCACAGAAATTTTCAGAAATTTTTTAACCAAGACCGTCTTAAAATCGAGGAAAGTTGTCAGACAATTACAAAGATTTTCAACGAAAACGGATTAGTTAAAAAATTTTCTGAAATTTTTTATCCGTATGTATACTTTTGTGTCTATGTGTACATATAATATAACAATTAAAAACGCTCAAATACAGTTTAGTGGTAAAGAATAAATGAACTGTTTATTATTTATTTGCTTTGCAGCTTCTGCCTTTACTATAATTACTGCGCAAGCAGTTTACCTGCAAAGTATTGTGCTTGCTGTGTTGCGTCTATTGTGGTTATAGCATAATGCAAACACAGCAATCTCTCAAAAATACAATATGGATGTATAAGGAAATGATTACTTTAAAGGCAACGCAAAATTACTACATTTGGCAAATTGTTGTGTTTGCTGCGTTACTCTTATTGTGTTTATAGGATTAGATTTCATTCCAACATTTGTTTACTTATAATTTTTCATAAATATTGTACTTCACAAATATTGCAAATACATTTATAACCTTAGAAAGTATCTATATATTTATATATGCACATAAAATTAATGTTTTTTTAAATAAAGGATAATGTAAACATACACATAGCCACAGAAGTATACATACGGATAACAAATTTCAGAAATTTTTTAACTAATCCGTTTTCGTTGAAAATCTTTGTAATTGTCTGACAACTTTCCTCGATTTTAAGACGGTCTTGGTTAAAAAATTTCTGAAATTTGTTAACTTTTGTGGGCCTGATGTACACTTTAACAGTTAGTTAGTAGTTAACAAATTTCAGAAATTTTTTAACCAATCGGTTTTTTTTTTTTTTTTTTTTTTTTTTTTTTTTGAAAATCTTTATAATTGTCTGTCATCTTTCTTCGATTTTAAGACGGTCTTTTGCTTTGGTTCAGAAATTTATGAAATTTGTAAATCGGATGCATACCTTTGTGGGCCTGTGCAGGGTCACAATTCAGTTCAATTTCAGAAATTTTTAACCAATGCAAAAGACCGTCTTAACATCAAGGAAACTATAAAGATTTTCAACGAAAACGGATAATTAAAAAATTTCGGCAATTTTTTAACCGTACGTATAATTTAGTAACTGTGTGTACATAAGCAAGAGAGAGCACACATTCTTGAATTTCATAGTATTCTGACCTATATTATAAGAAGATATTAAATATTTTGTATTAACGCAAACGGAAATAGAATATTTAATCACAAATCTATAAAAATTTTAATGATTTTAGAAATATTTTCATACATTTCTTTACGTATTCAAGTTTTATATGTTTTAAAATGGTAAACACTTCGAACATTTTTTGTGTTTCGAATTTCAAATGTTTTTTTTTTTTTTTTTTTTTTTTTTTTTCTTCTAAATGTAGCATATTTGGTAGAAAATTTGAAAATCAAGTTTTTAAAATATTATCGACAACAATTATCGTTACGAAAAGTTAGGTTAAATTGGGAGCTGTCTCGTGAGCACAATGTACTTGGGTCTTATAAGGTACAGATCTCAATCTGTCCGAAAGTTTCTTGAAAGCGTGAATACTATTCAATTCACCTTTGACTGGAGACGTTCTGGATATACCACATTTTGGATGTAAAGGAATCCTTTGTCTCAGTTTCCAAAGTATGGTACAATGCAAATGAATGAAATTTGTGCGAAACCATTTGTTTGCTGCTCTGCAGAGGAATGCCAATTTCATGTATGTATTCAATTGAATTTACTGTTGGCAGAGCTTTTGCAAGATCGTCGTGTCTTCTCTAGTAACAGACAGCATTCTTGGTGATTTTAGATGTGTGTTCTGTAGGTCCTAGTGGTCGCTTTACAGTCGGTAAATATACATGTAAGAGTAAATAAAATTGTCATGAAAAGTTTCTCAAAAAAATCTGTCGTTCGGTCGACTTTAAACTGTAGGTCCCACCACTCATGTATAAAATTAACACACACAACATAAGTGGTGTGAGAAACTAGGTTGTAATCCTGACTGAAGGATTGTAATGACCAATTATGTATGTGTTATGTAAATATACATGTATAGCGCAAAGGATTTACACAGCGAACATTTTTATAGCCATTATTTCAACCTGAATACTACTTCAGCAATCGGATAGTGAAAGTCAAAATTTTCGGAAAATATTTTACATTCGACTTTGTCATAAGATTTTGATCAATTAGTACAAATTTGGAACCATAAACCATTTTTTTTTAATGAATTGATATACAATGGAGATACCGTGTAGCTTCATTGTAAAGCCATTATTGACAGTGAATTCAGGTACTGATAGTAGTAGTACCATTAGTAGTAATGATAGTAGAACTACTGCTAGCGTGATCATAATATCTAGACTTATATGCTCTTGAAACGACCAGTCTCATTACCACGTTAGCATGCTGGTCAGTTAAGGGTTGTAAACAAAGCTAAGAGCACCTGTTATCGTAATCATCATCATCATCATGACAAAGTCAATTGTCAAAACCTTGCCCCGTAGAACACAGTTGGTTTTATCATAAAGTTCATTATGCAATTTTAGGGTTAATACTCCAGTTTAGGTTTATTGCTCTCTTACAACAATAAAGAGCAATTGCTACCTTAAGCGTTCTATTCGACTTGCTTTAGTTAGTATCCCCACAAATAATTTTTTTATTATTCTAAATTGCTGTGGTTTTCATTTAATATTTTATTAAAGTTCTTAAAAATGTACTTTCGTAGTTATATGTGCATTTCCACAATTCTAACCGCAAATCCTAAGCACTTTTGCACATATGTTCGGTTCCTTTAATAAAAATATTTTTTTTTCTTTCTATTTAATATTTGTTATTATATTTCCAGCTCTATTATATAAGAACATGCTTAAGGTTTTTATTACTTTAAACAAGTGTTGTAAAAATGTTTTTTATAATCTGCTTAAAAATTACTTATTTTGTCATTGAAATCCTTAAATCAGAAGTAGAACCGACTATTAAGAAATGTAAATAACCAAGCCCTCAATTTGTTCGTGCAGAATATCATGTGTTTGAAGTTAGCTACGAAAGTTATATTCTTTTTTTACGGTGAATGTTATAATAACAGACACTGTTAACTTAACATAATTAAACAATTTGGAAAGGCAGGAAAGAAAATCGATTACAAATCGCAAAAATAGCGATAAATTAGAGAAAAAATGAAAGGAAGAGGAAAACGAAGCTACACTTTGACTCAAAAAGAAAAAAAAAAACAAAAAAAGAATGAAGATAATTTGCTTATTGGAGATAATAAAGTTGAAAAATCAAGTATTTTTACCAAATATGCCCTCCATAAATTGCGTGCTGTTTTCTGACCTATTGGGCTGGATAGCTATCGGATCAAGGATTCCAAAACAATTTTCGTTATGGTCGCGTCAGAATTGGGATCGGAGATATAGCCGAAGTACCTAACTTTTTTATACGAGCAAATAAAATGCTCTATATAAATCGTGAAAAATTTGATAAAATTTTAAAAGTTGCGATTTTCTGACCTATTGGGTTGGATAGCTATTGGATCATGGATTCCAAAACAGTTTTCGTTATGCTAGGGTTAGAATTGGGATCGGAGATATAGCCGACATAGCTAACTTCTTTATACCGCAAAAAATTCTCTAGAAGATCAGTGACCATTTTGGAGTACATAAGAAATATTACACCATACAGACTATATGCAATATATCCAATATAGCAAATTGCTATTTTCATACATTTTTGTTTTTTGTAAAATTCACAGGTTTAGCTTCGTCTTACATACATACATAATTGGCCGTTACAACCCTTCAGTCAGGATTACGGCCTAGCTTCTCACACCACTCATGTTGTTTGCTTTAATTTTATACGGGAGCGGCGGGACCTACAGTTTAACGTCGACTCCGATTTTTGAGAAACTTTTTCATGGCAGGTTTATTTACTCTCAGAGTTTTTGCCAGAAATCTGCTGAGAGGAAGTCGCCGATGAAAATTTTTTTTCATATTTCGTTTTGATTCTGACCTGGGATACGAACCCTGACTTTACGTCTAATAAGCCAACACACTACCTACTAGACTACGGCGACTTCTTAGCTTCGTCTTCCTTCCATTTTTTTTTTCTAATTTATCTCTATTTTACGAATTTTAATCGATTTTCTTTCCTCCCTTTTCAAATTTTTTAGTTATGTTCTTTAATTATGTCTGTTAACATAACATCAGAATATCTAATGTGGCATGAGCTGTGCGACAAACAGCACCGTACTGTTAAAAGCACATGTCGTTATAGTCCAGATCATCCAATTCATGCTAAAAGAAGTTGGTAATCGTCAATCTAAAGCGCTTGTCGTTAGCAGTGGTGACGTTACCAACGTCATTCTCAAGGAAGAGATTTTTTCAGAAAGGGGCCTCGCCGCTAAAAATGATTTTATGACGAAAATTAGGGTTCGCTGTTCCATGCTGATTTTATACATGAGTGGCGGGACCTACAGTTTAAAGTCGACTCCGAACGACAGATTTTTGACAAACTTTTCAAGGCAATTTGTTTTTACTCTCAGAGATTGTGCCAGAAATCTGCTGAGTGGAAGTAATACTTTTCGGGGTTTGGACAGTGGCCTTACATCTAATAAGCCAACACACTACCTACTAGGCTAAGGCGACTTCTATATTATATTAAGGGTTCTAATATGAGGCTTTCGTATAGGTTCTTGTTGGTGTTGTTGGACTGTAATTAAATCTCTTATGAACGTCAACTTGACCTCTTTCCTCGTCCATGAATGGGAAGGTAACTTTTAAATTGGGTCCTAGGATATGCTACAGGATATAGCTGTTTCGATAGCCTCAGTTAGGCTGGACTCAAGAGATTCCATAACATAGCTGGATCACTTCAAAGAACTAAAATTCTATAACATTCATTCATTCAGAGTTACTTTGTCATAATTTATATGACACAATTTGTATTCTTATATCTACCAAGGATAAGAAAGTTAGTTTTCCATAGTCTATTCTAGAGGACAAACTATAAACTCAAAAATAAGAGACGGCCAACGTTTTTAAAACAACGCCTAAGCAAGTGCAACGTATGAAGTCTTTTCATGCAGACTCGACGTTATCATCCAATGCAAATATCGAAAAAAAAACAATAACTTCTTAAAATTTCAATGTTTTAATACACAAAAGATTTTAAATTAACAAAAACAGAGAAAAGTTAAAAAATTAGAGGGGACGGCCCCTGAATACATTACGTTTCGCTTAAAACCAAAATTTTATTTTAACAAGTAAAGAATTTGTGACAAAGTTATTAGGTTCATTTAAAATAAAATATATTTCGGGCCATTACTACAACTTTCCGTTAAACTTGGGTTTAATTAAAGGTACCTTTAGCTAAAGGGAACTGTAAAGTTACCTTCAAATTATTTTCGTTATTACAACTTACAGATAAAATAAAGTTAACTTTTTAAAAAATATGGCAGTGGAGGAGCAATGTTGATAACACTGCTCAAATTAATCAAGTTTTATTTAAACGCAGTGGCAACGTCGGGCTTCTTTTTTGTTGCATTTGCTCATTTTGTTTATATTTGAAGTTGGCGTATTGAAAATAATATATAATATGGCAAGTTCCAACATAAACTTAACTTTAATAGTTACCAGTAGGATGATCTTCCCTTTAGCTTAACGCTCACTTCTACCTTCCGCTTATAATAATGAAAAACAATTTATCTGCCCGTTAAAATCCTCCCTTTAGTTAACTGCGAGTTGTAATAATGGCCCTAAATGTTATAAAATATTTAACTGCTCCTTAAGACTAAAGATAAAAAAGCTGCATTGGAAATGTAATACTTGGAGTACCGTAAATAATAATAATGCAATTAAAATAAACACTCGTATTAAACAAACTAATTAAATTTTAATTTAAAATTAATTTTTCAATTGTTGTACCTTACATTTTACATCCAGAAAATTTTAAATAAATTGCCATTTTTAAGTTAAAGGCTTCATAAAAATCTCATCAAAACTATTTTCAAAAATTTTCGACAACATGATATAAAAATGCCATTTAATATGCCACTTGAGACACTGTAAGCAATTAACAGGCATTATGAAAATTAATTTTTTTCTTGGTTTTTTTTAATTTTCTCTTTGGTTTGTTTATTACATCTTAATGTACCATTTGCCATATCTTTAAGTGCGTAGAAGTCACAAAAACCCGACCCTGTTTTGAGTGGATTTGAAAATAAGCAAAAAATTTCATAAAATTATGTAAAAATATTTTTTTTTAAATAATGCAGACAGCAATGGCATAAAATAAAATTGAACAAAATGCCTTTGAAGTCCTCGATTATACAATGTATTACATGGAAATTATAAGAGAAATATATGTACATACATACACACAGATAGAGTGTAAAACGGTTAGACAGGCAAACATCAACTTACACGATGTGAGATAAGATGGATAACATAGACGGAAGACGAAAAGAACAGAATAAAGCATCATTTACATCAAGAGACGATGACAATGAATAACCAAAAAGTATAAAAGAATTAATTTTGAAGCATATAGTCTTTACAAAATTTGTGGCATGAAAAGAAATTATTATTAGATTAAAACTAATATTGTCAATATGTATGTAATTCAATAAGAACTTAAGTAGATTATTTTATTGCTAACGACACAAAAAGACAAATAGAAGCGATATACAAATAATAAATTGTACTAGATTACATACAGATATACGCTTAGCAAGTAGAATATTTGCCTCATATATACAGTGTACTCTCTCTTAAACGGACATCTAATTAGACGAGTCTATTATGAAAGAAACACGAAAAGAGTAAGACAAATAGAAGCGATATACAAATAATAAATTCTACTAGATTACATACAGATACAGATTACCTACACTGAGCCAGTAGAATATTTGAACATTTCTATTAATGCCCCATATATACAGCGAACTCTCTCTTAAACGAACATCTAAGGGACTGACGAATTTGTCCGCTAACTAGACGAGTCTGCTTACGAAAGAAACAAGAAAAGAGTAAGACAAATAGAAGCGATATACAAATAATAAATTGTACTAGATTACAGATATGTATACACGATATACAAATAATAAATTGTACTAGATTACAGATATGTATACACTGAGCCAATAGAATATTTGAACATTTCTATTAATGTCTGCTTATGAAAGAAACACTAAAAGAGAAATTAATAAACTGATATATTTAATCTTTAAACACTTCTATTTCCAAAACAAAAACATGCAATTAAAAATAATGCCATAAACACAATAAACGCAACGCAGCAGTTTTACAAAAATCGAATACATGGATGTATATAAAAGTGACTACACCCAAACCTTTTTTTACACGGTTGATACGTTCCAGTGGATACCGTGTAAAAAAATAACGCGTAAAAAAAGACAAATATTATGTATGTATGTAAGTGTATAAACAAACTGAAAAGATATACATAGGATTGATGCAGCATGCCTATAAAATTGAATAACTTTATAAAAACGCACAGATTTAGTTCAATAGTACACACAGAGTTTTTATTTTATTAAACGATTTTATCCGTATAAAAAGGAGCGACCAAAAAAAATGGTAAATTAAAAAAAAAACCGTGTTATTTCAAATTCGCGTTAAAAAAAAAACCGTGTAAAAACAGGTTTGGGTGTATTTTAAAGGCAGCACGACAATAAGCAAAGATTCTGCTGCTTTGTTTTAAAGCTAATTTCCTTTTTATTCGCAGCAATAAGAGAATTAGTTGCTCACAGTGAGAGGATTGGTGTTGGCAACGAAAGGATTAGAGCAGTCAGTACAATAACTTTCATGGAATAAAGGTTTTAAAAACGAGGTGTATGAAATTTAACGTGAAGAGAGTTTTAATGGCACCATTGATAAAGAGTTAATGATTAATACCCATGCCATTTACCTTAGCTTGCAATTTGAAAATTGTTGTGCTTGCTGCATTGCGTTTATTGTGTTTGTAGCATAAGAAACAAAAAACTGAATTTTCGTTTATATTCTTCCGAAAAAAGAAAAAAAAATTAACGCAAATAAATCAATACTTTTAATCGTTCTTTTGCGGAAAAAAAAACTCAATTTAAAAAATTGAGAAATTTTAGTTTTGCAAGTTTTTGCTTTAACTTTAATATCTTGTAGATTCATTTGAATATGAGTCAGTATTTCAATACCTTCTAGATCGCTGTGATATCAAGAAAAAACTTTTAGTTTTCTTATGGCTAAATAAGTCCTCTTTCTAAGAAACTAACTTGTATTCAAATCAAATTTCTGTCACCGTTTCTTAGGCTTCAATTAAAAATGATCAAATTTGCTTAAAAATAACAAAAACTTTAACACTGATTACGAATAAAGAAAAATGTAAACGCAAAAATTGTTTTACCGTGCTGTAAACTGTCCGATTATCGAGAACTAAAATGTAATACGTCGAGGAAAAAGCCTTAAAACCCTTAAAAATGTTTTGGTACCGAAAAAATTGTCCGTATATGGTTGGTTTCCGAGAAAGTGAGGTGTCCTTTCTGAGAGAGTACACTGTAAACACATGTACAGTCATATGAAATATAAGGTGACACTTAGGGACTGTAAGTAAATTGAGAAAAATGTAAAGAACTAACTGTACTTGTTTTCAACTTATGTATCATTGCGGTTCCGTATTTTTTTATATATATATATTTTTTATATATTTTTATTTATTAATTTTATTATATGCAATTTTTATTTATTTTTTTTTTAATTTATTTACTTTTTTAATGTATTTTTTATTTTTTTGTTTTAATTCAGTTTTTATTTTTTTTTTAATTTTTTTTTAATTTTTTTTTTTAAATTTTTTTCTTAATTCTTTAATTTTTTTTCTAATTTTTATTTTATTTATTTGTTTATTTTCTATTTATTTTTTATTTCATTTATATTTTTATTTCATTTATTTTTTTATTTCATTTATTTTTTTTTATTTTACTTTATTTTTTTTTTAAATTAAAATTAAAATAGGAATAGGGTCACTCCTCTTTTTTAAAATAGTTATAAAAAATGATAATATAATGATTTATTTGCACTAATTGAAGTCTTAACATTTTATTGTCTTCATTGTTATTTAAAAATGGTAGACATTGTCAAGGAATATTGTCAACAAGATTTTTATATAACGAATAATTTATACGTATATCATAACATCCAGCCTAAATTAATTTCCAAAGGGTCACAATTTGTTGGACCCTTTTCTCTGATTTTTGTTTTTTTCTCGTTCTCTATTTCACTAGTGTAATCACCGTAGCCTAGTAGGTAGTGTGTTGGGGTATTAGATGTGAGGCCATGACTCAAGCACCAGGTCAGACATCTCTAAAAAAACGAAATATGAAAAAATATTTCTTCGGCAACTGCCTCTCAGCAAATTTCTGGCAAAAACTCTGAGAGTAAGTAAAATTGCCATGAAAAAGTTTCTCAAAAATCTGTCGTTCGAAGTCGACTTTAAACTGTAGGACCTACCACTAATGTATAAAATTAATGCACACAACATGAGTGGTGTGAGAAGTTAGGTCGTAATCTTGGCTGAAGGATGGTAATGACCAATTATGTTATGTATGTATATTTGACACTTTACATGAAGTATGAAAGTATGAAAATTACCTCTAATCAACAATATTACCGTCCCCATGCTTTACGGTATCAATGAATTTATGAAATTTATTTTTATGAAATTATTTTGAATGAATTCTAATTTTCTTCTTAAAAACTATGAGTAACGAATTACGGTGGTGTTGTACCCTAAGATAGTTTTTTTTTTAGTGAGGAACAATGAACCGCACTGAATTTGTCCCGTTAAATCTCAAACATTTTTAAAATAACAAGAACAGGGATGAAATAAATATGTACGTTTATGCTATTTATATTCCTCCTGGGAATAATGAATTTGTAAGTAAATAGTTCAACCAGCATAACAATGTGAAAACAATCATGTAACAATAATATTCGACGTTATAAATTCACCTGACTAACACCTAATGATCATCAGCATTATTTTGACAGATCAAATATACATATTCAAAAGAAATACATACATACCTATACATACGTATATACAGTGGGCAGCAAAAGTCTTAGTACGGCAATATATTTTAGCAATTTCATGAATTTTAGCCAAAAGTTTGTATAAAAATTTATTGTTTATATATTTATTTTATTAATTTATTTCTGTTTTATTATTAAAACAAACAATTTTTTAATGTTTTTCATAAAACAAGAGAAAAATAAGGAAAAGTTTCAATACTCCATACTCCATGACTCCATAGGTAGCCCCAAGGAGAACCTTGAGTAAATTTACAATTCAAAGGCTTAATATATGAAAATGTTATCAGTTGTATTTAGTAGAATATCCCTTAAGGTCAAGAACTCCATTTAACCGATTTGGAATTGAATGTACAAGTTTTGGTTAGTGTTTTCTGGTGGCACCATGAGCACGTTTTTCGGTTGACTTTTGTTTGAGGTTTAGCGATTACGTAAACCTTTCTTTCAAATGATCTCCTAAATACTCTCTTGAACTCATATCGGGACTTTATGCAAGAGCATCAAGCCTGTGAGGACTTTTTTGTAAAAATATATTGCCGTACTAAGACTTTTGCTGTCCACTGTATGTATAGCCCCGCATGCTTAAACATAATTTCTGAGATAATATGACCAACAATACCAAACAGATGTCAATAAATTCCTGAACATTTTATTCAATTTATTTCAAATTTTTCTTTTTTTTATTTGTCACACTGAAAACATGATTGAGAAAAACTCCCTCATTCGTTATACTCGTATGTTTACGACACTTAAGTGAAATGAATTCATACAAGGAGGAAATTTTGTATTCGCTTGTGTATAAAATAAACAGAATGAGTGAGTCATTGAATGAATAACAGAATGAATGTGTATTTAGTTTGTATCAAAGATAAACTACAAAACAAATCAATTTGACAGAGGGAAGGAAAACTACTTTTTAAAATTTAGAATTACAGATACAACATGAAGTTGCTCGGTATTGTGGAAACGTGATTAGAAAGGGCACAGTATATATAGGTGAGAGTATGATTAAGTGTATAAAATGAATTGGAAGAGCCTTTTGCCACACAAATATTTACTTTATTTTGGAATAAGATTTTTCTTTAGACTAAATGATTTGAAATTATTACAATGGAACCCCTTATAGGGTCACTTGGGTCCCATAGGTTTTTTGAGACGACTACCTAACCTAATCAAAACAAACATAAATTGATACTAAGTTAGTTCGCTATTGAAATGGTATTCGATGTGAAACAAAAACCTCAAACCTTATTTAAAGCTAAATAGGGCTTTGATTATTATATTGAATTTAATTAAAATTAATTTAAATACATAATTTGGTCATTACAATTTTTCAGTTCGGTTTTCAACTGACCTTCTAGCACCACTTATGTTGTATGTGTTAATTTTATAAATGAGTGGCGGGACCTACAGTTTAAAGTCGATTCCCAACTACAGATTTTTTGAAAAACTTTTCATGGCAATTTTTATTTACTCTCAGAGTTTTTGCTAGAAATCTGCTGAGAGGAAGTCGACGAAGAAATATTCTTTCTATTTCGTTTAGTTGGAGATGTTTGACCCGGGGTTTAAACCGTGGCCTCACGTCTAATAAGCCAGCACATTACCTACCAGACTATGACGTCTTCTGGCATGATGTTATTAACTGCAAAACCGAACAATCTAGTTTCAAATACTTAAGAAAAATAAAAAAAATCTTTTAAGTTTTTCAATTTTCCACACCAAAAGTCTTCAACATACATACATAATTGGTCATTACACTCCTCTAGTCAGGATTACGACCTAGTTTCTCACACCACTTATGTTGTGTGCGTTTATTTTTATACATGAGTAGCGGGACCTACAGTTTAAAGTCGACACCGAACGACAGATTTTTGAGAAACTTTTCATGGCAATTTTATTTACTCTCAGAGTTTTTGCCAGAAAGCTGCTGAGAGGAAGTCGCCGAAGAAATAATTTTTCTATTTCGTTTAGTTGGAGATGCCTGACCTGGGAAAAGTCTTCAAACTCCCTTTAAATTATCCATCCAGACGGACAACATGAACAAAGAAAATCATAGCTGGGTGAAATAGAGCCAAGAGTAGGACACAATTAGCATGAATTCCTTGCTACTGCCCAAAGGGCATTGTTTCTAGGCAATGAAGGATGGGAAACGATGGCTGCCTTCCAAAATGTTAGTTGCTTTGTGTTTAAGCAAAGTATCGTGTTTCATAATGCCACTGTACAAAATGTTTACAATGTTTACTATTTCAAAACGTCCCCAATGTGTATTTATAACGCAGTCAAAAAGCAATCAGGCATCGGATTTATAGTTGATGCATTGTTTCTTTACTTTGCATATCTACATAGTTTATATACAGTAGTAGAACTGCATACAAACTTTGTATTGATACATTTTGAAAGGCAGCCGATGTGTGTGAAGATAATTTCGAATGTAACTGGCAAAGACAAAAACCAAACGTTTTAACAGAATAGTGCTAAGTGATGCAAATTCTTAATAATTCTCTGACCTGGGATTGAACCGTGACCTCACGTCTAATAAGTCAATATTTCAAATTTATTTCATTATCATTAATTTATTTCCCATCTGGAGTCACTCAAGGTAGTTACTCAGGATTGTTACTATTTTTAACATTCGTTCGTGATGTACTATCCTTTATGACGACTTACAAAATGTTAACGTATAGTTATGTAGTAAAGCTGATGCAGTTACGTCAGTCATACAGCCAACAATTCTCAACTCTTTTTCACTACTTGAACTGGGTTTTAATATTTTTAGTAAACTTGTGTAAGTTAAATTTTGTAGCCCATAATTTAGAAAATGTTTTATATTTTACAGAGGAAATCCGGTGCTCTTTAACTATGGATTTAGTGAATATTATATTTAGAAAGTTGACACATTTAAGTTAAATTAAATTCTGTTAAACGATGTCTACGAAACTAATTGTTGTAAACAGTTTTCTATCACGAAAAGTGGTGTTTTAGTGTTTTATATAGTTATAGCACCATCAGTTAAATATAAGCAAAGAAAAGTAACACTTCCACTTTTATTACTAAAGAGTTATTTTTCTTTTTATTAAAATTAATAAAAAAACACATTTTATTTAAGTATGCCATTTAAAAAAATATTAAATGGTGTTGAAAAATACTAGATTTTGGCCTATTGAATGGTGATTATGCTGTATCAGACGGTTCGGACGGGATAACGATTTTAATGCGTGAAATGAAGAACGTGGAAAACCATCAAAAAGTTTGAAGACGTCAAATTGCAAACAATATTGAATGAAGATGAGTCATGACGAGAATGTTAAATGTTGCACAACGAACAATTTTAAATCGTTTAAAAGCTATGAGAAAGATGCAAAAGTCTGCAAAATGGGAGTCATTTGAATTCAATGACAGACAGTTGGAAAACCGAAAAACCACTTGTGAAATTCTACTTCAAAGATACGATAGAAAATCAGTGTTGCATCGATTTGTTGGTAGTTATGAAAAATGGATTTATTTTCAGGATCCTATAGAAATCACCATAGTTTAGTAGGTAATGTGTTGGGTTATTAGACGAGAACTCGTGTTTCAACCCCTGGCTCAGACACTTCGAATATAACGAAATATGAAAAAAATATTACTTTCGACGACTTCCTCTCAGCAGATTTCTGGCAAAAACTTTGAGTGTAAAATAAAATTGCCATGAAAAGTGTTTCAAATCTGTTTTTCGGAGTAGATGTTAAACTGACTGTACGTTCCGCCACTAATGGATAAAATTAAGAAACACATCATGGGTAGTGTGAGAAGCTAGGTTGTAAACCTGACTAAAAGGTTATATTGTAGTGGCGAACTAAGTAAACAGAAATAATCGTGGGTTAATCAGGAACAAAATCAGATCGTTTCGCCAGGAATGCTGTGTACCTGAAGGGACCAGAAAGGGATAGTGTCCAACGAGTTTCTAAAACCTTGTGAAACCGGTTATACAGATCGCTATCAATAAAGGTAAATTCGCAAGACGACCATACACCTGCACACAAAATAAAACCATTTCAGGATACAGACAAAGCATTGAACTAGAAGCTGCTACTACACCCGCCGTATTCACCAGACTTGGCCCCATCCAACTACTATTTGTTTCCATTCATAGGGCATGTATTGATTGAGCAGCTCTTCGATTCCTATGAGGAAATTGAAAATTGGGTGAGTAATTGGTTTACTGCAAAAGATAAACAGTTTTATTGTCTTGGTATCTACAAATTGCCTAAAAGAAATGGAACAATTTATATCCAGCAAAATCCAATATTTTGAATGAAATGGTAGGCCTGATATACACTGAAGGAATTGCGAATTTAAGCACATGTTCTCCCCATTCTATTCTATTCAACTTTGATTTCAAATTCTACGAGAAATGTTATCGAAAAATGTTATCAAAAAATGTTTTGATACACACTGTTATAGATATACATATACACATTATAATCCTTATCATCATTATAAACGTCATGATTATTAACACCTTTGCTATTCCAGACATATTCATTATTATCTCTATGAATGTAACAAAATAATAAAAAAGTTTGTAGAACATTTGTTCCTGTATTTTCTTTTTTTTAATCCTCTGTCACCTGTATTTAAATGGAAACAAATTTTTTTGTTGTATTTACACATTTTTTTCATTCATATTGTACAATTTCCTACTTTAGTTTGTACGTCTAGAAGAATACATAACCTCAATGTAGAAATGTAGATTTCTTTCCATACAAATGAATAAATACTGGTAGTTTTGTTGGCTTTGGAGTAGTGGAGTATATGACACATCTGTGGATGTATTAAAGTGGTTTTCTCTGAATACGAGTAAAAGTATTTTCCATACAATGTGTTTCATTTATTCAGACATGCTTTAAAATGTTTTTGTTAGGGTTTCCCACAAGACGCAAAACTAATTTTTAGTTGAATAGTAAGAAGTCGCCGTGGTCTAGTAGGTAGTCAATATCCAGCAAAATGAAATCTGAACAAATATTTCTTCGGTGACTTCCTCTCAGTAGATTTCTGGCAAAAACTCTGAGAGTAAATAAAATTGCCATGAAAAAGTTGCTCAAAGATCTATCGTACGGAGTCGATTTTAAACTGTAAGTCCACTCATGTATACAAATATTAACTTACACACAACATAAGCGACGCGAGACCTTATGTTGACCTCTGTCTGACCTTCTATAAAGACAAAAGGCTGAGCTGGTGTCAGTGAGACTCAATGCAGTCAAATTCTGTCCCAATCTGGACTATGGACATGCTGTTATTCTGGGAAGACATAGACACATTAGGGTCGATTATATGATTCCTTACAACTTTGAATAGAACATTCGATTCTAGAGTTCCAACCAGAGATCAGCAATGAATCGTTTTTCGCTACTAATAAGTACTCATGAAATTTTGAGTATGAGTGAGTCAACAGTATTGAAATTCAACTCCTCTAATTCATTCGTACTCACTACAATATTGATTTGTAAGTATAGGTTGCAATGAGTATGAGTACAACGTTGACATCAAACTCATAACATTGGAAATATGTTTGATTCATATGCCTACTCATTCAGATTCATAAATTTAGAAAAATACTTATAATACTCATAAATAATTCGAGTGACTAGAATTATTCATCAAAATTACAGTCTTAGTTGTTGTTGCATTTACAAAAAAAAGAAGAAAGAAAAAGACAAAGATAGCAAGCAAAGCAAACACACAACCTTCTAGTGAGTAATGTAGTGTTCGTACGCGAATCATACTTATTTTGTGATTCTTGCAAATGCTGAGTAGAGTCGAAATCAATAACTTAATGCGTATTGTTAAGTATGAGTACGGTGAGTACTTCAAACTTTGAATATGAGTAGTATGAGTATAATATTAAAATAAGTAGCAGAAATTATGAGTATGATTCGAATCTACTCATCTTTTTGAATACTCATTGCTGATCTCTGGTTCCAACTAGGGACTTCTGGACAGAGAATCCGCAGGTTTCCGATGGTACCCTTGAAGTCTACACTAAGGGGTCAAAGGCAAGTGATATGGTGGGCTGTGGTATTGTTAATAAACTTTCTTATGGGCTGCCTAGTCTTTTTCAAGCAGAGATCATAGCAATTTTGAAAGCGGGGCAATGCTTGTTAAGTGACTTGATTTTCCATGAAAATCTCTTGATTTACTCGGGTATCCAAGTTGTTATTACGTCCCTAACGAACGTAGTTTCAACGTTTGTCCTTGTCCATGAATGCCGAGAATTTCTCAGGGAAGTTTCGGATTATTGAAAGGTAACTCCCATATGGTTGCGGTACAGAGCTGGCAATATTCGACATGTAATAGGGTATAGGTATGCTGATTGCCTCAGTTCACTCGTGTTATGATGAGTTTCAATATTGTTTCGGCAGGAAGCTACGTGTAGTATTGCTAGACTCTGTTGGACACGTAAGTGCAAGAAGAGAACCGTTTCACATCTGTATGGCCTTGCATTGCACAATGACGATTCTTACGGGCCACTGTCCTTTGGGTAGGCTTGCCGAACGACTTCGCATTCAGACGAATGACTTCTGCATAACTGTAAGTTTGAGGGGCCAGAAGAGATTGTATTTCACCACATGTGTCATTGGCCTGCTCTTGTCATAAAAAGACGGAGGTTTTTAACATCCTTTGATTGGGCTGTTTAACATAAAGATTTCTGCCATTTTGAACTTGGGATGGTTTCCCTTAGAAAATGTTTGATCCCCGGGTAGAATAGATTGTAATATCACAATACGAAGTCCGCCATCTTACCTAATCTAGCCTATAGAATGTGTGTGAAGATAAATTCGAATTAGAAAATACAAGACGTGATCAAAAATTGAAATTTTTTTTTTCTCATTTGAAGCAAAATTTACAATTAACAGAGTACTGTTAGCTGTTGAACAGTATCCATCTGAACAAGCCTACTTGTTTAGGAGCTAAGTTTAGGATATATAGTAGGTATATACCTATACCATACCATATTCAAAGGTTTTAAAGCATCTTAATATGTATAACCATGCAATATAGTCACATATCTAGTGATATGGTATAATATGCTCTAAAAATATCAATTTTTTGCCAGAATTTTTTTTGATTTTTTTTTGTCCCTGTGGATATCCATAAAACATTTTATACTAAAAAAAATTTAAATAATGATGAATGGCAATCGATATCAATATAAAACTTTATCACTTACAATATTTATAATTATTTATTTATTAATTTTATGTAATACGTACCTAAAAAGAAACAAAAAAAAAATTATTAAAAAATGGTTCTACAATTAAAAAAAAATTAAGTTTAAAAAAAAGATAAAATTTCTTTAATGTTATATTAGTTACTAAAAAATTTATTGTATCATAATTTCAATAATGGCAATCAATAAAGCAGTAACACTTTCTTCCATAAAAGATTATACGTCCAGATGTGACAATATATTATATTGATTATAAATTTATTAATTTCCGGCATATAAAAATAAATAATTGTGAATTCAATGAGTTCTTAACAAAAACAAAACGTTATAGAAGGAATTACAAAATATATTTAACCGAATCCCAATTTCAATATATTTTTATGCATAGCAAGAAAGAAATATTGCTATCGTTACATATTTGTCAACATCTTATTTACATTTGTGCATAAAACAATCGATGACGTGTATATCACTAAAAATACAGAACGACGTTGATGCAAATGCAAATAAAGAGGATTCGTCTTGACTTTTAATCAGTAAAACAGTCTTACGTAAACTTCAAAACATTGATAAGAAGTTTACAAATTTGAAAATCTAAATAAAAAATTTATTCACAAAGAAAAACTTTATAAAGATGCGTCAAAAAATACTCGGGAAATAAAACTGAAAATTGTTTATACACCCAAACCTTTTTTTACACGGTAGATACGTTCCAGTGGATACCGTGTAAAAAAAAAACCGCGTAAAAACAGACAAATATTATGTATGTATGTAAGTGTATAAACAAACTGAAAAGATATACGTAGGATTGATGTAGCAGCCTACATATGCCTATAAAATTGAATAACTTTATAAAAACGCACAGATTTAGTTCAATAGTATACACAGAGTTTTTATTTTATTTCATTTTATGATTATAAAAAAATAAAGAAAAAACTTAAAAATTCTCTTCCATTTATAAAAATAAAATTAGTTATCAAACTCTTAAGACAATTAGGAACGGAATTATTTTCAATAAAATTATTTTTTTATTTTATTCGGAGTCAGTTTCTGATAGCAAGCGCATTCTCTTTTGCTGGGGTGGCTCCATATCAGTCTCGTCAGTAGAAATAATTATTACTTCTACATCTTCAGAAGCTGTTTCTGGCGCTGGTTTATTTCTTTTAGCAGTAAATTCAGTTATAGTGCGTTGTGATCCAACTTTGGATAGCTCTTTATACATCTCTCTGTATCTAGCCATACATGTTTGTAGGTCTGATTGAAATTTCACAGTTCTTTCAATTATGTTATCACATGTCAAAAAAAAAATATGAGTTAAACGGGATTAAACGATTTTATCCGTATAAAAAGGAGCGAACAAAAAAATGGTGAATTTGTTAAAAAAACCGTGTTATTTCAAATTCGCGTAAAAAAAAACCGTGTAAAAACAGGTTTGGGTGTATTTTGTATAACTTCCACACTGCTCCACCCAGCTCTGCTGAATAACGACTTAAGACTCCAGAACCATGCTGTTAAGTAACGCATTCAGCATACTTCATAAATGCTGAGGGAGGTGTACAGGTATAAATTGGGCGTTTTTTTTTCTTTTTAATAAAAAAAACATTTTATTTAAATTATTGACCATTGCTGGCTAAACATTTTTTTCATCTTTCAGGCAATTGGAGGATACCAGGCCTGTTAGTCTTTTGAAGCAATTAGACATCCAATTTTTAACTTACTCGTAGACATCGAAGTGCTGCTCAACCAATGTGTGTATTATCGATTACAACAGATAATTGCCGGAGTGAACGATGTCTAGTGAATACGGCGGGTTTGATAGTAGCTTCCAATATAATAAAGGGTACGCCAAATAACTTTTTTTTTTGAAGATGCTTTAAAAAAAATAATACTGAATATTTTCTCAAATTTCTTTTTTTATTTGAAAGTATAATCCTTCCGGTTAATAATGGAAAATAATTTCATTCAAATGGCTGCCTCGGCTGGCCATGCAGTAGCCTACACGATCGGTCCAATTTTTAAGCACATTATCGATTGTGTGCAGCTGTGTTTCACCAATGGCTTTACGAATATTGTCCTTTAAAGCGTCAATTGTCTCTGGCTTGTCGGCGCAACACTTATCTTTGACGTCACCCCACAAATAATAGTCAAACGGTGTCAAATCGCAGCTCCGAGGTAGCCAAACGACATCAGCTCTGCGGCTGATAATGCGATCTTCAAAAACAGGGCGCAAAACATCGAGTGTAGCTTCGGCTATGTGGCACGTAGCGCCGTCCTGTTGAAACCAAATGTTGCCAATATCATCCTCTTCAATTTTTGTGAACAAAAATTTGTTCAACATGGCCTGTAACGGCCACTCCTTGCTCATTTTCGAAGAAAAATGGCCTAATTATGCCTCTGGACCAAAATCCGTCTTGGGTGCGTCGGCTTTTCAATGTACGCGTGCGGGTTTTCTGTGCTCCAAATGCGACAATTTTGCTTGTTTACATACCCGCCAAGATCAAAATGAGCTTCATCTGAAAAGATGATTTTTTTTTTGCCAAAATCGGCTTCTTCTCTAAGTCGATCGCAGGCCCACTTAGCGAAGCGAAAACGCATTGGATGGTCCATATTCGTTCAGCGGAAGGATAAAACTAATTATCTGTCAAATCAGACATGAGGTAAGTGTTACCATTCACAAAATAAGCACTAGTTTGAAAAAAAAAATCGTTAGATGGCGGACCCGATACTTTAATTGCATCTTGAACCGGTATTGCATTGTGTGCAGGTGCATTGTCATGTAGCAAAACAACCTTGCCGTGCCTTGTGACTCATTCTGTATTAACGATTCACACCTTTCTTCTGCCGAATCGATCTGATTTGGCAGACGAGGTCAATGGTTGACCCAGATTAACTGTCTATCATTCAAAGTTTTTAAAACGGTCAGAAATTGTTTGCTATGTTTTTCTGAAATAACAAATACAAATACTTTAGTTTTACCAATGATCCGAATACAATGCCGTCAATATTAACAAGTTTACGATTGATGTATAAGATACGATTTTATTTCTTATAAAATTTGTTTCTAATGAAACATTCATTACAAAGTATATTTCTTCTTTTTTCGTATAAAAATGTTCCCTTCTTATAATTAAAATACGTATTTATGTATAAAATTTAATAGAAAAAAATGTCAAAGGAAAGAATTGTTATTTTTCTTAATATCATAAATCAAAATCAAAATAAACTGAAACAAAAACATATAAAATCATAGAAGAAAAAAATAAGACAGAAATTAATTAATTAGCAACTTAACTCACCATGGAAACCATAAAAATATCAAAATAGTTGATATGGAAAAACTTGTCAACGTATAAATTCATTCTTTAAAGAACGTAGGTGGGGTGAAAAGTTGATTTATTAGTGCAACTTTGGAAAATGTTTAAAAAATTGTTTGCCTAACGAAATATAGTTAATAATCAATAGTATTGTATATGTATTACTAAGCTTCTATTATTTTTCAATTAATACACCTGTATTCTCACCTGCTTTGCTTTTTAAAAACCAATGAGATTGCACAAAAAATGATATCAGATCGTTATGTCCTAATTATCCCACTTCATCTTATAATTAAGCAGATAATAGTAATCGTTCTCATAGGGCTGAGATGTACTAGTACATTAAAGAGAAGAAAAAAGCTCGTAAACATTGATTGAGTGATTACACTCAACACAAAAAGTGTTCTTAGCAAAACATACATATAAAAATAATTAAAATCCTTTACCAAATAAGTGGATGGATGCATACATACATAATTAGCCATTACAACCCTTCAGTCAGGATTACGGCCTAGCTTCTCACACCACTTATGTTGTGTGTGTTAATTTTATACATGAGTGGCAGGACCTACAGTTTAAAGTCGACCGCGAACGACAGATTTTTGAGAAACTTTTAATGGCAATTTTATTTTACTCTTAGAGTTTTTGCCAGAAATCTGCTGAGAGGAAGTCGCCGAAGAAATATTTTTTCATATTTCGTTTTGATGTCTGACTTGGGATTTGAACCATGGCCTTGCGTCTAATAATCCAACACACTACCTACTACACTACGGCGACTCTCTGTTCCTAAATTAAACCCAGTAATTTTTAAAATGACAAGAACTATGTGTAAGCCGTACAATAATTTTCACAAACCAGCAAATAATGCTGACGTCTTGCAAACATTATACAAGAGCGAAGGTTAGAGGAAGTGTACCTGTCAATTAAGACAAGTACAGTACCCGGAGGTCGAATTCATCACAAGAGTGAAAATATATTCAAATTTCAGAAACGACGCAAAGATTGCTGGCAAAGTTTGTCGCGGGTTAAGTTTTGCAAATCGATTAATTTTGAACGCTTCAATAATAAACCCTTCTTCCTATGGCCGTTAGTTATGACTATTGCACAACTAGTCAGTACCAATGAGACAATTGATGAAGCTAAACAACGTCGCTAAAGAAAAAATTTTTCTAAATCCAATTCCCATGTCCAACAATCCTGTAGTAGATGTTGTATAATATGCGCCATGTTCCGCATCAAAGTTTTATTTGATCATACTGACGATCGTATAATGTTAGGCCTAAAAATTTCGACAAGGATAAGACAGACATTTTGGCCTAATTAATATACCTAATTCGCCAATGTTTTTATGACTTTTAGTTTAGATTAGGTTAGCGGGTAGCTTGCCGTTCACATGCAAGTTCACTAGGTGGCTCACATAGCCCATTGTGAACTAAAACCCCGTGTCATGATCCGTTAGTGGTGGGTTTGAAGGTAGCTTGCCGTTCACTGCCAAGTTCACCCGGTAGCCGTATGTGTTACCCAGTGTGAGGTAAGTCCCCTTGTCATGATCCGTTGACGGTGGGTTTAAACGACCCCGAGCTCCGGATGAAACCAACCAGTTCCCTTAGTGGCACGTTCGGCACCATAGCCAGATCTTCAAACGTGCTGTCAACAAAAAACCGATGACGTCTGTTTTGACGTGCAGGACACTCACATAAAAGGTGTTGAACCGATTCCGTTTCCATCATGGTATCTTCTGCAGTAATCCTAGTGGGGCAGAGCGACCTGGTCAGCCAATAGGGCTGTGTGCCGTTAGAATTCCTGTTGGCGCACAAACTCTTCTCTTGTCGAACTCAAGTAGTTTCTTGGTTTTTTTCTAAGACTTTTAATTAGGTTATAACACAATACCAGCATCCATGACTATATCTATTTTGTAGTTATTTGTGTGTAGTGAGGCAGTCATCTCTAGAGCTTAACGTACATCGAACAGCGGCTCAAAAATCTAAGGGGTATGCTCAGTGGACATCTTGATACCCATCTTACTGAGTTCTTTTAATATGGTGCTGTGTTCAGGCTTATCCCATGCACAAAAATAGATGGCTCAATGAGCTCATTATCTCTAGACCAGAAAAAATACGCTAATCTTGGAAGTTCAAGATGAAAATTAAAATCTGATTAAATCTGTGAGACATTATACACAATGTAGCCAGATATGGAACTTAACGTACATCGAACAATGTATCGAAAACCACAATCGGAGAGATATACTCTTCTCTCTCAGTTTTTTCAATATGGTACTGTGCTCAGGAACAGTATATCCAAAACCACAATCGGAGCGATATACCCTTCTTACTCAGTTCTTTCAATATGGTACTGTGGTCAGGCTTATCCCATGCACAATAAAAAATTGTCTCCAGACTAGGTAAAATCGGTGAATCTTTGAACGTAAATATTAAAATTTTGAATTACAATACGTTATTAAACAAAATTTACTTCAAATAAATACATTCAGATCACGTACATATCACAAAATTATTATAATTATGGATACGAATATATTAAAATTAGAATTGTTATAGACAAACCCTCGTATATTTTACCTCATTAAAAAACGAAACTTCATAAGGTCGTATATTAAATTTGAAAACACAGTAGGAAAATATTTTTATACAGCAAAAAAAGAATACGTATGTACGTATGTATGTATGTTTATAAATTCGTATGATTCGTATTCAAAAGTATAAAAATATATACAAAAAAAAAAGCGAAATCTTAGTCATTTTATATTTTACGCTAATGGGGAAAACGTATGCATACGAATATCGTATTTATATGCGATATTTAATTTTAAAAAAATATATATACAGACTTATTCACTTGAGTTGTTGAATGTATGGAAAGGAGATGTCAATAACATTTTAATATTCAGTTACCAAGAAAATACATATATACCACAAGCACAGTAGTGGCCTAGTTGAAAATGAAAACTTTAGCAAATGTTTTACAAATGTTTATAACATTGTACGTACATAATTTTAATTAAATTAAAAAAAATTGCTATAATCAGATCTCTTTAACGTTAGTCCATCATAATGATTACTAGCAATATACAGTGCAGTTCAATAAAATAGATTCACCATGATCTAACATCTTTGAGACCAATAAAATATTAGAAAAACGCTAATTACTAATTTTTATTTTTTTATTTTGGTAAACTTATAACATAAATAACATAAAAAAGATATACAGTGAGGTGCACAAATGAGTACATGTTTGTATTTTGGACGCTTTTTATTGAATAAAGCTAAAAGTAATAAAGAATAAAGAAAATTTAGTAATTACTAATTTAGCATTTAGTAATTAACAAAATAATATAAAATTTAAAACAGAAATCATCAAGCCCTAAGAAGAACACAAAGAAAGCAAAATCAACTCGCATGTACTCAATTTTGCACGTCTCAATTTTATGATATGTTTGCAAAAACAAAATCAAAAACGATCGTTATTTTTTCATGTTTCTGCACTACTTTAACTTTTTTAGGAAAATATTATTTTAATATTAATTACTTAATCTCGTTGAGCGAACATATTTTGCAACTTATCGAACAAAAATCAATTTCTATTAAAAAATGAAAAAACTCTCGAAATCAACTGAAAATATTATTGTAGCTTAGACTGGAAGTGGCTATTCTACCGGGGAAATTTGTAAACAACTTGGAGTTAGTCAGTCAGTAGTCATCAGAGTCAAAAACGGTCTGTTGTTCCCTAGCTTTAAGACAGAGGTCGTAAAAAACTACTAACTAATGCAGATGCTCGTCTAATGCTAACAAAAATGAAAAGGAACAAACTTTTAACACCTAAAGGAGCTTTTCGACAATAGGGAAACTTTAGTCGATGGATGCCAAGTAGAGCTCTTAAAGATATTGGCTATACCGCAGCAGTCAAAAAGAAAAAAACCTGCACTTTCGGCTAAAAATGTAAAGGCACTGTTAAAGTTTGCCAGAGAACACAGAAATTGGACAGTGGATGACTGGAAACATGTGATCTGGACAGACGAATCAAAATCCAAGCGCTTTCAGTCCAATGGTAAGCAATATTACTGGCGCCGACATGGGGACAGAATTGAAAGACACCATGTTAAGGAAACGGTGAAACACGGTGGAGGAAATGTCATGGTATGGGGTTGCTTTACTTGGTGGCACCTCGGACCACTGCAAAGAATCAATAACATTATGAAAAAAGGAGATTATTTGAGAATTTTGCAGACCCATTTTCCCGATTTTGTCGACAAGAGCGCCTATCCTGCGCAAGGAGTACCTTTCCAGCTGGATGGTGACCCCAAACACATCTCCAAAATCGTTAAAGAATGGCTTAGTGAGTAAAATTTTTAATTATTGCAGCGGCCAGCACAAAGTCCCGACCTCAATCCGATTGAGAATTTGTGGTCAATCGCGAAGAGACGGTTGGGACAGTACTGATCAGCCCCAACCAATTTAGATGAGCATTGCAACGGATTCATCAGAAATTGACAAATATTCCGAAAGAAATTATAGAGAATTTGGTGGAGAGCATGCCAAGTCGCGTAAATGAGGTTTTACATAACTAGTGTCTTTGGACTAAAAAAAAATTTTGAATTGCTTAACACTTTTCAGTTTCAGAAATTTTTTCCTGTTCATAAAAATAGATTCACTAAGTTTGATGTTAAAAAAAAAAATGTGTGTGAAGATAAATTCAAATTTAACTAGCAAAGACAAAAACCAAAAATTTTAACAGAGGTAATGTTAAAGCTAACAGAGCAATGTTAAGTGGTTAACAGAAAATAGTCAAGGTAGGATTATCGATATTGTGGGCAAATGGGACATGCTGCACATATCCCACTATATACAAATTGTAGCCTAAGGTGTCCCTAATAAAACCCAATAAGTCGTATATCCCAAATAATTTTGGAACTGGAGATATCGGGCTTCATATATACCCTATGTTAACAGTGGCTGGGTAGGATGACGGATGATGGATATTGTGGAAAAATGGGACTTGCTGCACATATCCCACTATATACAAATTGTAGCCTAAGGTGTCCCTAATAAAACCCAATAAGTCGTATATCCCAAATAATTTTGGAACTCGAGATATCGGGCGTCATATATACCCTATGTTAACAGTGGCTGGGTAGGATGACGGATGATGGATATTGTGGAAAAATGGGACTTGCTGCACATATCCCACTATATACAAATTGTAGCCTAAGGTGTCCCTAATAAAACCCAATAAGTCGTATATCCCAAATAATTTTGGAACTTGAGATATCGGGCGTCATATATACCCTATGTTAACAGTGGCTGGGTAGGATGAGTGATGATGGATATTGTGGAAAAATGGGACTTGCTGCACATATCCCACTATATACAAATTGTAGCCTAAGGTGTCCCTAATAAAACCCAATAAGTCGTATATCCCAAATAATTTTGGAACTCGAGATATCGGGCGTCATATATACCCTATGTTAACAGTGGCTGGGTAGGATGACGGATGATGGATATTGTGGAAAAATGGGACTTGCTGCACATATCCCACTATATACAAATTGTAGCCTAAGGTGTCCCTAATAAAACCCAATAAGTCGTATATCCCAAATAATTTTGGAACTTGAGATATCGGGCGTCATATATACCCTATGTTAACAGTGTCTGGGTAGGATGACGGATGATGGATATTGTGGAAAAATGGGACTTGCTGCACATATCCCACTATATACAAATTGTAGCCTAAGGTGTCCCTAATAAAACCCAATAAGTCGTATATCCCAAATAATTTTAGAACTTGAGATATCGGGCTTCAAATATAGCCTATGTTAACAGTGGCTGGGTAGGATGACGGATGATGGATATTGTGGAAAAATGGGACTTGCTGCACATATCCCACTATATACAAATTGTAGCCTAAGATGTCCCTAATAAAACCCAATAAGTCGTATATCCCAAATAATTTTGGAACTTGAGATATCGGGCTTCATATATACCCTATGTTAACAGTGGCTGGGTAGGATGACGGATGATGGATATTGTGGCAAAATGGGACTTGCTGCACATATCCCACTATATACAAATTGTAGCCTAAGGTGTCCCTAATAAAACCCAATAACTCGTATATCCCAAATAATTTTGGAACTTGAGATATCGGGCTTCAAATATAGCCTATGTTAACAGTGGCTGGGTAGGATGACGGATGATGGATATTGTGGAAAAATGGGACTTGCTGCACATATCCCACTATATACAAATTGTAGCCTAAGGTGTCCCTAATAAAACCCAATAACTCGTATATCCCAAATAATTTTGGAACTTGAGATATCGGGCTTCATATATACCCTATGTTAACAGTGGCTGGGTAGGATGACGGATGATGGATATTGTGGAAAAATGGGACTTGCTGCACATATCCCACTATATACAAATTGTAGTCTAAGGTGTCCCTAATAAAACCCAATAACTCGTATATCCCAAATAATTTTGGAACTTGACATATCGGGCTTCAAATATAGCCTATGTTAACAGTGGCTGGGAAGGATGACGGATGATGGATATTGTGGAAAAATGGGACTTGCTGCACATATCCCACTATATACAAATTGTAGCCTAAGGTGTCCCTAATAAAACCCAATAACTCGTATATCCCAAATAATTTTGGAACTTGACATATCGGGCTTCAAATATAGCCTATGTTAACAGTGGCTGGGTAGGATGACGGATGATGGATATTGTGGAAAAATGGGACTTGCTGCACATATCCCACTATATACAAATTGTAGTCTAAGGTGTCCCTAATAAAACCCAATAACTCGTATATCCCAAATAATTTTGGAACTTGAGATATCGGGCTTCAAATATAGCCTATGTTAACAGTGGCTGGGTAGGATGACGGATGATGGATATTGTGGAAAAATGGGACTTGCTGCACATATCCCACTATATACAAATTGTAGTCTAAGGTGTCCCTAATAAAACCCAATAACTCGTATATCCCAAATAATTTTGGAACTTGAGATATCGGGCGTCATATATACCCTATGTTAACAGTGGCTGGGTAGGATGACGGATGATCGATATTGTGGAAAAATGGGACTTGCTGCACATATCCCACTATATACAAATTGTAGCCTAAGGTGTCCCTAATAAAACCCAATAATTCGTATATCCCAAATAATTTTGGAACTTGAGATATCGGGCTTCATATATACCCTATGTTAACAGTGGCTGGGTAGGATGACGGATGATGGATATTGTGGAAAAATGGGACTTGCTGCACATATCCCACTACATACAAATTGTAGCCTAAGGTGTCCCTAATAAAACCCAATAAGTCGTATATCCCAAATAATTTTGGAACTTGAGATATCGGGCTTCATATATACCCTATGTTAACAGTGGCTGGGTAGGATGACGGATGATGGATATTGTGGAAAAATGGGACTTGCTGCACATATCCCACTATATACAAATTGTAGTCTAAGGTGTCCCCAATTAAACGCAATAAGTCGTATATCCCAAATAATTTTGGAACTGGAGATATCGGGCTTCAAATATAGCCTATGTTAACAGTGGCTGGGTAGGATGACGGATGATGGATATTGTGGAAAAATGGGACTTGCTGCACATATCCCACTATATACAAATTGTAGTCTAAGGTGTCCCTAATAAAACCCAATAAGTCGTATATCCCAAATAATTTTGGAACTTGAGATATCGGGCGTCATATATACCCTATGTTAACAGTGTCTGGGTAGGATGACGGATGATGGATATTGTGGAAAAATGGGACTTGCTGCACATATCCCACTATATACAAATTGTAGCCTAAGGTGTCCCTAATAAAACCCAATAAGTCGTATATCCCAAATAATTTTAGAACTTGAGATATCGGGCTTCAAATATAGCCTATGTTAACAGTGGCTGGGTAGGATGACGGATGATGGATATTGTGGAAAAATGGGACTTGCTGCACATATCCCACTGTATACAAATTGTAGCCTAAGGTGTCCCTAATAAAACCCAATAAGGCGTATATCCCAAATAATTTTGGAACTTGAGATATCGGGCTTCAAACAAAGCCGATGTTAACAGTGTCTGGGTAGGATGAGGGATGATGGATATTGTGGAAAAATGGGACTTGCTGCACATATCCCACTATATACAAATTGTAGCCTAAGGTGTCCCTAATAAAACCCAATAAGTCGTATATCCCAAATAATTTTGGAACTTGAGATATCGGGCGTCATATATACCCTATGTTAACAGTGTCTGGGTAGGATGACGGATGATGGATATTGTGGAAAAATGGGACTTGCTGCACATATCCCACTATATACAAATTGTAGCCTAAGGTGTCCCTAATAAAACCCAATAAGTCGTATATCCCAAATAATTTTAGAACTTGAGATATCGGGCTTCAAATATAGCCTATGTTAACAGTGGCTGGGTAGGATGACGGATGATGAATATTGTGGAAAAATGGGACTTGCTGCACATATCCCACTATATACAAATTGTAGCCTAAGATGTCCCTAATAAAACCCAATAAGTCGTATATCCCAAATAATTTTGGAACTTGAGATATCGGGCTTCATATATACCCTATGTTAACAGTGGCTGGGTAGGATGACGGATGATGGATATTGTGGAAAAATGGGACTTGCTGCACATATCCCACTATATACAAATTGTAGCCTAAGGTGTCCCTAATAAAACCCAATAACTCGTATATCCCAAATAATTTTGGAACTTGAGATATCGGGCTTCAAATATAGCCTATGTTAACAGTGGCTGGGTAGGATGACGGATGATGGATATTGTGGAAAAATGGGACTTGCTGCACATATCCCACTATATACAAATTGTAGTCTAAGGTGTCCCTAATAAAACCCAATAACTCGTATATCCCAAATAATTTTGGAACTTGAGATATCGGGCGTCATATATACCTTATGTTAACAGTGGCTGGGTAGAATGACGGATGATGGATATTGTGGAAAAATGGGACTTGCTGCACATATCCCACTATATACAAATTGTAGCCTAAGGTGTCCCTAATAAAACCCAATAAGTCGTATATCCCAAATAATTTTGGAACTTGAGATATCGGGCTTCATATATACCCTATGTTAACAGTGGCTGGGTAGGATGACGGATGATGGATATTGTGGAAAAATGGGACTTGCTGCACATATCCCACTATATACAAATTGTAGTCTAAGGTGTCCCCAATTAAACGCAATAAGTCGTATATCCCAAATAATTTTGGAACTGGAGATATCGGGCTTCATATATACCCTATATTAGTTAACAGTGGCTGGGTAGGATGACGGATGATGGATATTGTGGAAAAATGGGACTTGCTGCACATATCCCACTATATACAAATTGTAGCCTAAGGTGTCCCTAATAAAACCCAATAAGTCGTATATCCCAAATAATTTTGGAACTTGAGATATCGGGCGTCATATATACCCTATGTTAACAGTGTCTGGGTAGGATGACGGATGATGGATATTGTGGAAAAATGGGACTTGCTGCACATATCCCACTATATACAAATTGTAGCCTAAGGTGTCCCTAATAAAACCCAATAAGTCGTATATCCCAAATAATTTTAGAACTTGAGATATCGGGCTTCAAATATAGCCTATGTTAACAGTGGCTGGGTAGGATGACGGATGATGGATATTGTGGAAAAATGGGACTTGCTGCACATATCCCACTATATACAAATTGTAGCCTAAGATGTCCCTAATAAAACCCAATAAGTCGTATATCCCAAATAATTTTGGAACTTGAGATATCGGGCTTCATATATACCCTATGTTAACAGTGGCTGGGTAGGATGACGGATGATGGATATTGTGGCAAAATGGGACTTGCTGCACATATCCCACTATATACAAATTGTAGCCTAAGGTGTCCCTAATAAAACCCAATAACTCGTATATCCCAAATAATTTTGGAACTTGAGATATCGGGCTTCAAATATAGCCTATGTTAACAGTGGCTGGGTAGGATGACGGATGATGGATATTGTGGAAAAATGGGACTTGCTGCACATATCCCACTATATACAAATTGTAGCCTAAGGTGTCCCTAATAAAACCCAATAACTCGTATATCCCAAATAATTTTGGAACTTGAGATATCGGGCTTCATATATACCCTATGTTAACAGTGGCTGGGTAGGATGACGGATGATGGATATTGTGGAAAAATGGGACTTGCTGCACATATCCCACTATATACAAATTGTAGTCTAAGGTGTCCCTAATAAAACCCAATAACTCGTATATCCCAAATAATTTTGGAACTTGACATATCGGGCTTCAAATATAGCCTATGTTAACAGTGGCTGGGAAGGATGACGGATGATGGATATTGTGGAAAAATGGGACTTGCTGCACATATCCCACTATATACAAATTGTAGCCTAAGGTGTCCCTAATAAAACCCAATAACTCGTATATCCCAAATAATTTTGGAACTTGACATATCGGGCTTCAAATATAGCCTATGTTAACAGTGGCTGGGTAGGATGACGGATGATGGATATTGTGGAAAAATGGGACTTGCTGCACATATCCCACTATATACAAATTGTAGTCTAAGGTGTCCCTAATAAAACCCAATAACTCGTATATCCCAAATAATTTTGGAACTTGAGATATCGGGCTTCAAATATAGCCTATGTTAACAGTGGCTGGGTAGGATGACGGATGATGGATATTGTGGAAAAATGGGACTTGCTGCACATATCCCACTATATACAAATTGTAGTCTAAGGTGTCCCTAATAAAACCCAATAACTCGTATATCCCAAATAATTTTGGAACTTGAGATATCGGGCGTCATATATACCCTATGTTAACAGTGGCTGGGTAGGATGACGGATGATCGATATTGTGGAAAAATGGGACTTGCTGCACATATCCCACTATATACAAATTGTAGCCTAAGGTGTCCCTAATAAAACCCAATAATTCGTATATCCCAAATAATTTTGGAACTTGAGATATCGGGCTTCATATATACCCTATGTTAACAGTGGCTGGGTAGGATGACGGATGATGGATATTGTGGAAAAATGGGACTTGCTGCACATATCCCACTACATACAAATTGTAGCCTAAGGTGTCCCTAATAAAACCCAATAAGTCGTATATCCCAAATAATTTTGGAACTTGAGATATCGGGCTTCATATATACCCTATGTTAACAGTGGCTGGGTAGGATGACGGATGATGGATATTGTGGAAAAATGGGACTTGCTGCACATATCCCACTATATACAAATTGTAGTCTAAGGTGTCCCCAATTAAACGCAATAAGTCGTATATCCCAAATAATTTTGGAACTGGAGATATCGGGCTTCAAATATAGCCTATGTTAACAGTGGCTGGGTAGGATGACGGATGATGGATATTGTGGAAAAATGGGACTTGCTGCACATATCCCACTATATACAAATTGTAGTCTAAGGTGTCCCTAATAAAACCCAATAAGTCGTATATCCCAAATAATTTTGGAACTTGAGATATCGGGCGTCATATATACCCTATGTTAACAGTGTCTGGGTAGGATGACGGATGATGGATATTGTGGAAAAATGGGACTTGCTGCACATATCCCACTATATACAAATTGTAGCCTAAGGTGTCCCTAATAAAACCCAATAAGTCGTATATCCCAAATAATTTTAGAACTTGAGATATCGGGCTTCAAATATAGCCTATGTTAACAGTGGCTGGGTAGGATGACGGATGATGGATATTGTGGAAAAATGGGACTTGCTGCACATATCCCACTGTATACAAATTGTAGCCTAAGGTGTCCCTAATAAAACCCAATAAGGCGTATATCCCAAATAATTTTGGAACTTGAGATATCGGGCTTCAAACAAAGCCGATGTTAACAGTGTCTGGGTAGGATGAGGGATGATGGATATTGTGGAAAAATGGGACTTGCTGCACATATCCCACTATATACAAATTGTAGCCTAAGGTGTCCCTAATAAAACCCAATAAGTCGTATATCCCAAATAATTTTGGAACTTGAGATATCGGGCGTCATATATACCCTATGTTAACAGTGTCTGGGTAGGATGACGGATGATGGATATTGTGGAAAAATGGGACTTGCTGCACATATCCCACTATATACAAATTGTAGCCTAAGGTGTCCCTAATAAAACCCAATAAGTCGTATATCCCAAATAATTTTAGAACTTGAGATATCGGGCTTCAAATATAGCCTATGTTAACAGTGGCTGGGTAGGATGACGGATGATGAATATTGTGGAAAAATGGGACTTGCTGCACATATCCCACTATATACAAATTGTAGCCTAAGATGTCCCTAATAAAACCCAATAAGTCGTATATCCCAAATAATTTTGGAACTTGAGATATCGGGCTTCATATATACCCTATGTTAACAGTGGCTGGGTAGGATGACGGATGATGGATATTGTGGAAAAATGGGACTTGCTGCACATATCCCACTATATACAAATTGTAGTCTAAGGTGTCCCTAATAAAACCCAATAACTCGTATATCCCAAATAATTTTGGAACTTGACATATCGGGCTTCAAATATAGCCTATGTTAACAGTGGCTGGGAAGGATGACGGATGATGGATATTGTGGAAAAATGGGACTTGCTGCACATATCCCACTATATACAAATTGTAGCCTAAGGTGTCCCTAATAAAACCCAATAACTCGTATATCCCAAATAATTTTGGAACTTGACATATCGGGCTTCAAATATAGCCTATGTTAACAGTGGCTGGGTAGGATGACGGATGATGGATATTGTGGAAAAATGGGACTTGCTGCACATATCCCACTATATACAAATTGTAGTCTAAGGTGTCCCTAATAAAACCCAATAACTCGTATATCCCAAATAATTTTGGAACTTGAGATATCGGGCTTCAAATATAGCCTATGTTAACAGTGGCTGGGTAGGATGACGGATGATGGATATTGTGGAAAAATGGGACTTGCTGCACATATCCCACTATATACAAATTGTAGTCTAAGGTGTCCCTAATAAAACCCAATAACTCGTATATCCCAAATAATTTTGGAACTTGAGATATCGGGCGTCATATATACCCTATGTTAACAGTGGCTGGGTAGGATGACGGATGATCGATATTGTGGAAAAATGGGACTTGCTGCACATATCCCACTATATACAAATTGTAGCCTAAGGTGTCCCTAATAAAACCCAATAATTCGTATATCCCAAATAATTTTGGAACTTGAGATATCGGGCTTCATATATACCCTATGTTAACAGTGGCTGGGTAGGATGACGGATGATGGATATTGTGGAAAAATGGGACTTGCTGCACATATCCCACTACATACAAATTGTAGCCTAAGGTGTCCCTAATAAAACCCAATAAGTCGTATATCCCAAATAATTTTGGAACTTGAGATATCGGGCTTCATATATACCCTATGTTAACAGTGGCTGGGTAGGATGACGGATGATGGATATTGTGGAAAAATGGGACTTGCTGCACATATCCCACTATATACAAATTGTAGTCTAAGGTGTCCCCAATTAAACGCAATAAGTCGTATATCCCAAATAATTTTGGAACTGGAGATATCGGGCTTCAAATATAGCCTATGTTAACAGTGGCTGGGTAGGATGACGGATGATGGATATTGTGGAAAAATGGGACTTGCTGCACATATCCCACTATATACAAATTGTAGTCTAAGGTGTCCCTAATAAAACCCAATAAGTCGTATATCCCAAATAATTTTGGAACTTGAGATATCGGGCGTCATATATACCCTATGTTAACAGTGTCTGGGTAGGATGACGGATGATGGATATTGTGGAAAAATGGGACTTGCTGCACATATCCCACTATATACAAATTGTAGCCTAAGGTGTCCCTAATAAAACCCAATAAGTCGTATATCCCAAATAATTTTAGAACTTGAGATATCGGGCTTCAAATATAGCCTATGTTAACAGTGGCTGGGTAGGATGACGGATGATGAATATTGTGGAAAAATGGGACTTGCTGCACATATCCCACTATATACAAATTGTAGCCTAAGATGTCCCTAATAAAACCCAATAAGTCGTATATCCCAAATAATTTTGGAACTTGAGATATCGGGCTTCATATATACCCTATGTTAACAGTGGCTGGGTAGGATGACGGATGATGGATATTGTGGAAAAATGGGACTTGCTGCACATATCCCACTATATACAAATTGTAGCCTAAGGTGTCCCTAATAAAACCCAATAACTCGTATATCCCAAATAATTTTGGAACTTGAGATATCGGGCTTCAAATATAGCCTATGTTAACAGTGGCTGGGTAGGATGACGGATGATGGATATTGTGGAAAAATGGGACTTGCTGCACATATCCCACTATATACAAATTGTAGTCTAAGGTGTCCCTAATAAAACCCAATAACTCGTATATCCCAAATAATTTTGGAACTTGAGATATCGGGCGTCATATATACCTTATGTTAACAGTGGCTGGGTAGAATGACGGATGATGGATATTGTGGAAAAATGGGACTTGCTGCACATATCCCACTATATACAAATTGTAGCCTAAGGTGTCCCTAATAAAACCCAATAAGTCGTATATCCCAAATAATTTTGGAACTTGAGATATCGGGCTTCATATATACCCTATGTTAACAGTGGCTGGGTAGGATGACGGATGATGGATATTGTGGAAAAATGGGACTTGCTGCACATATCCCACTATATACAAATTGTAGTCTAAGGTGTCCCCAATTAAACGCAATAAGTCGTATATCCCAAATAATTTTGGAACTGGAGATATCGGGCTTCATATATACCCTATATTAGTTAACAGTGGCTGGGTAGGATGACGGATGATGGATATTGTGGAAAAATGGGACTTGCTGCACATATCCCACTGTATACAAATTGTAGCCTAAGGTGTCCCTAATAAAACCCAATAAGGCGTATATCCCAAATAATTTTGGAACTTGAGATATCGGGCTTCATATATACCCTATGTTAACAGTGGCTGGGTAGGATGACGGATGATGGATATTGTGGAAAAATGGGACTTGCTGCACATATCCCACTATATACAAATTGTAGCCTAAGGTGTCCCCAATTAAACGCAATAAGTCGTATATCCCAAATAATTTTGCAACTTGAGATATCGGGCTTCATATATACCGTATGTTAACAGTGGCTGGGTAGGATGACGGATGATGGATATTGTGGAAAAATGGGACTTGCTGCACATATCCCACTATATACAAATTGTAGTCTAAGGTGTCCCTAATAAAACCCAATAAGTCGTATATCCCAAATAATTTTGGAACTTGAGATATCGGGCTTCAAACAAAGCCGATGTTAACAGTGTCTGGGTAGGATGAGGGATGATGGATATTGTGGAAAAATGGGACTTGCTGCACATATCCCACTATATACAAATTGTAGCCTAAGGTGTCCCTAATAAAACCCAATAAGTCGTATATCCCAAATAATTTTGGAACTTGAGATATCGGGCGTCATATATACCCTATGTTAACAGTGTCTGGGTAGGATGACGGATGATGGATATTGTGGAAAAATGGGACTTGCTGCACATATCCCACTATATACAAATTGTAGCCTAAGGTGTCCCTAATAAAACCCAATAAGTCGTATATCCCAAATAATTTTAGAACTTGAGATATCGGGCTTCAAATATAGCCTATGTTAACAGTGGCTGGGTAGGATGACGGATGATGGATATTGTGGAAAAATGGGACTTGCTGCACATATCCCACTATATACAAATTGTAGCCTAAGATGTCCCTAATAAAACCCAATAAGTCGTATATCCCAAATAATTTTGGAACTTGAGATATCGGGCTTCATATATACCCTATGTTAACAGTGGCTGGGTAGGATGACGGATGATGGATATTGTGGAAAAATGGGACTTGCTGCACATATCCCACTATATACAAATTGTAGCCTAAGATGTCCCTAATAAAACCCAATAAGTCGTATATCCCAAATAATTTTGGAACTTGAGATATCGGGCTTCATATATACCCTATGTTAACAGTGGCTGGGTAGGATGACGGATGATGGATATTGTGGAAAAATGGGACTTGCTGCACATATCCCACTATATACAAATTGTAGTCTAAGGTGTCCCTAATAAAACCCAATAACTCGTATATCCCAAATAATTTTGGAACTTGAGATATCGGGCTTCAAATATAGCCTATGTTAACAGTGGCTGGGTAGGATGACGGATGATGGATATTGTGGAAAAATGGGACTTGCTGCACATATCCCACTATATACAAATTGTAGTCTAAGGTGTCCCTAATAAAACCCAATAACTCGTATATCCCAAATAATTTTGGAACTTGAGATATCGGGCTTCATATATACCCTATGTTAACAGTGGCTGGGTAGGATGACGGATGATGGATATTGTGGAAAAATGGGACTTGCTGCACATATCCCACTATATACAAATTGTAGTCTAAGGTGTCCCTAATAAAACCCAATAACTCGTATATCCCAAATAATTTTGGAACTTGAGATATCGGGCTTCAAATATAGCCTATGTTAACAGTGGCTGGGTAGGATGACGGATGATGGATATTGTGGAAAAATGGGACTTGCTGCACATATCCCACTATATACAAATTGTAGTCTAAGGTGTCCCTAATAAAACCCAATAACTCGTATATCCCAAATAATTTTGGAACTTCAGATATCGCCCTCATATATACTATATATATATATATAGATACAAATATACAATATAATATGTAGCAAACGTAGCTAACTTTTTTATTTCACAGTAGCTTTTAAACTTTTCTCACATATTAGATTTTAACAGTATAGATTTCGGATTTTAACAGAACAGATTTCAGATTTTAACAGAACTGATTTTTGATTTAACAGAGAAACAGGGTTGTTTATAATGGAGGGAACAGTAGAAGATTAGGTTTTTGTCAAACAGTTTATTATAGCAATATGCTGTGGTCTAGTCGGTAGTGTGTTGGCTTATTAGACGAAAGGCCGCGGTTCAAATCCCAAGTCGGGCGTCAAAAAATTTATTTTTATTTTTTTTATTTTTTCTAATACATATCAGATATATAAAATTTTTCAGTATATATTTATATCAATATTTCAATATTAAAATATATGTATTAGACAAAAATAATAAAATAAAAAATCTTTTTGACGCCCGACGGATTTGAACCGTGACCTTTCGTTCGTTTGAACTCGGTCATGATTGAGAATAAGCAATTGAATTTATTTAACAATTTGACTGCCGCGGCAATTTTCAGGAAATTGGGAAAAAATGACAATTTGATTTTTTCACATTATATTACTAAAAACTCTATTTTTGATCATAGGCGTGATCAAAAAGAAAATATGATTTTTTTAAGGAGGAAAAGTGGCTTTCCCTAGAAAGGAACGCAATCTACGAGTTATCTCGTAGTTGGCAGTCGACGTGAATTTTTAATTAATTCATGTTTCAAAAATATTCTCAAAATTTTTTTATTTATTTAATTAATTATAATAATTTTATTAATTTTTATTAATTTATTTATTTAATTTTTATTAATTTTATTAATTTTTATAATTACATCAAATAATAATAATTAAATTAAATAGTTCAAAAATCAGACAAAAACCACCCCAGTTAGGGATTCAACTCAGGCATGAAAGAGAATAATTTCCAAAATATCCTCAACAGTCTAGTACTTACAACTTTTAACAATGTTGTCAAACAGATTGGTTTACCCCCTGGCCAGGATGTGTTTTCTTTTTTATAAAATATATTAATGTATTGTAGTTTTCTTTTTTGTTATCCATTATCATTAATTATTATGTTAATATCATTTCAGTACAAAATATGCGAGATTAAAACGCGTCACTTGGATGTAGTACAATGAAAACAAAGGGGAATCCCCAGTTTTGTTTTTACTTTTAAATAGTTAATCAAAACAAATTGCAATGTTCACTTTTTGTCATGGTAACTAAAATCAAGTATAAAGCATACAAACTTCAACCCGCTGTGGTGTACTAGGTAGTGTGTTGGATTAGTAAACGAAAGGTCACGGTTCGAATCGCAGATCGGACATGAAAAGGGAACTTTCTTTTTTAAAAAATATATATTTTTTCTAATAAAGTAAAATAAATAAATAATAATAATAAAATAAATTCAATATTATAAAATATATACTCTTAAATTAAATTAAAGCTTATTAACATATATAAAATAAAAGAAGAATATAATACATAAAATAAAATATGTATATACATTTTTGAAAGCTGAATGAATTTGAAATTCAATTGCTTATTCTCAATAATGGACAAGTACAATCCCGAGTTAGGGTTTTTGTGTGATTTATTTTTAATTTTTCTTCTAATACATATATTTTAATATTGAAATATTTATCAGTATATACTTATGTATATACTGATAAATTTTATACGTCTGATATGTATTAGAAAAAAGAAAAAAAACTTTTGACGCCCGACTTGGGGATTTGAACCGCGGCCTTTCGTCTAATAAGCCAACACACTACCGACTAGACCACAGCATATTGCTATAATAAACTGTTTGACAAAAACCTAATCTTCTACTGTTCCCTCCATTATAAACAACCCTGTTTCTCTGTTAAATCAGAAATCAGTTCTGTTAAAATCTGAAATCTGTTCTGTTAAAATCCGAAATCTATACTGTTAAAATATAATATGTGAGAAAAGTTTAAAAGCTACTGTGAAATAAAAAAGTTAGCTACGTTTGCTACATATTATATTGTATATTTGTATCTATATATATATATATAGTATATATGAGGGCGATATCTGAAGTTCCAAAATTATTTGGGATATACGAATTATTGGGTTTTATTAGGGACACCTTAGGCTACAATTTGTATATAGTGGGATATGTGCAGCAAGTCCCATTTTTCCACAATATCCATCATCCGTCATCCTACCCAGCCACTGTTAACATAGGGTATATATGAAGCCCGATATCTCAAGTTCCAAAATTATTTGGGATATACGACTTATTGGGTTTTATTAGGGACACCTTAGGCTACAATTTGTATATAGTGGGATATGTGCAGCAAGTCCCATTTTTCCACAATATCCATCATCCGTCATCCTACCCAGCCACTGTTAACATAGGGTATATATGAAGCCCGATATCTCAAGTTCCAAAATTATTTGGGATATACGACTTATTGGGTTTTATTAGGGACACCTTAGGCTACAATTTGTATATAGTGGGATATGTGCAGCAAGTCCCATTTTTCCACAATATCCATCATCCGTCATCCTACCCAGCCACTGTTATCATAGGGTATATATGAAGCCCGATATCTCAAGTTCCAAAATTATTTGGGATATACGACTTATTGGGTTTTATTAGGGACACCTTAGGCTACAATTTGTATATAGTGGGATATGTGCAGCAAGTCCCATTTTCCCACAATATCCATCATCCGGCATCCTACCCAGCCACTGTTAACATAGGGTATATATGAAGCCCGATATCTCAAGTTCCAAAATTATTTGGGATATACGACTTATTGGGTTTTATTAGGGACACCTTAGGCTACAATTTGTATATAGTGGGATATGTGCAGCAAGTCCCATTTTTCCACAATATCCATCATCCGTCATCCTACCCAGCCACTGTTAACATAGGGTATATATGAAGCCCGATATCTCAAGTTCCAAAATTATTTGGGATATACGACTTATTGGGTTTTATTAGGGACACCTTAGGCTACAATTTGTATATAGTGGGATATGTGCAGCAAGTCCCATTTTTCCACAATATCCATCATCCGTCATCCTACCCAGCCACTGTTAACATAGGGTATATATGAAGCCCGATATCTCAAGTTCCAAAATTATTTGGGATATACGACTTATTGGGTTTTATTAGGGACACCTTAGGCTACAATTTGTATATAGTGGGATATGTGCAGCAAGTCCCATTTTTCCACAATATCCATCATCCGTCATCCTACCCAGCCACTGTTAACATAGGCTATATTTGAAGCCCGATATCTCAAGTTCCAAAATTATTTGGGATATACGACTTTTTGGGTTTTATTAGGGACACCTTAGGCTACAATTTGTATATAGTGGGATATGTGCAGCAAGTCCCATTTTTCCACAATATGCATCATCCGTCATCCTACCCAGCCACTGTTAACATAGGGTATATATGAAGCCCGATATCTCAAGTTCCAAAATTATTTGGGATATACGACTTATTGGGTTTTATTAGGGACACCTTAGGCTACAATTTGTATATAGTGGGATATGTGCAGCAAGTCCCATTTTTCCACAATATCCATCATCCGTCATCCTACCCAGCCACTGTTAACATAGGGTATATATGAAGCCCGATATCTCAAGTTCCAAAATTATTTGGGATATACGACTTATTGGGTTTTATTAGGGACACCTTAGGCTACAATTTGTATATAGTGGGATATGTGCAGCAAGTCCCATTTTTCCACAATATCCATCATCCGTCATCCTACCCAGCCACTGTTAACATAGGGTATATATGAAGCCCGATATCTCAAGTTCCAAAATTATTTGGGATATACGACTTATTGGGTTTTATTAGGGACACCTTAGGCTACAATTTGTATATAGTGGGATATGTGCAGCAAGTCCCATTTTTCCACAATATCCATCATCCGTCATCCTACCCAGCCACTGTTAACATAGGCTATATTTGAAGCCCGATATCTCAAGTTCCAAAATTATTTGGGATATACGACTTTTTGGGTTTTATTAGGGACACCTTAGGCTACAATTTGTATATAGTGGGATATGTGCAGCAAGTCCCATTTTTCCACAATATGCATCATCCGTCATCCTACCCAGCCACTGTTAACATAGGGTATATATGAAGCCCGATATCTCAAGTTCCAAAATTATTTGGGATATACGACTTTTTGGGTTTTATTAGGGACACCTTAGGCTACAATTTGTATATAGTGGGATATGTGCAGCAAGTCCCATTTTTCCACAATATCCATCATCCGTCATCCTACCCAGCCACTGTTAACATAGGGTATATATGAAGCCCGATATCTCAAGTTCCAAAATTATTTGGGATATACGACTTATTGGGTTTTATTAGGGACACCTTAGGCTACAATTTGTATATAGTGGGATATGTGCAGCAAGTCCCATTTTTCCACAATATCCATCATCCGTCATCCTACCCAGCCACTGTTAACATAGGCTATATTTGAAGCCCGATATCTCAAGTTCCAAAATTATTTGGGATATACGACTTTTTGGGTTTTATTAGGGACACCTTAGGCTACAATTTGTATATAGTGGGATATGTGCAGCAAGTCCCATTTTTCCACAATATGCATCATCCGTCATCCTACCCAGCCACTGTTAACATAGGGTATATATGAAGCCCGATATCTCAAGTTCCAAAATTATTTGGGATATACGACTTATTGGGTTTTATTAGGGACACCTTAGGCTACAATTTGTATATAGTGGGATATGTGCAGCAAGTCCCATTTTTCCACAATATCCATCATCCGTCATCCTACCCAGCCACTGTTAACATAGGGTATATATGAAGCCCGATATCTCAAGTTCCAAAATTATTTGGGATATACGACTTATTGGGTTTTATTAGGGACACCTTAGGCTACAATTTGTATATAGTGGGATATGTGCAGCAAGTCCCATTTTTCCACAATATCCATCATCCGTCATCCTACCCAGCCACTGTTAACATAGGGTATATATGAAGCCCGATATCTCAAGTTCCAAAATTATTTGGGATATACGACTTATTGGGTTTTATTAGGGACACCTTAGGCTACAATTTGTATATAGTGGGATATGTGCAGCAAGTCCCATTTTTCCATAATATCCATCATCCGTCATCCTACCCAGCCACTGTTAACATAGGCTATATTTGAAGCCCGATATCTCAAGTTCCAAAATTATTTGGGATATACGACTTTTTGGGTTTTATTAGGGACACCTTAGGCTACAATTTGTATATAGTGGGATATGTGCAGCAAGTCCCATTTTTCCACAATATGCATCATCCGTCATCCTACCCAGCCACTGTTAACATAGGGTATATATGAAGCCCGATATCTCAAGTTCCAAAATTATTTGGGATATACGACTTTTTGGGTTTTATTAGGGACACCTTAGGCTACAATTTGTATATAGTGGGATATGTGCAGCAAGTCCCATTTTTCCACAATATCCATCATCCGTCATCCTACCCAGCCACTGTTAACATAGGGTATATATGAAGCCCGATATCTCAAGTTCCAAAATTATTTGGGATATACGACTTATTGGGTTTTATTAGGGACACCTTAGGCTACAATTTGTATATAGTGGGATATGTGCAGCAAGTCCCATTTTTCCACAATATCCATCATCCGTCATCCTACCTAGCCACTGTTAACATAGGCTATATTTGAAGCCCCATATCTCAAGTTCCAAAATTATTTGGGATATACGACTTTTTGGGTTTTATTAGGGACACCTTAGGCTACAATTTGTATATAGTGGGATATGTGCAGCAAGTCCCATTTTTCCACAATATCCATCATCCGTCATCCTACCCAGCCACTGTTAACATAGGCTATATTTGAAGCCCGATATCTCAAGTTCCAAAATTATTTGGGATATACGACTTTTTGGGTTTTATTAGGGACACCTTAGGCTACAATTTGTATATAGTGGGATATGTGCAGCTAGTCCCATTTTTCCACAATATCCATCATCCGTCATCCTACCCAGCCACTGTTAACATAGGGTATATATAAAGCCCGATATCTCAAGTTCCAAAATTATTTGGGATATACGACTTATTGGGTTTTATTAGGGACACCTTAGGCTACAATTTGTATATAGTGGGGTATGTGCAGCAAGTCCCATTTTTCCACAATATCCATCATCCGTCATCCTACCTAGCCACTGTTAACATAGGCTATATTTGAAGCCCCATATCTCAAGTTCCAAAATTATTTGGGATATACGACTTTTTGGGTTTTATTAGGGACACCTTAGGCTACAATTTGTATATAGTGGGATATGTGCAGCAAGTCCTATTTTTCCACAATATCCATCATCCGTCATCCTACCTAGCCACTGTTAACATAGGCTATATTTGAAGCCCCATATCTCAAGTTCCAAAATTATTTGGGATATACGACTTTTTGGGTTTTATTAGGGACACCTTAGGCTACAATTTGTATATAGTGGGATATGTGCAGCAAGTCCCATTTTTCCACAATATCCATCATCCGTCATCCTACCCAGCCACTGTTAACATAGGGTATATATGAAGCCCGATATCTCAAGTTCCAAAATTATTTGGGATATACGACTTATTGGGTTTTATTAGGGACACCTTAGGCTACAATTTGTATATAGTGGGATATGTGCAGCAAGTCCCATTTTTCCACAATATCCATCATCCGTCATCCTACCCAGCCACTGTTAACATAGGGTATATATGAAGCCCGATATCTCAAGTTCCAAAATTATTTGGGATATACGACTTATTGGGTTTTATTAGGGACACCTTAGGCTACAATTTGTATATAGTGGGATATGTGCAGCAAGTCCCATTTTTCCACAATATCCATCATCCGTCATCCTACCCAGCCACTGTTAACATAGGCTATATTTGAAGCCCGATATCTCAAGTTCCAAAATTATTTGGGATATACGACTTTTTGGGTTTTATTAGGGACACCTTAGGCTACAATTTGTATATAGTGGGATATGTGCAGCAAGTCCCATTTTTCCACAATATCCATCATCCGTCATCCTACCCAGCCACTGTTAACATAGGGTATATATGAAGCCCGATATCTCAAGTTCCAAAATTATTTGGGATATACGACTTTTTGGGTTTTATTAGGGACACCTTAGGCTACAATTTGTATATAGTGGGATATGTGCAGCAAGTCCCATTTTTCCACAATATCCATCATCCGTCATCCTACCCAGCCACTGTTAACATAGGGTATATATGAAGCCCGATATCTCAAGTTCCAAAATTATTTGGGATATACGACTTATTGGGTTTTATTAGGGACACCTTAGGCTACAATTTGTATATAGTGGGATATGTGCAGCAAGTCCCATTTTTCCACAATATCCATCATCCGTCATCCTACCTAGCCACTGTTAACATAGGCTATATTTGAAGCCCCATATCTCAAGTTCCAAAATTATTTGGGATATACGACTTTTTGGGTTTTATTAGGGACACCTTAGGCTACAATTTGTATATAGTGGGATATGTGCAGCAAGTCCTATTTTTCCACAATATCCATCATCCGTCATCCTACCTAGCCACTGTTAACATAGGCTATATTTGAAGCCCCATATCTCAAGTTCCAAAATTATTTGGGATATACGACTTATTGGGTTTTATTAGGGACACCTTAGGCTACAATTTGTATATAGTGGGATATGTGCAGCAAGTCCCATTTTTCCACAATATCCATCATCCGTCATCCTACCCAGCCACTGTTAACATAGGGTATATATGAAGCCCGATATCTCAAGTTCCAAAATTATTTGGGATATACGACTTATTGGGTTTTATTAGGGACACCTTAGGCTACAATTTGTATATAGTGGGATATGTGCAGCAAGTCCCATTTTTCCACAATATCCATCATCCGTCATCCTACCCAGCCACTGTTAACATAGGGTATATATGAAGCCCGATATCTCAAGTTCCAAAATTATTTGGGATATACGACTTATTGGGTTTTATTAGGGACACCTTAGGCTACAATTTGTATATAGTGGGATATGTGCAGCAAGTCCCATTTTTCCACAATATCCATCATCCGTCATCCTACCCAGCCACTGTTAACATAGGGTATATATGAAGCCCGATATCTCAAGTTCCAAAATTATTTGGGATATACGACTTATTGGGTTTTATTAGGGACACCTTAGGCTACAATTTGTATATAGTGGGATATGTGCAGCAAGTCCCATTTTTCCACAATATCCATCATCCGTCATCCTACCCAGCCACTGTTAACATAGGCTATATTTGAAGCCCGATATCTCAAGTTCCAAAATTATTTGGGATATACGACTTTTTGGGTTTTATTAGGGACACCTTAGGCTACAATTTGTATATAGTGGGATATGTGCAGCAAGTCCCATTTTTCCACAATATCCATCATCCGTCATCCTACCCAGCCACTGTTAACATAGGGTATATATGAAGCCCGATATCTCAAGTTCCAAAATTATTTGGGATATACGACTTATTGGGTTTTATTAGGGACACCTTAGGCTACAATTTGTATATAGTGGGATATGTGCAGCAAGTCCCATTTTTCCACAATATCCATCATCCGTCATCCTACCCAGCCACTGTTAACATAGGGTATATATGAAGCCCGATATCTCAAGTTCCAAAATTATTTGGGATATACGACTTATTGGGTTTTATTAGGGACACCTTAGGCTACAATTTGTATATAGTGGGATATGTGCAGCAAGTCCCATTTTTCCACAATATCCATCATCCGTCATCCTACCCAGCCACTGTTAACATAGGGTATATATGAAGCCCGATATCTCAAGTTCCAAAATTATTTGGGATATACGACTTATTGGGTTTTATTAGGGACACCTTAGGCTACAATTTGTATATAGTGGGATATGTGCAGCAAGTCCCATTTTTCCACAATATCCATCATCCGTCATCCTACCCAGCCACTGTTAACATAGGCTATATTTGAAGCCCGATATCTCAAGTTCCAAAATTATTTGGGATATACGACTTTTTGGGTTTTATTAGGGACACCTTAGGCTACAATTTGTATATAGTGGGATATGTGCAGCAAGTCCCATTTTTCCACAATATGCATCATCCGTCATCCTACCCAGCCACTGTTAACATAGGGTATATATGAAGCCCGATATCTCAAGTTCCAAAATTATTTGGGATATACGACTTTTTGGGTTTTATTAGGGACACCTTAGGCTACAATTTGTATATAGTGGGATATGTGCAGCAAGTCCCATTTTTCCACAATATCCATCATCCGTCATCCTACCCAGCCACTGTTAACATAGGGTATATATGAAGCCCGATATCTCAAGTTCCAAAATTATTTGGGATATACGACTTATTGGGTTTTATTAGGGACACCTTAGGCTACAATTTGTATATAGTGGGATATGTGCAGCAAGTCCCATTTTTCCACAATATCCATCATCCGTCATCCTACCCAGCCACTGTTAACATAGGCTATATTTGAAGCCCGATATCTCAAGTTCCAAAATTATTTGGGATATACGACTTTTTGGGTTTTATTAGGGACACCTTAGGCTACAATTTGTATATAGTGGGATATGTGCAGCAAGTCCCATTTTTCCACAATATGCATCATCCGTCATCCTACCCAGCCACTGTTAACATAGGGTATATATGAAGCCCGATATCTCAAGTTCCAAAATTATTTGGGATATACGACTTATTGGGTTTTATTAGGGACACCTTAGGCTACAATTTGTATATAGTGGGATATGTGCAGCAAGTCCCATTTTTCCACAATATCCATCATCCGTCATCCTACCCAGCCACTGTTAACATAGGGTATATATGAAGCCCGATATCTCAAGTTCCAAAATTATTTGGGATATACGACTTATTGGGTTTTATTAGGGACACCTTAGGCTACAATTTGTATATAGTGGGATATGTGCAGCAAGTCCCATTTTTCCACAATATCCATCATCCGTCATCCTACCCAGCCACTGTTAACATAGGGTATATATGAAGCCCGATATCTCAAGTTCCAAAATTATTTGGGATATACGACTTATTGGGTTTTATTAGGGACACCTTAGGCTACAATTTGTATATAGTGGGATATGTGCAGCAAGTCCCATTTTTCCATAATATCCATCATCCGTCATCCTACCCAGCCACTGTTAACATAGGCTATATTTGAAGCCCGATATCTCAAGTTCCAAAATTATTTGGGATATACGACTTTTTGGGTTTTATTAGGGACACCTTAGGCTACAATTTGTATATAGTGGGATATGTGCAGCAAGTCCCATTTTTCCACAATATGCATCATCCGTCATCCTACCCAGCCACTGTTAACATAGGGTATATATGAAGCCCGATATCTCAAGTTCCAAAATTATTTGGGATATACGACTTTTTGGGTTTTATTAGGGACACCTTAGGCTACAATTTGTATATAGTGGGATATGTGCAGCAAGTCCCATTTTTCCACAATATCCATCATCCGTCATCCTACCCAGCCACTGTTAACATAGGGTATATATGAAGCCCGATATCTCAAGTTCCAAAATTATTTGGGATATACGACTTATTGGGTTTTATTAGGGACACCTTAGGCTACAATTTGTATATAGTGGGATATGTGCAGCAAGTCCCATTTTTCCACAATATCCATCATCCGTCATCCTACCTAGCCACTGTTAACATAGGCTATATTTGAAGCCCCATATCTCAAGTTCCAAAATTATTTGGGATATACGACTTTTTGGGTTTTATTAGGGACACCTTAGGCTACAATTTGTATATAGTGGGATATGTGCAGCAAGTCCCATTTTTCCACAATATCCATCATCCGTCATCCTACCCAGCCACTGTTAACATAGGCTATATTTGAAGCCCGATATCTCAAGTTCCAAAATTATTTGGGATATACGACTTTTTGGGTTTTATTAGGGACACCTTAGGCTACAATTTGTATATAGTGGGATATGTGCAGCTAGTCCCATTTTTCCACAATATCCATCATCCGTCATCCTACCCAGCCACTGTTAACATAGGGTATATATAAAGCCCGATATCTCAAGTTCCAAAATTATTTGGGATATACGACTTATTGGGTTTTATTAGGGACACCTTAGGCTACAATTTGTATATAGTGGGGTATGTGCAGCAAGTCCCATTTTTCCACAATATCCATCATCCGTCATCCTACCTAGCCACTGTTAACATAGGCTATATTTGAAGCCCCATATCTCAAGTTCCAAAATTATTTGGGATATACGACTTTTTGGGTTTTATTAGGGACACCTTAGGCTACAATTTGTATATAGTGGGATATGTGCAGCAAGTCCTATTTTTCCACAATATCCATCATCCGTCATCCTACCTAGCCACTGTTAACATAGGCTATATTTGAAGCCCCATATCTCAAGTTCCAAAATTATTTGGGATATACGACTTTTTGGGTTTTATTAGGGACACCTTAGGCTACAATTTGTATATAGTGGGATATGTGCAGCAAGTCCCATTTTTCCACAATATCCATCATCCGTCATCCTACCCAGCCACTGTTAACATAGGGTATATATGAAGCCCGATATCTCAAGTTCCAAAATTATTTGGGATATACGACTTATTGGGTTTTATTAGGGACACCTTAGGCTACAATTTGTATATAGTGGGATATGTGCAGCAAGTCCCATTTTTCCACAATATCCATCATCCGTCATCCTACCCAGCCACTGTTAACATAGGGTATATATGAAGCCCGATATCTCAAGTTCCAAAATTATTTGGGATATACGACTTATTGGGTTTTATTAGGGACACCTTAGGCTACAATTTGTATATAGTGGGATATGTGCAGCAAGTCCCATTTTTCCACAATATCCATCATCCGTCATCCTACCCAGCCACTGTTAACATAGGCTATATTTGAAGCCCGATATCTCAAGTTCCAAAATTATTTGGGATATACGACTTTTTGGGTTTTATTAGGGACACCTTAGGCTACAATTTGTATATAGTGGGATATGTGCAGCAAGTCCCATTTTTCCACAATATCCATCATCCGTCATCCTACCCAGCCACTGTTAACATAGGGTATATATGAAGCCCGATATCTCAAGTTCCAAAATTATTTGGGATATACGACTTTTTGGGTTTTATTAGGGACACCTTAGGCTACAATTTGTATATAGTGGGATATGTGCAGCAAGTCCCATTTTTCCACAATATCCATCATCCGTCATCCTACCCAGCCACTGTTAACATAGGGTATATATGAAGCCCGATATCTCAAGTTCCAAAATTATTTGGGATATACGACTTATTGGGTTTTATTAGGGACACCTTAGGCTACAATTTGTATATAGTGGGATATGTGCAGCAAGTCCCATTTTTCCACAATATCCATCATCCGTCATCCTACCCAGCCACTGTTAACATAGGCTATATTTGAAGCCCGATATCTCAAGTTCCAAAATTATTTGGGATATACGACTTTTTGGGTTTTATTAGGGACACCTTAGGCTACAATTTGTATATAGTGGGATATGTGCAGCAAGTCCCATTTTTCCACAATATGCATCATCCGTCATCCTACCCAGCCACTGTTAACATAGGGTATATATGAAGCCCGATATCTCAAGTTCCAAAATTATTTGGGATATACGACTTATTGGGTTTTATTAGGGACACCTTAGGCTACAATTTGTATATAGTGGGATATGTGCAGCAAGTCCCATTTTTCCACAATATCCATCATCCGTCATCCTACCCAGCCACTGTTAACATAGGGTATATATGAAGCCCGATATCTCAAGTTCCAAAATTATTTGGGATATACGACTTATTGGGTTTTATTAGGGACACCTTAGGCTACAATTTGTATATAGTGGGATATGTGCAGCAAGTCCCATTTTTCCACAATATCCATCATCCGTCATCCTACCCAGCCACTGTTAACATAGGGTATATATGAAGCCCGATATCTCAAGTTCCAAAATTATTTGGGATATACGACTTATTGGGTTTTATTAGGGACACCTTAGGCTACAATTTGTATATAGTGGGATATGTGCAGCAAGTCCCATTTTTCCATAATATCCATCATCCGTCATCCTACCCAGCCACTGTTAACATAGGCTATATTTGAAGCCCGATATCTCAAGTTCCAAAATTATTTGGGATATACGACTTTTTGGGTTTTATTAGGGACACCTTAGGCTACAATTTGTATATAGTGGGATATGTGCAGCAAGTCCCATTTTTCCACAATATGCATCATCCGTCATCCTACCCAGCCACTGTTAACATAGGGTATATATGAAGCCCGATATCTCAAGTTCCAAAATTATTTGGGATATACGACTTTTTGGGTTTTATTAGGGACACCTTAGGCTACAATTTGTATATAGTGGGATATGTGCAGCAAGTCCCATTTTTCCACAATATCCATCATCCGTCATCCTACCCAGCCACTGTTAACATAGGGTATATATGAAGCCCGATATCTCAAGTTCCAAAATTATTTGGGATATACGACTTATTGGGTTTTATTAGGGACACCTTAGGCTACAATTTGTATATAGTGGGATATGTGCAGCAAGTCCCATTTTTCCACAATATCCATCATCCGTCATCCTACCTAGCCACTGTTAACATAGGCTATATTTGAAGCCCCATATCTCAAGTTCCAAAATTATTTGGGATATACGACTTTTTGGGTTTTATTAGGGACACCTTAGGCTACAATTTGTATATAGTGGGATATGTGCAGCAAGTCCCATTTTTCCACAATATCCATCATCCGTCATCCTACCCAGCCACTGTTAACATAGGCTATATTTGAAGCCCGATATCTCAAGTTCCAAAATTATTTGGGATATACGACTTTTTGGGTTTTATTAGGGACACCTTAGGCTACAATTTGTATATAGTGGGATATGTGCAGCTAGTCCCATTTTTCCACAATATCCATCATCCGTCATCCTACCCAGCCACTGTTAACATAGGGTATATATAAAGCCCGATATCTCAAGTTCCAAAATTATTTGGGATATACGACTTATTGGGTTTTATTAGGGACACCTTAGGCTACAATTTGTATATAGTGGGATATGTGCAGCAAGTCCCATTTTTCCACAATATCCATCATCCGTCATCCTACCTAGCCACTGTTAACATAGGCTATATTTGAAGCCCCATATCTCAAGTTCCAAAATTATTTGGGATATACGACTTTTTGGGTTTTATTAGGGACACCTTAGGCTACAATTTGTATATAGTGGGATATGTGCAGCAAGTCCTATTTTTCCACAATATCCATCATCCGTCATCCTACCTAGCCACTGTTAACATAGGCTATATTTGAAGCCCCATATCTCAAGTTCCAAAATTATTTGGGATATACGACTTTTTGGGTTTTATTAGGGACACCTTAGGCTACAATTTGTATATAGTGGGATATGTGCAGCAAGTCCCATTTTTCCACAATATCCATCATCCGTCATCCTACCCAGCCACTGTTAACATAGGGTATATATGAAGCCCGATATCTCAAGTTCCAAAATTATTTGGGATATACGACTTATTGGGTTTTATTAGGGACACCTTAGGCTACAATTTGTATATAGTGGGATATGTGCAGCAAGTCCCATTTTTCCACAATATCCATCATCCGTCATCCTACCCAGCCACTGTTAACATAGGGTATATATGAAGCCCGATATCTCAAGTTCCAAAATTATTTGGGATATACGACTTATTGGGTTTTATTAGGGACACCTTAGGCTACAATTTGTATATAGTGGGATATGTGCAGCAAGTCCCATTTTTCCATAATATCCATCATCCGTCATCCTACCCAGCCACTGTTAACATAGGCTATATTTGAAGCCCGATATCTCAAGTTCCAAAATTATTTGGGATATACGACTTTTTGGGTTTTATTAGGGACACCTTAGGCTACAATTTGTATATAGTGGGATATGTGCAGCAAGTCCCATTTTTCCACAATATGCATCATCCGTCATCCTACCCAGCCACTGTTAACATAGGGTATATATGAAGCCCGATATCTCAAGTTCCAAAATTATTTGGGATATACGACTTTTTGGGTTTTATTAGGGACACCTTAGGCTACAATTTGTATATAGTGGGATATGTGCAGCAAGTCCCATTTTTCCACAATATCCATCATCCGTCATCCTACCCAGCCACTGTTAACATAGGGTATATATGAAGCCCGATATCTCAAGTTCCAAAATTATTTGGGATATACGACTTATTGGGTTTTATTAGGGACACCTTAGGCTACAATTTGTATATAGTGGGATATGTGCAGCAAGTCCCATTTTTCCACAATATCCATCATCCGTCATCCTACCTAGCCACTGTTAACATAGGCTATATTTGAAGCCCCATATCTCAAGTTCCAAAATTATTTGGGATATACGACTTTTTGGGTTTTATTAGGGACACCTTAGGCTACAATTTGTATATAGTGGGATATGTGCAGCAAGTCCCATTTTTCCACAATATCCATCATCCGTCATCCTACCCAGCCACTGTTAACATAGGCTATATTTGAAGCCCGATATCTCAAGTTCCAAAATTATTTGGGATATACGACTTTTTGGGTTTTATTAGGGACACCTTAGGCTACAATTTGTATATAGTGGGATATGTGCAGCTAGTCCCATTTTTCCACAATATCCATCATCCGTCATCCTACCCAGCCACTGTTAACATAGGGTATATATAAAGCCCGATATCTCAAGTTCCAAAATTATTTGGGATATACGACTTATTGGGTTTTATTAGGGACACCTTAGGCTACAATTTGTATATAGTGGGATATGTGCAGCAAGTCCCATTTTTCCACAATATCCATCATCCGTCATCCTACCTAGCCACTGTTAACATAGGCTATATTTGAAGCCCCATATCTCAAGTTCCAAAATTATTTGGGATATACGACTTTTTGGGTTTTATTAGGGACACCTTAGGCTACAATTTGTATATAGTGGGATATGTGCAGCAAGTCCTATTTTTCCACAATATCCATCATCCGTCATCCTACCTAGCCACTGTTAACATAGGCTATATTTGAAGCCCCATATCTCAAGTTCCAAAATTATTTGGGATATACGACTTTTTGGGTTTTATTAGGGACACCTTAGGCTACAATTTGTATATAGTGGGATATGTGCAGCAAGTCCCATTTTTCCACAATATCCATCATCCGTCATCCTACCCAGCCACTGTTAACATAGGGTATATATGAAGCCCGATATCTCAAGTTCCAAAATTATTTGGGATATACGACTTATTGGGTTTTATTAGGGACACCTTAGGCTACAATTTGTATATAGTGGGATATGTGCAGCAAGTCCCATTTTTCCACAATATCCATCATCCGTCATCCTACCCAGCCACTGTTAACATAGGGTATATATGAAGCCCGATATCTCAAGTTCCAAAATTATTTGGGATATACGACTTATTGGGTTTTATTAGGGACACCTTAGGCTACAATTTGTATATAGTGGGATATGTGCAGCAAGTCCCATTTTTCCATAATATCCATCATCCGTCATCCTACCCAGCCACTGTTAACATAGGCTATATTTGAAGCCCGATATCTCAAGTTCCAAAATTATTTGGGATATACGACTTTTTGGGTTTTATTAGGGACACCTTAGGCTACAATTTGTATATAGTGGGATATGTGCAGCAAGTCCCATTTTTCCACAATATGCATCATCCGTCATCCTACCCAGCCACTGTTAACATAGGGTATATATGAAGCCCGATATCTCAAGTTCCAAAATTATTTGGGATATACGACTTTTTGGGTTTTATTAGGGACACCTTAGGCTACAATTTGTATATAGTGGGATATGTGCAGCAAGTCCCATTTTTCCACAATATCCATCATCCGTCATCCTACCCAGCCACTGTTAACATAGGGTATATATGAAGCCCGATATCTCAAGTTCCAAAATTATTTGGGATATACGACTTATTGGGTTTTATTAGGGACACCTTAGGCTACAATTTGTATATAGTGGGATATGTGCAGCAAGTCCCATTTTTCCACAATATCCATCATCCGTCATCCTACCTAGCCACTGTTAACATAGGCTATATTTGAAGCCCCATATCTCAAGTTCCAAAATTATTTGGGATATACGACTTTTTGGGTTTTATTAGGGACACCTTAGGCTACAATTTGTATATAGTGGGATATGTGCAGCAAGTCCCATTTTTCCACAATATGCATCATCCGTCATCCTACCCAGCCACTGTTAACATAGGGTATATATGAAGCCCGATATCTCAAGTTCCAAAATTATTTGGGATATACGACTTTTTGGGTTTTATTAGGGACACCTTAGGCTACAATTTGTATATAGTGGGATATGTGCAGCAAGTCCCATTTTTCCACAATATCCATCATCCGTCATCCTACCCAGCCACTGTTAACATAGGGTATATATGAAGCCCGATATCTCAAGTTCCAAAATTATTTGGGATATACGACTTATTGGGTTTTATTAGGGACACCTTAGGCTACAATTTGTATATAGTGGGATATGTGCAGCAAGTCCCATTTTTCCACAATATCCATCATCCGTCATCCTACCTAGCCACTGTTAACATAGGCTATATTTGAAGCCCCATATCTCAAGTTCCAAAATTATTTGGGATATACGACTTTTTGGGTTTTATTAGGGACACCTTAGGCTACAATTTGTATATAGTGGGATATGTGCAGCAAGTCCCATTTTTCCACAATATCCATCATCCGTCATCCTACCCAGCCACTGTTAACATAGGCTATATTTGAAGCCCGATATCTCAAGTTCCAAAATTATTTGGGATATACGACTTTTTGGGTTTTATTAGGGACACCTTAGGCTACAATTTGTATATAGTGGGATATGTGCAGCTAGTCCCATTTTTCCACAATATCCATCATCCGTCATCCTACCCAGCCACTGTTAACATAGGGTATATATAAAGCCCGATATCTCAAGTTCCAAAATTATTTGGGATATACGACTTATTGGGTTTTATTAGGGACACCTTAGGCTACAATTTGTATATAGTGGGATATGTGCAGCAAGTCCCATTTTTCCACAATATCCATCATCCGTCATCCTACCTAGCCACTGTTAACATAGGCTATATTTGAAGCCCCATATCTCAAGTTCCAAAATTATTTGGGATATACGACTTTTTGGGTTTTATTAGGGACACCTTAGGCTACAATTTGTATATAGTGGGATATGTGCAGCAAGTCCCATTTTTCCACAATATGCATCATCCGTCATCCTACCCAGCCACTGTTAACATAGGGTATATATGAAGCCCGATATCTCAAGTTCCAAAATTATTTGGGATATACGACTTTTTGGGTTTTATTAGGGACACCTTAGGCTACAATTTGTATATAGTGGGATATGTGCAGCAAGTCCCATTTTTCCACAATATCCATCATCCGTCATCCTACCCAGCCACTGTTAACATAGGGTATATATGAAGCCCGATATCTCAAGTTCCAAAATTATTTGGGATATACGACTTATTGGGTTTTATTAGGGACACCTTAGGCTACAATTTGTATATAGTGGGATATGTGCAGCAAGTCCCATTTTTCCACAATATCCATCATCCGTCATCCTACCTAGCCACTGTTAACATAGGCTATATTTGAAGCCCCATATCTCAAGTTCCAAAATTATTTGGGATATACGACTTTTTGGGTTTTATTAGGGACACCTTAGGCTACAATTTGTATATAGTGGGATATGTGCAGCAAGTCCCATTTTTCCACAATATCCATCATCCGTCATCCTACCCAGCCACTGTTAACATAGGCTATATTTGAAGCCCGATATCTCAAGTTCCAAAATTATTTGGGATATACGACTTTTTGGGTTTTATTAGGGACACCTTAGGCTACAATTTGTATATAGTGGGATATGTGCAGCTAGTCCCATTTTTCCACAATATCCATCATCCGTCATCCTACCCAGCCACTGTTAACATAGGGTATATATAAAGCCCGATATCTCAAGTTCCAAAATTATTTGGGATATACGACTTATTGGGTTTTATTAGGGACACCTTAGGCTACAATTTGTATATAGTGGGATATGTGCAGCAAGTCCCATTTTTCCACAATATCCATCATCCGTCATCCTACCTAGCCACTGTTAACATAGGCTATATTTGAAGCCCCATATCTCAAGTTCCAAAATTATTTGGGATATACGACTTTTTGGGTTTTATTAGGGACACCTTAGGCTACAATTTGTATATAGTGGGATATGTGCAGCAAGTCCTATTTTTCCACAATATCCATCATCCGTCATCCTACCTAGCCACTGTTAACATAGGCTATATTTGAAGCCCCATATCTCAAGTTCCAAAATTATTTGGGATATACGACTTTTTGGGTTTTATTAGGGACACCTTAGGCTACAATTTGTATATAGTGGGATATGTGCAGCAAGTCCTATTTTTCCACAATATCGATAATCCTACCTTGACTATTTTCTGTTAACCACTTAACATGGCTCTGTTAGCTTTAACATTACCTCTGTTAAAATTTTTGGTTTTTGTCTTTGCTAGTTAAATTTGAATTTATCTTCACACACATACTTATGTTTTGTGTGTTCATTTTATACCTGAGTGGCGGGACCTACAGTTTAAAGTCGACTCCGAACGACACATTTTTTGAGAAACTTTTCATAGCAATTTTATTTACTCCCAGATTTTTTGCTAGAAATCTGCTGAGAGTTTAATAAGCCAACACACTACCTATTTGACTACGGCGACTTCATATATAAAATAGAGGTTTTAAAAATGCGATGTATAACACGAAAATTTATTCTAGTGGCATTTTGTTTTGCGTATATAGTACTATGGCGCTGCTGCCGTTATTGTAATTAAAGCGCATACAGCTTAGCTGAGGCTGCAATTACAAAATTGTTGTACTAGCTGCATTCCGTATATTGTGTTTATAGCATCACAGTTGCTTAGATCAGGGATGCATTAACTTCACTTTGTTTGGCTGTTTTACTAATCTTGTAAACAAAAAAAAATTACTTTGATTTTTAAAATACGTATGCAATTCTTTCTGAGTTTACGTACGAAAACTCTTATCGTGTAAATTGGCCTTTACCAAAGCCTTTTATTGCAAACGTCAGGATATTTGTTTAGTTATCTTGGTTTTATTTATTTTTTTCTTCTTTATTTACTCTTTCTCTATTTTTCTGGCCTTTATATTTTTTCCACTTTAGTTCTTCTTGTTTTTCCTTTATCCTTTATTAAAGGAAAACGGAGCCAAGTGTTCAGTTTATTCTTTATGTTTTTTCCCTGGTTTAGTTTGAAAGCAAGATTTGAAAGATAATTTTTATTATGTGTGTGAAGATAAATTCGAATTTGAAAACCCAAGACGCAATCCATAAATTTTAGCAGCGCCACATTTAGCGTTAACAGTGCCAAATTTGCTGTTAACAGAGCAAAAATTGCTCTTAACAGAGCACTGTTAACTATTTAACAGTATCAAGCTGAACAAGGTTACTTGTTTAGAAGCTAATTTTAGGGCATATACTAGGTGTTTGAGTACCATATCATACTCAAAGGAGTGTTCCAAGGCCTCATAATACAATAAGCAATACAGTCATATATAAAGTGGCATAGTATTGTTGAAATTGGCTTTGCAAAAATACATTTTTTGATTGAAAATTCTCTAGAAGATCAGTGGCCATTTGGGAACATATAACAAATAGTACACCATACAGACTATATGCAAATGATAGTCCAGAGGGTCCTCTTTCCAACCTTGGTAGTGGGATAGCTGAAATAATCTTGTGAGTCGAGATTTTGAATTTTAAAAAAATCGATTTTTGGTCGAAATTATATGAGAATTCTTTAGAAGATCAGTGGCCATTTGGGAACATATAAGAAATAGCACACCATACAGACTATATGCAAATGATAGTCCAGAGAGTCCTCTTTCCAACCGTGGTAGTGGGATAGCTGAAATAATCTTGTGAGTCGAGATTTGGAATTTTAAAAAAATCGATTTTTGTTCGAAATTATATGAGAATTCTCTAGAAGATCAGTGGCCATTTAGGGACATATAAGAAATAGTACATCATACAGACTATATGCAAATGATAGTCCAGAGGGTCCTCTTTCCAACCGTGGTAGTGGGATAGCTGAAATAATCTTGTGAGTCGAGATTTTGAAACGATTTTTTTTAAATTCAAAATCTCGACTCACAAGATTATTTCAGCTATCCCACTACCACGGTTGGAAAGAGGACCCTCTGGACTATCATTTGCATCAACGTTGACACTACTGAAATTCATTTGACAATACTGAAAATTTAGTTTCAGTAGTGAAATATACTATTACAACACAAAGTATATTTCCATTACTTCACAGATAAATAAGTGCTGTTGTATACTTTGAATAAAAGAGAAATACACATTTCAGTGTACTCGTATAATCAAGACCAACAAAAAAGAGAGCAATTCAGTATTGCATTTAGTGAAGGGTAAGCTAGCAAGATGTCTTGTGCACACGTCTAGTTCTAAGTTATAACTCGAAATCAGACAAATAAATAAAATAAATAAATAAAAATGCAAGAAATAAATGAATTTTTTATTCATTTTATAAATCCACCATTCAATATGCTCTCAACGCTGCATTTAGTAGCTAAAAATAAAATCATTTTGATTATCCCCTGTACAGTCTCCTCCATCCTATAACGTGGTTTCCATGTAACGCGGAGCTTAAATTACGACAGCTCTCCTATAACGCGGTACTCTCAGAACGCGGTTTCCACATAACGCGGAGCTGAAATTGCGACAGCCCTCCTATAACGCAGTATGTTAACGTTTATGAATGACTCTAGTAACTAGATATTGTAAGAGGGTTTAATATCAGTTTTATTTTCGACGCAAAAGCACAGCCGAGATATATAAACAACATGTTTATATAAATATGAAAGCTTATCTCATAGCCGTCTACGACATCGGTTTCAGTAATCTCTGAGCTCTTTCACAGTACATACGTGTTGTTGGCGACCAAATCTTTCCAAAAAATTTTCTGCAACTCATATGTATTTGACAGTGATGATGAACGTTGAAAAATTACATAATTTTACAAATCTTTCTTATTTTTTGTTGGAAAACAGTCTTTTAGTTTAGTTTTTGTTTCATTTTTTTTTATCAATAATTATATGAACTCTTTAACTCAATAAAAATAATTTATAATTTTTCTTGTCTTGGTCTCCACATAACGCGGTACTAATGATGTGATTTGTATAATTTCGAGTTTCTTATAGCGCGGTTTCCATACAACGCGGTAGACGGTTTCCATAGAACGCGCTATGAATTAGTCTGGTTTGTACGGTTAAATACGAGTTTCCTATAACGCGGTTTCCATACAAAGCGGTACGCATTCACCTCGTTTTAGGAAGGTTGACTGTACACTATTCAATTTAACGAAACTATTTGTACAACTTTACGTCAAAAAAAGGAAATAAATATTATGAAAACTCTCGAAAAATTCAATATTTCTTGATATTTGTTTACTTCTGTTTAATGTTTTAGTTAATAGAGGTGGTAGTACTTTAACAAATAGAAAAAAAATACTTGAAATATAAAAACCAAACATTTACCGGCGAAACCCAAAACGAAAATATGGCAAACCAATACACTAATAAAGTACAAAAGTAATTACAGAGAGAATCAATTTAAATAAGGACGACTGTTAATATACATGGCTTTTCAATTTCAATGAACTGTATTACAGTGTGTGACGTAATTAAAAGGACATATCAATTATCAGGGATCAATGACTCAAATAAAATTTGTGACAGTGATTACAATTGTTATTACACCTGACTCGATTTTGTGCATCGTCGTTTCATATTTTGTTATATTTGAGGTGACTGAGCCAAGGATAAAAACTTGGGTTCTCATCGAATTACCCAACACACTACCTACTTGACTATGGCGACTTCTATAGCATTCTAAATATAAATTAATTTTTCATAGCCAGTAACATTTCGATGCAACACTGATTTTCTATCGTGACTTTGAAGCAAAATCTCACAAGTGGTTTTTCCGTTTTCCTGTCTGCCTGTCATTCAATTAATGTGACACCTATTTTCGAGACTTTTGGATATTTCCCATAGCTTTTAAATGATCATTAATTGTTTGTTATGCAACATTTCAAACTCAAAGTGGGATATTCAGCCAATATTGTTTGCAATTTGTCGTCTTTAAACTTTTTTGGTATTCTTCCACGTTCTTCAGTTCCGAACTGGTGTGAAACGATTTCCTGTCTTTAGAGATAAATACAATATAGTCCTGGAAAGTTTGACATAGAAAACTTCAAATGAGCAACAGGTACTTCTGCGAGTCAAAAGATATGATATCAAATGGGTGTGGAGATAGATTTTAAAATCTATATCCCCAGACGCAAACCAAGTCAGTTAACAGAGCTCTGTTATGTTACTAACATACATATATAATTGGTCATTACAACCCTTCAGTCAGGATTACGACCCGTTTCCACATCACTTATGTTGTGTGTGTTAATTTTATACATGAGTGGCGAGACCTACAGTTTAAAGTCGACTCCGAACGACAAATTTTTGAGAAATTTTTTCATGGCGATTTTATTTACTCTCAGAGAAATCTGCTGAGAGAAAGTCGCCGAGGAATTACTTTTTGTATTTTGTCTTGATGTCTGGCCTGGGGCTCGAACCCTGGCTTTACGTCTAATAAGCCAACACACTATCTACTAGACTACGGCGACTTCGTAAATGGAGGTTATATTCCTTTTTAATCGCAGCAGAGGTCGCAAACGTTTTCACAAAACCCACAGTTTTTCTTATAATAAGGGGCGCGATTTTTGGTTTTTCTGCCTGAAACTTTTAATTTATTGTACAGAAGAAATACTTTTTGTTTGTTTTTGTTTGATGTCTGGAATGGGGTTTGAACCCTGGTTTTACATCTAATAAACCAATACACTACCTACTAGACTACGGCGAATACATTTACTAACGTAACTCTCTAAAAATCCTGTTTCCCACAAATGGACACTTAGTGGATTTTAAAACCTGAAATCTCGGAAAATTAAAATCTACTACGAAAACTCGCTCTGTTAAGGGTTCTGACGATTCATTTAGTTAAAGGGACGTAAATTGCTTTAAAAACAATTTACTATGTCCGTCCATGTTGCCCTGTTTTCCCACAAAAGGACACCTAAAATCTGAAATCTCGGAAAATTTCAAAATCTACTATGAAAACTCGCTCTGTTAAGGATTCTGGCGATTAATTTAGTTAAAGGGACATAAAATGCTTTAAAAACAATTTACTTTGTCCGCCTATGTTGTCCTGTTTTCCCACAAAAGGACACTTAGTGGATTTTAAAATTTCTAAAGATCCATTTCAGCCCATGTTGGCTGACTAGGCGAGATCTTGAGAATAATACAAATAAAGAAAGACGAAGTAGAAATAAACTTACTGCCAGGAAAAAGCTTTTCAAATCTGTCTTTTAGATTCATTTCCCCAATCATGGATAAAACTAAGGCACACAAGCAAGATGGATCGTGTGAGAAACCAAGCCGTAATTCAGAGTAATTGGTTGGAAGGACCAACAATGTAGATATGCATAACGGCGCACCAGGCCACTGTAACCACAAATGGGAGGTGGGTATTACAACTAAAGGAAATTGTTAAAATTTTGTTATTAGAAAATGAAAACACCAGAAAAAACAATAACTGATCTATTGTCCATATTTTCAATAAATCATTTTTTGTATAGGCGCCACTTCGATTAAGTTACATCTGTCAAATTAGTTGCCATTTATTTATTTTGTCTTGTCAAATAATCGTGGACGGATATAGCATTCAACAACATCAGACAAAACAATAGTTTGCCTATTGTCCATATTTTCAATAGACCTTTCTTTATATAGGGTATTCCAACAGGGACTTCTGTACTTTGACAATTGATAACTGAAGTTGATAACTTGTTGAAGCTACCATATCACTGATATAGCATTCAATAATAGGGGCAAATAATAAAATTGTTTTATTAAAATGGGTGTTATATGCGGGCAACATACCGTGCGTTTCTTTTCGAAAAATCATATTCAGCGATAAGGCCCATTTTTGGATGAATGCATCCGTGAATAAGTGAAATTATCGAATTTGGAACGATAATAATCCACCTGAGATCGAAGAACGTCCCGAAAAAGTCACTATTGGATGAGGATTTTGATCTGGCGGCATCAGTAGGTTTATCAAACGGATAAAAAAAATTCGAAGGTATCTTACACACATTAAATATGAAGATATGAAGTGCTTAATGAAAGACACAATATATTTATATTACATACGTGCTTACGTCAGCCTAAAGTCAAAACTTTAACCAACAACATACATAAATATTGAAACAACTGAATGTAAAAATATTTGATCAGACCAAAACGGAACACAACAACCACAACGGACCAAGTAACCGCTTGCTTAAAAAAATAAAAACAAATACAACAATATTTTCCGCAAAAAAAAAAACGAATAAAAAAATGAACGAAATTAAATTATTTTTGGATTTACTATTTCGATATTTGTGGCACAAAGTAAAATAAATATCAACAAAAAAAAAATGGAAAAAATAGTATAAAAAAAGCAAATACGTTTAAAAACTGAATTTTGCATTTCGATTCATTCATTCCATTCATTTATAGGTTTATCTTTTATTCCTCAGTTGGTTTTTTGCTTTTTTGTGGTTCGTTTGTTTAACTGTTTATTGCTGGATATTTTGCTCTATTCCGCTTTGCATTGTTTTGATTTGCATTTTTCGCGTATTTACCATTTTATTATGAAAATTTATGTAGATCTCTTTGTTCTTTCTACTTCTCTCTCTCTCTCTCTCTTTTCCTCCTCTGTATTTAGTTTTCATTTATTTGAATGCCTCCACCAAAAACAAATAAGAGCACCGCACAGTAACGTATAACAACTACACATCATGTACAGAACACCAAAAAATTATTTTTGTTTTTTTTGTTTTCATTTTTGGAGGACACAATGTGGTGATTTCCAAGGTTTTTTGTTGTTGTTGTTGTTGTTAGTTTAAAACAAATATTTGACTGGTCGCCTACTTTATTACTACCAACACCAGAAAATTTATTATTTCGAAATACTGGTGGTTTTTCATGTTTTCATGCGCTTTTAGACGAGCTAATTGAAAAATTATAATTTACGATTGATGAACTTAAATAAAAAAAAAAAACGATTCAATTCATTATGAATTTCAAGATGAATTGTTTGGTATTTTAATGTGTGGTAGTTTATCAAAATTAGTATTTTTTTGTTTTAACAAATTAGAACATATCGTATTAGTTATGAACCAGCAACAGGCAGTAAAAAATAATAAATCCAATTTTCATTTTTGAGGGAAATAAATTGCACTACCCTTTAATCAGCCTTAATCACCCGTATATAATTAAGCAAACTTTACTAAATTACAGCTATAATCATACAAACATACATACATAATTGGCCATTACAACCCCTTAGTCAGGATTACGGCCTAGCTTCTCACACCACTCATGTTGTGTGCGTTAATTTTTATGCATGAGTGGCGAGATCTACAGTTTAAAGTCGACTCCGAACGACAGATTTTTGAGAAACTTTTCATGGCAATTTTATTTACTCTCAAGAGTTTTTTCCAGAAATCTGCTGAGGGGAAGCAGCCGAAAAAATATTTTTTCATATTTCGTTTTGATGTCAGACCTGGGGTTTGAACCGTGGCCTTACGTCTAATAAGCCAATACACTTCCTACTAGACTACCCCCCTGAGTATATGCTGTAGTGGTGGGGAATCCTACTAACAGTTGAATCCTACTTTTTCCCCGCTAGGTGGTGCCGACTCACGGTGACGTTATTCTTTTCCCACTTCTATAAAGTAAAGGGGCTTCTTAGATGGATTGTATTGGAGGTGGTATTTACACTCTTTACATTCCCTTTTGCAGATCTATGACTCCTTTTGATTTCTGAAAACCTATGCAATAAAGCCAAAATAGGTGGATTTGTTTAGCTCGTATCAATTTCATATCGAAACCACATGGCTTTCATAATCTTCAATTACAGCAGAAACAATTCGCTTATCCCACGGTTACAGGACTCTGGCAAAGGCAAATTAAACGATGACGAACGGTGTCAAAAATGTATAAAAAAAATTAAGATAAAACGATATTTTCAGGTCCCGTGATCTGTGAGCTTCTAGGCTCTTTAAATTTCTTTATAATATTGCCAACAACTTGCACAGAATGTCGATTGTAACGACTATAAGTTATGAATCCGTATGCCAGAAAGTTGGACATGAATCATCACTTTTATAGTTAATTTTATCTATGATTACGCACAATTCATCTGTATAGTTATTTTACTCTTACATGCTATTTCAAGTCTTTAAAACACACGTTTTCAAATGGTGATATGAATGCCAATAAAAAATAATCTAGAGTCTCTGAAAAATAATGTTCATAAACTGTTTTGTTTTATACTCGATTACAATTTCTTACTATTGGTGAAATGTGTTTCTATGTTTGTAAGAATTATCCTTGCATAAGATAGCAATCACAAGGTTAAGAAGTTAAAGTTATGCAATGATACTATTAAGAAATGAAATTAAAATTAAAGATTCCATCTCTCATTGTGAAGTGATGAATCAACACAATAAACATTAAAAATTTACCGAAAACAACTTTTAATTTTATTTGGCATTTTTCGCATAAATAATCAACAGAATCGTCATCATTAATCAACGGAAGTACTCAGAGTCAAAGTATTGTTTATACATGAGGGTTGGACAATAAGTCCGTGACTTCTTGAATTAAACAAAGATTTATCGAGGTCATCAAAACAGTTTAAGTGGGATGATTCCATTGTTGGAGCCAAATCTTAAATCATTTCTTCAGTAAATAAACACTCAAACCTAATTCCGGTGAATAGCCCAAATGAGGCAGCTTAATTTATTTTGACTTTAAATCACATGGTAGTATACCATCAATGACAGTAGTTGCCTATCAATTACTTAAACCAGGAAATTAACGCACTTAATCCCCTACCCTCGTAACAAGTGAACAAAAATATATAATTTGTCTAGCACTCCGCGTTTTCTCTACTTGTTTGCATAGTATTATGCTGTAATAATGGATTTTCAAATTTTCTTTCCACTATTTGAAAAGCAGTTTCTTCCATCACACATAAATCAATCACTTATGAAAAAAAAAAAAATAATTTTAAATATTTTTCAGTCTGGACTGGGGTTTGAACCGCGGCCTCATGTCTTATAAGCCAATACACTGCTTACTAGACAACGGCGACTACACTTACATGCACAGTAAATTATTATTTGGCGCTTTTTGGGCTGCCGAACTCATTGGCACATATGTCGCCGAAAACGATGTTATTGTCAATGATGAACGGTTTAGAGATATGATTAGACAGCACGCCACTACATTTGATTTACTCTTTTGTTATAACAGTTATTTCGCGTAGCCTAGTAGGTAGTGTGTTGGCTTATTAGATTGTAAGGCCACGGTTCAAACCACAGGTCAGAAGTCTCGAACAAAACGAAATGTGAAAAAAAATATTTTTTCGGCGACTTCCTCTCAGCGGATGTCTGGCAAAACCTCTGAGAGAGAATTGCCATGGAAAAGTTTCTCAAAACAATTTGTCGTTCGGAGTCGACTTCAAACTGTAGGTCCCGCCAATCATGTATAAAATTAACCCACGCAGCATGGGTGGTGCGAGAAGCTAGGTCGTAAGTCTGACTGAAAGGTTGTAATGACCAATTATGTATGTATGTATGTATGTATGTATGTATGTACATATGTATGTATGTATGTATGTGTACCATTAATTGTTCATAAGATCGTGCAATTTAGGTTAGGATAGGTTAGCAGATAGCTTGCCGTTCACAGGCAAGTTCACTCGGAATCGCATATTGCCTATTGTGTTATCCAGTGTGAGATAAGCCCCCTTATCATGATGCGCTGCTCCTGGGTTTTATCACTCCAAGCTCCAGATGAAACAGGCCGGTGTTCTCAATGGCACGTTCGCCTAGTAAAAGTTAAAATAATGGAATTGTTTTCTTTGGGGATATGTAAAGTTCTCTTGTCTTCGTCTCGATAAACCAAAAACAATATTATGAAAATTGGTGCAGCGTTTGCGCTTCATACGCGCCAGCCATGACGACCACTTGGTCGTTAGCATATTTGAATATCAATTCCATTAAGTTTTCTATACAATAACACCCACTTCATTGATATTAAAAGTCTCTTATCTTCGTCTCGATAAACCACAGACAACATTGTGAAAATTGGAAATTGAAATCATACGCGCCGGCCATGACGACCACTTGGTCGATAGCATATTTAAATATTAATTTCATTAAGTTTTCTATGCAATAACACCCATTGCATTGATATTAAACATATATTTCCTTGTACTATTATGAACTAATTTTTTGTAACTGTTAAAAAACATTCGATATTTATTTAAATTTTCTATTTATTCTAAACTTTTAATTATACGGTGTTCAGATATGCACGTTTATTGCGTAATAAAATAATCGCAATAAACTACATTATTTAGCTCAATATTTCAATTAAATATTGCTCAATAAATACGCAACGCTACGGAACACTTTCTGTTGATATTTGACAACTCAAATGTCAACAATGATATGGTTGTTATTGAAACAACCATCTGTTTTGTTTACCAGCTGTCAAAGGAATATTGAATAAGCAGCTGAACTGCGTATATTATTATGTCTGAACACAATATTGTACTCAATAAACCGAATATTGACTCAATAAAACTGCATATCTGCACATTGTATTACTAATTACAAAATGATCCACCGCAGCTTGATATAAAATTGTCACAAAATTTATTTCACCATTAACTATTTTCAAAATTTTTTAGATGTCTTTAAGTTTCAACAATTTGAAGCAAAAAAGTTGTTAAATTCTATAACGTGGTTAATTTACGTCTAATATTTATGCGAATATCTCACGCTTGTTGCTATGTTATGCTATGCCAGGCCATAAAATAGTCTTAATGGTATTCCACGTAATTATCTCTCACATAGTATTTTTGGAAATACTACTGCGACGACTTTATAGCCGATAGTATAGCCATCATAAAAAAAAAAGAAAAACTATAAATACATGTAATATTATATGTTACATGAAATGTCAATAAAAGTTTGTTTTGCTTTTCAAAGAGCGTTGTATAGGTATAGGGTCTATTCAAAACGAAAATGAAACACAATAAAATAATACAAAAACTATAAATTACGAGTCTCCTCTATTCTATTAACAAAACAAAAATCGAAAAATAAAACAACAACAACAAGAACAAGCAAATGTACAACGAACAAAACAAGAAAAAGAACATTAAGAGAATACACATGGTAGGTAATGTTATTAGTTTCAATTTCAATATGCAAGGCAAGGTACATATGGATGTTTGAATGGAAATAAAGAATGAAATAAATGAATGAATGACTGAATCAATGGCAAATTGGCTATTACGCGTGCATATTGACCGTGGCCTCCAACTGAACGAAAAACAAAAAGAAACTGAAATTGAAAAGAACACAGACTTATAGTAGTCATAATATGTTAAATATTTTGGGACAAAATTAAGCCAATACTATTTTGTTTTTATTGTTACTTATCGCTACAATTGTTACTCCCTAGTGTATAAAAGATATTGTTTTTCCTCTCTATATAATAGGGTAATATACATACATACACTTGTGGACACACAATTAAGTCACCTATGCAAAATTTTTCATTTTTATAAAAATTAAAAAATTTAAGAAAAGTGGAAACAAAAACAACTTATATTTATTAATTTCATATGCTTAATAATTAATTAGCAACAAAAACTTATATAGTTTTTCATTGTAAAAAATGTTTTGGTAGTTAGTTCATATCAGACTTAAAATTTAAGTGGACACATAATTAAGTCATTTGAAACAAAATATTGAAAATTCAATTTAATTGCTTTATTTTTCACCCAAACTATTTGGAGCCTTTAATATTTTGTGGGGAACCCTTTTTGGCGTATTATTTCAGTACATCTTTGTGGCATTGGGTTGATTAAGTTGCGTCACTGCTCAGGACTAATGTTATCCCATTCTGCCTGGAAAAGATGCCAAAGTGCTTTTTGCTGCTGGGTTTTTTGACTACAACTGCTCGTTTTACGATCCCCCAAAGATTTTCAATAGGGTTCAGATCGGGACTTTGAGTTGGCCAATCAAGAACGCTTATTTTTTCCTCAGCAAACCAAGGTTTAACTACCCAAGATGTTTGCTTCGGGTCGTTATCATGCCGAAATATCCGCGCTAGTGGTAATTCTTCGTCATAATCTTTAGTCAAATTGTTCCGTAGGATGTTCTTATACATTTCCCCAGTCGTTTTCCCATCGATTCTTACCAGTGGACCAACGCCGGATGAGGTAAAACAACCCCAAACCATTACTGACGAACCTCCATGCTTTACGGTTTGTTTGGTGTACTTTGGGTATAATTGTGTATTGACAGGACGTCTTACATAGAGTCTGCCATCATTTCCAAAGATATTAAACTTGGGCTCATCACTCCATACGACTAATTTCCAAAATTTTGTCGTCTTTATGGAGGTGGGTTTTGGCAAACCGCAAGCGTTGCTGAATATTTTTTTTGGACACATTAGGTATTGTTCTCGCAAAACGTCCATGGAGATTATTTTCAGTCAAGCGTTTTCTTACGGTCCTTGCCGATATTTTAACAGCGTGTTCCAACTCAATGCACTATATAATCTAAGTAGATATGAGGAATGGGTCAGATTTACTCATCCTGGCTAAAAAAATAAGCGTTCTTGATTGGCCAACTCAAAGTCCCGATCTGAACCCTATTGAAAATCTTTGGGGGATCGTAAAACGAGCAGGTGCAGCCAAAAAACCCAGCATCAAAAAGCACTTTGGCAGCTTTTCCAGGCAGAATGGGATAACATTAGTCCCGAGCAGTGACGCAACTTAATCAACCCAATGCCACAAAGATGTACTGAAATAATACGCCAAAAAGGGTTCCCCACAAAATATTAAAGGCTCCAAATAGTTTGGGTGAAAAATAAAGCAATTAAATTGAATTTTCAATATTTTGTTTCAAATGACTTAATTATGTGTCCACTTAAATTTTAAGTCTGATATGAACTAACCACCAAAACATTTTTTACAATGAAAAACTATATAAGTTTTTGTTGCTAATTAATTATTAAGCATATGAAATTAATAAATATAAGATGTTTTTGTTTCCACTTTTCTTAAATTTTTTAATTTTTATAAAAATGAAAAATTTTGCATAGGTGACTTAATTGTGTGTCCACAAGTGTATGTATGTACAAAAACAGTATAAAAAGCTGGATTACATTTTTTGTATTTGTTTTATTTATTATTCTATTTTGAACAGGTTCTAAAACTAATTAATTTGGCTTAAAACGAATTAACTTAACAAAGTTAATTAACTTAACTTCACATAAATAAAATATTGAAGAATTTATTCATAAATCGGTTAAATTTCGATAAAATTTAAGAAGAAAAAGTGAGGTTTTCGTACCTTCTGGGCTGGATATATATTTGCTCAAGGAATCAGTTTCCGTCAAAAATGCAAGTCATCGACCAAAAAATGGAGGTCATTAACTAAAAAAAATGCAAGTCATCGCTCAGTAAATGAAAGTCATCGCTAAAATAAATAGAAGTCATCGACCCAAAAAATGTACCACCTGTTTTCTAATTAGAAGGTTTAGTATCAATCTTCACCACATCCCATCCCTTCTTTCTTCACCACATCCTTAAAGTTCATGTTGAATTACAAAATACAGCGATAATATAATTTCCGTCCATTATGAATTATTTTTTTAAATTTTATTTTGGCTCAATATACACGGTTCTGATTAACAGATAAATCCTAAACGTCCTAAACATAGAGAAAACAAACATATTCTGGAAGGCATTACTACTACTACTGGTAAGTCGCCGTAGTCTAGTAGGTAGTGTGTCGGCTTATTAGACGTAAAAGCCAGGATTCAAACCATAGGCCAGACATCAAATCAAATACAAAAAGTATTTCTTCGGCGAATTCCTTTCAGCAGATTTCTGGCATAAATAAAATTGCCATAAAAAGTTTCCCAAAAATATGTCGTTCGGAGTCGACTTTAAACTCTAGGTCCCGTTACTCATGTATAAAAATTAACACACAACACAAGTGGTGTGAGAAACTAGGTCATAATCCTGACTGAAGGGTTGTAATGACCAATTATGTATGTATACTACTGGTAATTGAATTAAACCTCCTAAATTTTAGTCAAATAACGAAGAACGGATCTCTGATTTGATTTGATTAATTTTTATTATAGCACTTAAGCACTTAATTTTATTGCATTGAAAATTCTGGATTAACTGAAAAGTTCTTGTAAAAGTGTCATTAATAAAAATAAGTAAAATGAGTAAAATAAATAAAAAATTTATTCGATTGGTTTATACAAGAAAAAGGTGGCAAAATTTCGATATAATTGGTTTCACCCTAATATTTGTAATATTTTTATATGGATTCTTTTGTTATACATTCTGTTTTGTTTTATTACTAAAATCTAAACACTTTTAAGCGTAAATGCAACAAACGTTTTTCTATTTTCATTTTAAATGTAATCGTTTGTATGTATATTTCACAAATTATTGTCTATCATTTCATAAACTCTCTTACTGTTGCATTCTTTCCCATTTTACTTTCAACTTATTTACGAATAATAAGAGGAAATAATATAAAATAAATAATGCTACTATACCAACCAGCAACTCACAATACACTCAAGAAAATTATCGATTGTTAAAGGAACACGAGAGTGAGAACGTCATTCCTTAAACTGATGAGTAATTTCTTTATTTGCACAAAACGAAACTAAAAAACAAATCTAGGAGACAACAAAAAAATATTTATTAATAAATATATAATAATGTGGAGCGCTTCATATGTCAGTCTATCTATTACAGGTTTTGCCTAAAATACTCTTCTTATTTTAGTTTTTAAGATTCATTTTATTTACTATCTACCAGGAGTACCGATATGTACTGAGTGTCACTATTCAAATGTCCCCTATGAGGACATTTATTGTAAACGAGACTTAATTTTTTTTTATTTTTGTATTGAAGATGACATCTGTCAAACATATTCAGTGCAAATCAGTGAACAAATAACATCATATTTGTGTTATCGTATTAAAGTTAGCGCGAATTTTGTGAAAAATGATGATTTGCGGAAAGCATGAATTTTATATTTTCATTTGAAGAAAACTGCTGGAGAGTCGCATCGAATGCTTGTCGATGCATACGGTGATCGTGCAGATGGTTTCAGTGGTTCAGAGCTAATAATTTTGAGAAATGAAGAACGTATAAAACTACCAAAAAAGTACAAAGGTTATCAGGCACATTGGTGTGTTTAGTGAGACCTTGAATTTCCCACCTCTGAACCGGAAGAGCAAAATTTCTTATCAAGATTTGACGATTTTCTGTTATCGAAAAAAAATTGATTAAAGAACAAACACAACATGTAACAGTGTCATACGGTGAGAGTAATCTAAATCGAAAACATTTTTACAAATAGTACAAGTTTTTCACAGAAAGTCCAGAAGCTGTGAATGTCGGCGCTTGCCCTGAACGCACATTAATAACAGATGAAAATGTTGAAAAGCTGAAGAAAATGGTTATGGATAATCATCGAATCAGGATTAGAGAAGTCGCTAAAGATATCGGCATATTGCTTGTTTCATGACATTTAATTTTTTCAGAAATTTTGGGCATGAAGTGCAATTTTAACCGCATGGGTATCGCTAAGGAATTATTGAATGACTTCAACATTTAATTCCATTTTTGACACAAAATTTGATCCAATTGCGTTGATCTACTTTTTTCACCTTATTTATGTCCAAGTAATCTATCTATCAAGAGCCAGGTGAGTCTAGCGGTGGAGCAGGACATCTCATTGAACCAGGATAGGTTGGTGTCTCGAAAGAATTTCCGCGCAATGGCCAACTTGACCGAGGCAAGTGGCACACCTAAGACGATTGAAGAGGATTCCAGAAGGAGAGGCGAGCTCGTCGGATCTGCAGATTCCCGGAATGTTACTGCGCCCGGGGACCCAGACCATTGAGATACTAATCGCCTAGAAAGAAGATCGAGACAGCGGCGATATTCCCTAACGATCCTGGAGTTATTCGCAACACTTGACACAGATCTTATGGCGGCCCGACTGTCAGATAAGACCGAGACGCGGATGAAAGGAGCACCGTTGACGAGGATCCATTGAGCGGCCCGGTAAATGGCCATTACCTCAGCCTGAAACACGCTACAGTAATCCGGCAGTCGGAGAGAAATGTTCAGGCTGATATAACATTACTGCCATTTTTTAAATTAATGTTTTAAGTACTTTTTAATAGAACCACATTTCTACTTTACCAATACTTCATCTACTCTCTAAGATTGTCCCACTTCCTCAGAATGTAATATATTATAACGTTTTTGTTTTATCACTTTTTTCGATTTTGCTCGTGTTATAATTTTATTTCTCTAATTAACGTTTACAACCCGTCATTAAATTTTATTTTGTATTTTGATGAAGATTAATTTAAAATAAAATGTCAAAAGTTTTAAGTTTTAACGTAGTTACACAATATGGCTGACTTCCCAAATGTTAGGTGCTTTGTGTTTGAACAAAGTCTAGTGTTTCATAAAGCCGCTGTACAAAATGTTTACAATGTTTACTATATTAAAATCGCCAGTGTGTATTTTTTAACGCAGTTAAAAAGCAAGCAGGCATCGGATTTATAGTTGATGCATTGTTTGGTAACTTTGCATATCTACAAAATTTATATACCGGAGTAGAACTGCATACAAACTTTGTATTGATACATTTTGGAAGTCAGCCTATATTTTGCGTATTATATGTACGTATATTTGAATCTCAATTCGAGATCTATTGCATACAATATAATCTAGTTGCCATCTTTTGTATGTTGTGTGACTTTGAAAATTAAGACATTATATATCTAAGAGCCCTAGCCAAGACCATGCACTTGATTTTACAATTTTATTATCCTCTCTACCGTTGGATTTAAATTTAATGCCTCTTGATCAAAATCAATATCAACAATTAGTTTAAAGACTTTTCCTTAATAATAGTCTAAACTTCCATTGTTTTTCCACACATATTGCATAAATTACTGGTTAAATAATAAATAAAAAACACTGTGTTACCAAGAAGTAATAAACGCGATTACTTATCAGTTACAGTTAATATTCGGTTTGCTTACCGCTGTAGACAAACCTCCACTGTGTTTAAGGTTTTTTTTTATATTTTGCCGTTTCCTGTTGAGCTCCCCCTGGTTACCACGAAAACAAACGTTAAAATTCAATGCCAATAACGTTAGTAATGAATCATTTGTTAAATTAATAATAATAAATGAATAAAAGTTAAACGAAATACTAAATTAAATTAAAGAAGAGTGTCATTGTATACTACAGTGGACAGCAAAAGTATTAGTACGGCAATATATTTTGAAAAAAGAAAAGTCCCTAAAAGCTTAATACTCTTGCACAAAGTCCCGATATGATTTCAAGAGGGTATTTAGGAGATTATTTTAAAGAACGGTTACGTAATCGCTAAACCTCAAACAAAAGTCAATAGAAAAACTTGCTCATGGTGCCACCAGAAAATACTAAACAAAACTTGTACATTCAATTGCAAATGGGTTAAATGGAGTGCTTGACTTTAAGGGATATTCTACTAAATACAAGGGATAACATTTTCATATATTAGGCCTTTGAATTTTAAATTTACTCAGGGTTCTTCTTGGGGGTACCTACGGAGTCATCTGAAACTTTTCTTTATTTTTCTCTTGTTTTATGAAAAACATTAAAAAATTGTTTCATAATAAAGCAGAAATAAATTAATAAAATAAATATATAAACTATACATTTTTATACAAACTTTTGGCTTAAATTCATGAAATTGCTAAAATATATTGCCGTACTAAGACTTTTGCTGTCCACTGTATATTTAGTTACTGATATAAAATATTTTTTTTTTTCGCTCAAAAGTAATTGAATTTTATATACGAAATGCATAACATGTACGGAATTAATTTCATTATTAACATACATACATAACATAATTGGCCATTACAACCCTTCAGTCAGGATTACGGCCTAGCTTCTCACACCACTCATGTTGTGTGCGTTAATTTTATACGTGAGTGGCGGGACCTACAGTTTAACGTCGACTCCGAACGACAGAATTTTTGAGAAACTTTTTCATGGCAGGTTTATTTTACTCTCAGAGTTTTTGCCAGAAATCTGCTGAGAGGAAGTCGCCGAAGAAATATTTTTTTTTCATATTTCATTTTTGATGTCTGACCTGGGATACGAACCCGGGCTTTACGAATAGTAAGCCAACACACTACCTACTACACCACGGCGACTTTCATTATTAAACCGTCTTTTTTTTTTAAATTATAAACTGTGACATAAAATGCCAATAAGATAAGTTTTGCCACAGAAATTACTTTAAATTTAAAATAAATTTAAAAATATTTACAATGGAGTTAAAAGAAAACATTGCCTCTTTTTCCTTAACTAAAAAAGCTTTACTATATCATATAAGCGACAGGAAAGACCTCTGCTGGAAGAGAGTTCTACATACGGATAATCCGGCTGAAGAACGCTTTCTGTCTGTAGTGCAGTGAGAGATTCATAGTAAACAACACTGGGTCTTTCACGCATTGAAATCGGCCCTACTGAACAAGAAACAAGCCTTGGTTTAATACATTGTGCACATCCAGAGAGTACGAGTATTGAAATTGTCGCCATAACAAATGTAAGCGGGCTAATATTCCCCGCAACTTCTTGCCAAAGTTATTATTTTTAAGATGACTTAGTTTCCGTTTGATAAGACATTACCAAGTAACACACACCATAATTGAAGGTTACTAATGTAACGCCAACCTCAAAGAGTCATGCTATTAATTCTGAGAATTACCATGCAACTACCGGACATACCACATGTTCTACACTCTCCAAGGTTATAGAAAGTATGATTAGTCACACTCTGAAATTAAAATGAGTAACTGATAATACGACTTTGTTATGGCTCGAGCCGATGATGGACTTTTGACATTGGCTCTAAACATTTTGCTTTTACCGAAAGGTATTCATTTTAAGGAAGTATCTCAAAATGTTACTAAATAAAGAAGAGCGGCAAGCGGTTTTTAGCATACCGTAATAACACGTCTATAACGCAGCGGCTACATTTTGTAATTGGAAAGTTTGACAGATACTTTAATAGTGAAGTTGGTTGCAATAGACATCAAATGTAAACAAAGAAAGATGATGCGAACAACAAAAGAGTTGAAAAATTAACAGGGTTGTGAAATATGTATATTTTTTGATAACCTATGACCACAGAGCGTAAAAGCTAAGCGGCAGAAAACGTTCCGCTTGCCGCTATTATTTAGAGATGACAGATACATACACACAGTTACTAAAGTTTACATACGGTTAACAAATTTCAGAAATTTTTTAACCAATCCGTTTTCGTTGAAAATCTTTATAGTTTCCTCGATTTTAAGACGCTCTTTTGCATTGGTTAAAAAATTTCTGAAATTGAACTGAATTGTGGCCCTGCACAGACTCACAAAAGTATACATCCGATTAACAAATTTCACAAATTTCTGAACCAATGCAAAAGACCGTCTTAAAATCGAAGAAAATGTCAGACAATTATAAAGATTTTCAACGAAAACGGATTGGTTAAAAAATTTCTGAAATTTGTTAACCGTATGTATATTTTTGTGGCTGAGTGTATATCTCTGACTTTTGACCACCTTTAAAAATTTTTTTAAAGCCTTGTCTATCCTACTAAATAGTACTACTTTCTACTATAATTTTTAATGTTTTGTGTAATGCATAATGGGTAAAAAAGACTTCATTTGTCAACGTAATCATCTCCAGTGTAAATAGTTTTTTCATGATTGTTTATTTTATTGTAAATTTCAAAGTTCTGACTTTTTTCTATACGTTTTTTGTGTTAGCCTAGCTAAGAGCCCCTGTTAAAAAAACAATATATAATTTTCATTGTTAACTTCGCACTCCTAGTAAATATTGATTGGCCAGAAGCATATCGGTGTCCAGAGGATGAGAATCAAATGCGATATTCGCTAAGAGACGTAGGTGTCAAAAGAATAAAAGAAGTATACAAGAAAACGTTTTAACTGTGCTACTAACCACCTGCATGATACCTGCAACAATATTTTGTTTTTCTCAAGTATATAAAGCGTCCTTTTTAAGCGTTTCCTACATTTAAATTAAAAAAAAAACAAAGTGTCTTTATAATATTATTGAAATTTGAAAAACATACTGATGCCATTATGTGTGGAATAAGACGAATGACTGGATGGAGCGTTTTCGAAATTTCAAAAATTTCTGTTATTATGGTGCATAAATTAAGCGATGTCATTGCTTATAAATATAAATATAAAACAATCTCACAAGAAGAAGTCTAACGGAATCCAATCACACGAGATCGGTGGCCAGCAAATCACATTACCTCCACGTGGGATGACCATGCACTCAAACCGTTCGCACAGAATACTCACTGTGGCACGTAGAGCTGTGGTGTTCGAACCACGTGTCATTAGAACCCAGATCAACCATCAAATTCAGGCTAAATTGATTATCAAGGACCTATAGTGCTCATCGTTGAAAGCAATAGCTTGCCCGATGTCTTCACCAAAGAAATATGGACCGAAGACACCAACAGCTTAATATCCACACCAAACTGATATTTTCGGACTGCATTATTATTCATATCGAAACAAAAATAGTGTTTTCTCAAACATATACAGCGGAGAACAAAATTGTATATTTTTATATTATTATTATTATGTTACATTGAACGCTTAGTAATTCATTGTAACAATGGCATACACAACATGGGTGGTATGAAGAGATAGGCCGTAAACCTAACAAAGAGTTGTAATGACCAATAACGTAACATAACTCAAACAAGTATTAAAAAACGTTCTTTAGCGGGTTTTCTAATTGTGAACCATTTATTAAGTACCTTGTTTTGAATAGAAACTCACGAAAAAAAATTATAATTCAATGCCAGATATCAAACTATACAGATATATGTACATAAATACACAAGAGATATAAATGTTTACTTATTTACTTATTAATTATAATATATACAATTTTTAAATTAATTCATTGAAAGTCATTCACTCGATTATAATTTGTTTCTTACAATCGAAATGAAAAAGTAAATGAGTTTATTCGACATCATCATCATCATTATCATCATTAATGCCGTTTTAATTTGAAAAATACAACAGTTTTAAACATGATATTATTTTGTCATTTAATATAATCAAATCAAATCAAAAAAAATGCAGTTGAGATTATATATGTAGCACTGGAAAGAATTTATTTTTAATATATCAAAATGTTTCGTTCTTATATCAACAAGAATTAAAATTACTTAACCGCATATATGAAACACATTTTTATAATATTTATGCTCTGTATTTAATACATACATAATTAGCCATCATTACAACCCTTCAGTCATTATTGCGGCTTAGCTTCTCGCACCACCCATGTCGTGTGTGTTAATTTTATACATGAATGGCGGGACCAAAGTCGATTCTGAACGACAGTTTTTTTTTTGAGAAACTTTTCATGGCAATTTTATTTACTCTCAGAGTTTTTGCCAGAAATCTGCTGAGAGGAAGAAATATTTTTTCAGATTTCGTTTTGAGTTCTGATCTGCGGTTTGAACCGTGGCCTTACGTCTAATAAGCCAACACACTACCTACTAGACTACGACGACTTTGTATTTAATACCTAAATTAATATGTAATGCAGAGCAAAGAAAAATTAATGAAAATTAAAAACTGTTGCTGTCATCTATAAAATATTCATAGTAAAGACGAGAACGACATTTAGAAAGAAAAGCAATAAAATTGATAAGCCGTAGTCTAGTAGGTACGTGAGACTATGGTTCAAACCCCTGGTCGGACATCTCTAACAAATCGGAATATAAAAAAAAATTCTCAGCGACTTCCTCTCAACAGATTTCTAGCAAAAACTCTGAGAATAAATAAAATTGCCATATAAACTTTCTCAAAAATCTGTCGTTAGGTGTCGACCTTAAAACTGTAGGTCTCGCCACCCTTTAACTAAATTAATCTCCAATATAAAATTAACACATCCGACACAAGTGGTGTGAGAAGCTAGGTCTTAGACCTGACTGAAAGGTTGTAATGACCAATTGAGTGAGTAAGGAAATAAAAGGGAATAAAAAGTATCCCATATCTGATGAATTTCAGTCTACAACAAGTGGAGAAAGTTGGATATACATCGAGATAAGAGACTTTCGACTACAAAAGATACAAATTTCCATACAAGAAATTTGAATCGATTAAACCCATCGATCGAGAGTTCTGCGAAAAGATTATCCGTAGAAATGTTATTGTTTGCAAATGTGAAGAGCTTTTGGTCTAGATATTTAAAAACATGTTAGTAAATACTTTACATATGTACTTTCTAACCCTTTAGTCAGGATTACGACCCAGCTTCTGACACCACTTATGTTGTGTCTGTAAATTTTATACTGGCGATTAATTTATTTAAAGGGGATGTAATATGCATTAAAAACAATTCACTTTGTACGCCCCTGTTGTCCTGTTTTCCTGCAAAAGGACATTAAGGGGGTTTTAAAATCTGACATGTCGGAAGATTTCAAAATCTTCTATGAAAACTTGCTTTATTGAAGGATCTAGCTATTAATTTAGTTAAAGAAACTTATAACATGCATTAAAAACAATTCACTTTGTACGCCTAAGTTGTCCTGATTTATGCCTATATTGATTTATTTCCCGGATTACATTAGCTTTCAGAAATGTGTGATTATCTGTTTATTGTAGTTCTTATTATACAATAATTTCTGACAGTGATTAAATATACGACTTATTTTACCAATTTAAGTCTTTTAACCTAATTTTACCAAGGAATTTTAATCCTTTGCACTCGGCTGTCCCCTCTGAGAGGACAACGTAAGCCTAGCATATCATCCTCATATCGGTTGTTCCCTCTGAGGGGACATGATAGTTTATTAGCGATTACGAACAATGAAATTATTCCACCGCAATTTTTTAAGAAACACGTGTTTCCTGTAGTTTTCTGTTAAAATGGCACAAAAAACTAATCATGCATTGACGACGCACTGTACACTTCTCTGATCCGTTAAGCAAATTGTGGATATAATGGATTAGGCGTACAAAGCTACAAGCGTATGGCTCATTGAAGTGGGAAACTTGATGCAATAATAAAGAAATCCGATAACTGAGAGAAGAAATGTACAAGATCTCAGTTTGTACTGAAGCGTCGAATAGAAAAGATCTCTGCAGTAATAAGACAGTGTTGAGTTTTCGTTGTTTACCATTTGTTTCCAAAATAATTTTTTACATTTACGGTCCGAAACGGTGCCGAGTACAAAGGGTTAATATTTTTTTCTGTGGTTCTTTTCAAACCCTAAATTAATTGTTTAACAGAGTTGTTTTAGTAACATAACAGAGCTTCATACACATGGTCATTAGAACCCTATACTCTGGATTATGTTCGCCTGCCATACATGGTGTGCATGTTATTTTATTTATAAGAAAACAATAAATGCCAGATTTGAAAAGCTTTTTTCAATGGTAATTATTTACTCTTAAAGGTTTCGTCAAAAAACTGATGAAGGACGATTGTCGAAATATCGAATTATTTTTCGATATACCACGATCTCTCATCTAGTCAGCCAATAACACTACTTAATAATGCATTTTATCGTAAAGCATTCTATCTAATATATATTAAAATGCTCGTGTCACGGTGTTAGTGGTTAAACTCCTCCGAAATGGATCGACCGATTTTCATGAAATTTTGTGTGCATATCGGGTAGGTCTGAGAATAGGACAACATCTATTTTTCATATCCCTAAATGTTAAGAGGGCGTGGCAAATCGTTAAAATTTAATATTTAGGTACATATTGATCGTAAACGAATAAAATTTGGTGGGTAAGTTCGTAGAGTCGATATCGACAATCCCACCAAAAAGGGGGTGACAACCCTCCCCCTTCAAGTTATAACTATAAAATTACTAAAAATGAATTAAATTGTAAACTGTGCATTTGATCATGATATGATCTTTAGCAAAGTTATTGCGCATAAGTCGACGGAGGTTGATAGATGGCGCCACTGACAATTATTCAAAATAAATTGAATCGCAAACTATGCATTTGATGATGTGTTGATCGGAAAAATACCAGACATTTTAGGATTCATCATTTATGATTTGAATAAAATTTTTGTATAACTCATGCCCGTTAAATGTCAATCACAAAATTTCATATTTTAAGTTTGGAAAATTTTTAGAAATTCTGTTGGGTTCAATTGGATTGGGTATATTGTAGTTCCCGTGCAATCACGCCTTAAAAGCGACGAACAATTGGTCGACCTATACCTCCAGCACGGAAGAAAAGAACACTACGAGCCTTAGAATCAGACGAGAAACGAGCATTGAGACTGGAAAATCTTGGAGCACATGTCACTGAGACCCGTTGGCATGAATCACTTTAACAACGAGAAGTGAGATTAGAAACTGATCGAATGCGTACTATTCAGGCCCGTTCGTCTGAATCATCTGGACAACGGGAAACACAATCAATAAAATGATTCAAAATTAATTGGATATTTGTGTAATGTCTTTCCTTCAAATTTATTTTAGTTGGTGGCGCAGCAACATGCGCAGGATACAGCTAGTATTCTTATAAAGTGCAAAAGCTGTTAGTATTAGAATGTAGCTTTCAGAGTTATTAAGGTGTTTAAATCTCAGTGTGCTAGCAAGAAATAAATCCGCTTAATGAATTTAATTGGAGTGTAATAATCACTTGTTTACTTTGAAACGATAGTATTTTTTTATCAGACTATTTTAAAAAAGTTTCCAATTAATATTAAAATCTTTACCACATGAATTGAGTCATCAATTGACGTATTTTTTTAGAGTTATTTTTAATTAAATTATTTTCTCTTTGATTATTCATGCATGTGTAGAAATAACATAAAATTAATACATATTAAAAAACAAAAACGGTGAAAAGTCTTTTTTATCTTTTAATTTCTGTCAAATAGTAATGCTTTGATTGTTAGTTTTTAAAATAAATTATTTAAATAGTTTATTTATACGTATATAAATATTTGCAATAAATCAAACGAGTCACGTCACTTTTCCAAGTGAAATATTAAAATAAGATAAAACTAATAACAATGGACTCATATTTTATTCATATCACTTATGCAGAATTCCACAGTATCCGTATCGAATAACGTAAATGGATAAATGCAATGGACCATTATTGTTGGCGTTAGCATCGCAATCGTTATTATGATCAATATTTTAATACCCTTGAAATGTGTTCGTTTAACTACATATTTCCGTACAGCCATCATCAAATTCACATGAGCGTTTTCATCATGTGAAAAGTTATAAATTTTTAAATATTTTTATTTCATTTTATACTTTGCAGCTTTTGCTCTTTTATTTTATTTTTGTTTTGTTTTTGTTTATTTTTTTATTCAATATATTTATTTCGCTTGGTATCCTTGTTCAGTTTATGGTCTTCTAGGATATCCTTTTTAAATTATTAAATATTTATGTATGTTTCTGAAGGTCATCATCACACATCATTATTTTATTTGAATTTGTATCAACTTGAATGTTATGCATACATACAGTGGACAGCAAATGTCTTAGTACGGCAATATATTTTAGCAATTTCATGAATTTTAGCCAAAAATTTGTATAAAAATTTATTGTTTATATATTTATTTTATTAATTTATTTCTGTTTTATTATAAAACAAACAATTTATTAATGTTTTTCATAAAACAATAGAAAAATAAGGAAAAGTTTCAGATGACTCCATGGTACCCCCAAGGACAACCGTGAGTAAATTTAAAATTCAAAGGCCTAATATATGATAATGTTATCCATTGTATTTAGTAGAATATCCCTTAAGGTCAAGCACTCCCTTTAACCCATTTGGAATTGAATGTACAAGTTTTGTTTAGTGTTTTCTAGTGGCAGCATGAGCAAGTTGTTCGGTTGACTTTTCTTTGAGGTTTAGCGATTACGTAACCGTTCTTTCAAATGATCTTCTCTTGAAGTCATATCGGGATTTTGTGCAATAGTATTAGCCTGTAGGGAATTTTCTTTTGTCAAAATATATTGCCGTACTAAGACTTTTGCTGGCCACTGTACTATACAAGGGTAACGGGTGATTTTATCCATTTGGTTTTTCATTGTAAAGAAAAGATTTGTGACACATGACAATGACAAAATTGTTCAGTAAAGTTTGCCATTTGACTGTTAATAGCTAACAAACGGACAACACTTACAAATTTTTGCTTCCTTAATCGGTCATTACAACTCTTTAGTTAGCATTGCGACCTAGCTTCTGACAGCTTTTTTAATAAATTCAAATGTAATTAAAAGAATTTAATATTATCAGTTTCGATTGATTTTAGCACTTACTAAAAACAATCTGAGAAATACCGCCCAATAGCACACGTTCCGCTCTTTCCAAGTTTATGGAAAGCATAATAAACCACTATCTTGTAAAATGACTAGAATCCAACAACCTAATTAGCGACAGGTAGCACGGTTTCCGTAGGTTCTGTTCTACTGGTGATCTGTTGGCGATGGAAACAACCTATCAGCCAATTTGGTGAGAGCAAGGCTGTGGCTCTAGATACTTTCAAAGTATTTGTCAGGGAATAGCACGATACACTTCTATCAAAACTTATTACTTTTGATGTTGATAGTAACTTCTCTCGAGTTCAGTCCCAACACTCATTATAAAATTAACACACACAACATAAGTGGCGTGAGAACCTAGGTCATAATACTGGCTGAAGGGTTGTAATGACCAATTATGTGTCATCTGTAGTTATGGGTGGTGTAAATAACTAATGAATGAATTTTGGGCATGAAAATTCAGTGTGATGTTCGCTAGAAATAGAACATTGTTCAAGTTTCAAAAGAAGCATTCCAGTCTCTCGTTTTATTAACACGGCGCAAGAAATATGTCATTTCATCTAATCTCCTCACTATTTACACCACTTATATCCGGCTAAGAATGGAATACAGCTCTCATGTACGGGACGGTGCAGGAGAGGGCGAATGTGCTCATTGACAGTACGGTATCCAACTCTATTGATTCATTGGAACATCGTCAAAATTTGGCTTGTGTTTTACTGTTCTATCGCTACTACTACGGATTTCGCGCGAGCGAGATAAAGAGACTTGTTCCCGAAAATCGTGTACTTTTACGTAGCACCCGTCTTTCTCGCAGGGCACATCCGTTTGCTTCATTGGCGAAGTGAGTTGCATACTCCATTGCAGGCAGAATTCGTTCTTTAGCCAGACTACCCAAATGTGGAACTCCCTACCTGCGGAGGTCTTTCCTGCCACTTGTAATGTAAAAAGAATCTAATGTCCACAATGTCTTCTTTTACATAACCTATTTACCTAATTCAAACAAAATGTACTGCATGAGTAGGGGTCATCCCCTGAATGTTGGTTTTCTATATAAAACAAAAGTGTTACTTACGATCTAAGGAGATTAAGGGTCATCATTACAACTTGGGAACTGTAAAGTTACATGTAACTTATTTTCGCTATTACAATAACGAAACTTTAACTTGAAAATAAATAAAGTTAACTTTTTCAAAAATATGGCAGTGGCGTAGCAATGTCGATAACACTGCTCAAAATAAACAAGTTTTATTTAAACGCAGTGGAAACGATGACCTTCTTTTTTTGTTGTATTTGCTCACTTTGTTTATATTTGAAGTTGCCCTATTGAAAATAATATATAATAAGGCAAGTAGTCTAGTAGGTAGTGTGTTGGCTTATTAGACGTAAAGCCACGGTTCGAGCCCCAGGCCAGACATCAAGACAAAATACAAAAAGTATTTCTTCGGCGACTTCCTCCTCAGATTTCTGGCAAAAACTCTGAGAAGTAAATAAAATTGCCATGAAAAGTTTCTCTTAAAAATCTGTTGTTCGGAGTCAACTTTAAACTGTATAAACTCATGTATAAAATAACACGCACAACATAAGTGGTGTGAGAATTAAGGTTGTAATCCTGACTGAAAAGTTGTAATAACATGTATGGCAAGTTCAAACATAAACTTAACTTTAAAAGTTAAAGGTAGGATGGTCCTCCCTTTAGCTTAACGCTCACTTCTACCTTATCGTCCACATACAATAATGAAAAACAATTTATCTGCCCGTTAAAATCCTCCCTTTAGTTAACGGCAAGTTGTAATAATGGCCCCAAAGCTGAAAGCGAAAAATGTGCGCTATAAGTTTCTATTGTTTTCAATAATTTTCCGGATTTGTTGGTGAATACAAGCAAAGAGTTTTTAATATTATTTGATTATTTGAAGGCAATCATTAGTAAAATATCAAATACCGCAAAATACCAGTTAGAGAAAATAGTTTTAAAAATTTTTAAATTACGTACAAAAATATCATCATGAAAATTTTACAAGATAAGAAAAAAAAATTAATAAAAACGTAAAATTTTTACAGTCAAATAAAAAAGTTCATTTTTTATATACAAATAGGAAAAAGTCCGCTTCAGGCTATAAATCACCTGACAACTTGCTTTATAGTAAAAATATGTCCTCAATTGTGCTACATTTTTAAGACATTTTCTCACAGTGTCTGCAAGTGTGCTATCTCGTGTATTTACTATCTTTATTGCCCACACAGCTAAATCTTTATCTGCCGACATGATTCAGCTAAAGTTTATTGTTAACATGAAATTAAAAAAAAATATTATAAATTATTCAATACAAAAATTGATATTACAGTAATGCGTTGAGGTTAAAGCTCTACCGCATTGCTATTTACAAATTTCTTTGTTTCTTGTTTAACTCGAAATCAAATTAAAGTTAGTTCGTAAATTCTCTAAAATATCCAAGCCACGTATCCTTAAATGTTTTCAGTATTTAAATTAAGAAAACAAGAGAAAAACTTTTCTTTTTGTTACAAAAAATTTGTAATAATTGTGACTCACTATACACTATACAAGAATTTATTTTTTAAGTTGTAATCAAAAACAACTTAAACAACCTGTATGGTAGTTAACTTCGAGGACAAGGACATACTTTGCATTTGACAACGTTAAGAAGCTTAAGGGCCATTATTACAACTTGCCGTTAAACTTGGGTTTAGTTAAAAGTAACTTTAGCTAAAGTTAACTTTAAAGTCACCTTTAACTTCTTTTCATTTATACAACCTACAGATAAAATAAAGTTAACTTTTTCAAAAATATGGCAGTGGAGGAGCAATGTTGATAACACTGCTCAAATTAAACAAGTTTTATTAAACGCAGTGGCAACGACGGAGTTCTTTTTTTGTTGTATTTGCTCACTTTGTTTACATTTGAAGTTGCCGTAAAGTAACATAATATGGAAAGTTAAAAAATAAACTTAACTTTAAAAGTTACCAGTAGGATGGTCTTTCCTTTAGCTTAACGCTCACTTCTACCTTATCGTCCACTTATAATAATCAAACACAATTTATGTGCCCGTTAAAATCTAACTAACTTTGAGGTCATAAAATGGGCATAAGAAATTGAATAAACTACTTTAATTCATTTGATGCATTTCCACTTTTTAAAAGCAGTGCAGAAAAAGTATTCAAACGATACCTTTTCTGACTTTTGCATTTTAAATATGACACTGCCAACTGCTAAAAGCATAGTTATAGTCCTCGAAAAAAAAAATGCAACAGAAATGTTTAATAATTTATGTTTAAATGTAATAATTTTATGTTTTTTAAATTTACTAAACGATTGTTTTCGTAAATAGCTATTAATTACTAGGTTCCCAATGGAACCCTTCAACACTGATAGCCCAAAGATGAGTGACAGAATGGGCTGCGGTATCTTTATTATGTGTCCTGATATTAAACTTTCTTATAGGCTCCCTGATCATTCTATGCAGAGGTCATGACAATTTTGAAAGCGGAGCAATGCTTGTTGAGTTGCGGATTTTTCTGTAAAAATCCCTTGATTTACTCGGATAGCCATGAGTGCAATTAAGTCCCTAACGAACGTAGTTTCAACGTCCGTCCTTGTCCATGAATGCCGAGGATTTTTTTGAGAAATTTCGGATCATTTAAAGGACTCCGGGGCACAGGAATATCGTTGGAAATTGCATTGTTGATGAGCAAATCTGGCCGATAAACAGCTGCCAATCTCCGACATGTTACCGGGGGCGATTTAGTAGTTGGTCCTGACCCCCATCTGCCACCTCTATGGCCTCATCGATGGATGGGTCAGGGGGGAAAACAGAGTCGTTGAGGGAACGGATCAGGTTGTTATGTTTCTAGATGTCTATGGTCTGCTATAGACAGTGTGAGAACAGGTTGGTTGCAGGGCTTGGATAAAGGCCGACTTAAGGTTAGTTATCGGATTTATCACGGGGCACTGCGTGATTAGGTCACTGACGGGGATCTGAAACAGATCCCAGCCGGACTATTGCAGGTTATGTTGCGATGAGGAGAAGTTGGAGACTATCGAGCACCTCTTCTGTAACTGCCCAGCCCTTGGTAGGTTGAGGTTGAGGACCCTTGGTAGGGGCTTCTTTGAGGGTTTAAATTCTGTGTCGAGAGCCGACATCAAAGCTTTCCACAGATTCATTAGTGGCTTGAGCTGGTTGAGAAGTGCTAGCGCTTCATCAGTGTAGTCGCACTCTCCCTTTTTGTTTTGTTTTTGGTCTGTGTAACTCCTCCGCTTCCCATTCTCCCCTTTTCTACTTCCTCTCCTTTTTTGTTTCCTATCCCTTCTATTATCCTTCCATTTTAAGGACGATATATACAATGGGTCAATTTGACCTCCGGGTACTGTACTTGTCTTAATTACACGTCCTCTAACCTAACCTAACCTGCAGGGCATAGGTATTCCCATTGCTTGGGCAATGTGCTTAACGTCGCACTTTTTAATAAAACTCTCGGCTAATTGTTCAAAAACTTTTTGTAGACGGGATTATCACTATTCCCGATATCCCGGTTCGGATGGGATTTTTGTGACCATGTTACAGAATTTATCTGACATCGTACACAGTTACTGAACGATATTTGCAAAGTATATTTACTTAAATGCTACATACCTAGGAGGTGGAGTGAGGTCCCGGTAGTCCTCCTTCCGAAAGAGGGATAAACCTGTTACACGAAACTAAAGGATTTCCGGCCACTCAATCGAAGAACGAAAAATAGGTAACTGTTTATGCTTTATATGTTAATGTAAAATAACTTATTTTTGGTAAATAAAACAAAATGAGACTTCAAAAATTGCAAAAGTTATTTCAACTTAATTATTTCGTTATTTGAAATATCTTAATTTACACATTTTTGTCCCGACTTATATTTACATATTTAGTTATTATTCTTCTTCATTTGCTTCTATTGGATTTGTGAGTTAAATAAATTATGATGTTCGAATTTAAAATATATTTCTCCTATTTGTTGTCATAGATGACAAGAATAAAATCTTGCCAGCATTTTTTTCATTGTATTTTTTGGTATTAAGACTGGTTTTATTCCACGCATACAATTTTCCATTCTATTTTCGTACAAATTACACTTAATTGTGCGAAATTATGGTTGAGATATTTTCAATTTCCAATAATGAAAATAGCAAATATTACAAAATTTCCCGCTTGATTTTATTTATATTATTTTTTAGGCCAACTAAAACTAAATGTCTGTGCGACCTTAAAAAACACAACAACAACATGCAATAGCAAGATATTATTTGAAAAAAATAATTTTATACTAATTACGCCAAGTAAACAAAACGGAAAATGTGAAGGAGGAAAAAGAAAACAACAAAATTCCGAAAATGAAAGAAAAAATAAACAAAATAACTTGACTGGAACGCAACAAATAAATTGTTGTATAAGCGAATAGAATTAATTTAAAAAACAAAAACAAACAAAATACGACAAGTGTTGCCGTATTAATTATGTATATACATATGTATGTATGTATGTACATATGTATGTATATGTCTGATGGCTCAATTAATATAGGGATGTTTGAGAAGGATTGTATAAGGTATAGTAAAGGCAATATTGATAAAGGATAGGCACAATAATTCATATATTGTGTTACATAACGGCGTTGGAATTATGCTAGGCGCTGTTAGAAAGACGGAACTAAGTATTGTGCAAATTATGTAAGTTAAGGAGGCAGAGGAACATAAAATTTGTCATATGTTGTACGCTGAAAATTTGATAATACTGCACCAGAAAACCACGCACAATTTTATTCATAAATGTCTTTTCACTAATTTTTATGGCAGCGACAATAAGAAAATATCAAGTGTGGCTAAAGCACGCCGAAAATCTGTTTCATCTGTTCTGTCATATTTTAAACGCAAAGTGGAATACAAAAAAGTTCAATTCAACAAAATAGATTGAATTTTCGAGCTATTTCTACAAAGGAAGCAGAAGAAATGGAATGGCGAAAACGCCAAGCAATAACGGTCACTAGTCTACCGCTGAGAAACGGCGGAACTGTAGCTAAGCCAAGATTCAGTGTCAAGTTGGCTCGTTCAATTGTATTGGCAGAAAATTATCGTTTATTGTAGCTGTTCTCGCCAATAGATCTCAGGGTGAAGGCGTGAAATAGTTATTACATGGAAGTGTCACCCTTTCAACCTAATCTAAACTATCTAACATAAAACGGTAGAACTGTAGCTAAGCTAAGATTGACTGTGAGATTGATACGTTCAATTGTTATTGTAGCTCTTCTCGCCAAAAGATCTCAGCGTCACCCTTTCAACCTAATCTAACCTATGTAATCTAAAACGGTAGAACTGTAGCTAAACTAAGATTGACTGTCCAATCTGACTTATCAATCTATACGTTCAATTGTATTGGCAGAAAATTATCGTTTTTTGTAGCTCTTCTCACCAATAGGTCTTAGGGTGAAGGCGTTAAATTGTTATTACAGTAAAGTGTCGCCCTTTCAATCTAACCTAACTTGACTAACCTGCCAATATTAACATATTTTAATATTGACAAACAGAAATATGTATGTCTGTCTATGGCTAATATTATATAAACATGATATTATTATTAAAATTAAGAAAAACTTACATGTATTTAAAATATTTCTAAAGAAAGTTAAGCACAGTACTAAAGTACAATTAAAATATGGACGTTTATAATCCGACTTCACTGGAAATAATAGAGTCCTCGAAATCACATTTTTTTAATTTATTGTTTTTATTTATCAAAAAAAAATTTTTTTTAAAGAAAACTTTTTACTACTACGACAATAAGAAGATATTTGCAAAGAAAAAAGAAACTTAAATTAATATTTGCCGAGTCTCTATTTCAAAAATATTTTCGATACTCAGATGAAATTGTTGTTTGTTGGTGTCTTTATTTCTCTTCAAATATTTACACTTGATTTCAAATAAAAAGAAACAAAAATTTGAACGAAAATAAAAGTAAACTTATTCAGTAATGTTATGCTTTAAAATTGCTTTTTCTATCCGCATGCCACGTTTTCTTAAACTCTCTACACACAAAGTTTTTAAAGCATCCTGAAGATCTAATCTCGTTGTATATGTAACCATATATACTCTTTTAACCAATTATAGTTAAAAACAAAATATTTACAATATTGATAGCATTGTACTGACAACCAAAATTGACAAAAAAGAAGAAGTTTAGCGTAATTTATATACACCACGTTAAATTAAAACGTTGCTGCATAGAGAAATGGTGAATAACAAAATCAATAAAATATAGAAAACGGCGAAATAGAATTTAATGAAAATCATAGAAGTTTTTTTAGAAGTAGCCGTAGTCTAAAAATCATAATAAAATTTGTATATGTTGAAACCATAATAAGGACACTATTTCTTCAAACGATTATAAAGCATGCCACAAAATACATTCCGAAAGAATATAGTTCTCGTTAAAAAAAGAAACACGTGAATAAGCAAAACTGCCACTGAATAGAAACCCTAAAGAAAAAGTATTGCGAAATAACAGTCCCTAAATTCTACGAGTGCGTGGTAATTAACGCATTCGCTACCAAGCCTAAATTGCATGACGTTACACCCATTGTCATATCTGCTTTGAGGTTAAAAAAATTTAAATATTTCAAATGACAGCAATTCTGCATCATAAGAAGAATGTATTTTCAACAACAGTACGATGAAATCGATTTAAACAATAATTAATGTATTGTCTTTTACATATATTTATACTTGGGGCCATAATATACTTGGAACTTGTAACACAAATTTTACTTTATAATCTATTGAACGCAATACTAAAGCAATATCACTATTGCGCTTGAAATCCGGCTCGATAGATGCGGCATAAAACGATATATTTGTACTTTTAAATAATACACAGACTCCCATATTTCATAATAGGCAGACTCCCACTGCAATTAATAGTTTACTCTATAAAGAAGCACTGGCCCCGTAGATATCAATTGTGCATTTACTATGTTTGTGTAGGTTATTTGATAATTATTGTATTTTTTACGAATTAAGGAAATTGTGGTTTGAAAGCACACAGTTTTTAGAATCCAAATATACAGATATACAGAAGTCGCCGTGGTCTGGTAGGTAGTGAATTGGCTTATTAGACGTGAGGCCTCGGTTCAAACCCCAGGCCAGGTATCTCCAACTGAAGGAAATATGAAAAAATATTGCTACGGCGACTGCCTCTCAGCAGATTTTTGGCAAAAACTTTACTCTCAGACATCAAGACAAAATACAAAAAGTATTTCTTCGGCGACTGCTTCTCAGCAGATTTCTGGCAAAAACTCTGAGAGTAAATAAAATTGCCATGAAAAGTTTCTCAAAAATCTGTCGTTTGGAATCGAACTTAAACTGTAGGTCCCCACTCGTGTATAAAAATTAACGCACCAACATAAGTGGTGTGAGAAACTAGGTCGTAATCCTGACTAAAGGGTTGTAATGACCAATTATGTATGTATGTAAATTTACAGATTGATTGCAAGTAGTCTAGTGGACAGTGCATCAAGAATATCATAAACTTTTACCAAATTAGACTTAAAGAAAGATCTATGGAAACAAGCGCGGTTCTATCCCTAAAACGTGAAGTTTTCAATTATTAGTGAAGGCTGTTAGGTGAAGAAGTTTTAGCTTTCTCGAACGCTTTTGTTATTAGACTTTATGACAATGGGAATATTCTTGAAGTAAATATTCTATTGAGCTCTCATGTATGCAATGGAAAACACGCGTATAAAACGTGCTAACCCAGGTTTATTATCTGATTTGCTTCTAATTCTGTATAATGTACAATATTCATGTGTGTGAAGATAAATTCGAATTTAAAAACCAGACTCCAAAATTTTTTAATGAAATTTCTGGAAGGGATTCAGTGGTCAGTTCTCAAAAATATGGAAGTGCACAATTATCCCACATATACAAAGGGTGGTCCAAGGAGTCTACTTGGCTACCAAGCGAATTCTTATAAATTTATTAGAAAGAAGAAAAAGTGTGTAAAATAGCACTATGGTATTAAAAAAAACTCACCTAAAAGCTTTTTAAATAGATTTCCTTTTTCAGTTGAGTGCTTTTATGCCTCCTACAACTCTAAACAACAAATAAAATCTTTACATAAATAAAAACCGCTCCATTCAATAATGGCTATAAAACCTATCAAAAACATCTTGAAATATGTTTACACAATGTAAACTTAAATTGATTGCTTAGAAGAGAAATCAATAAGTTTCTCTGGTGAAAAATCTATTTTTCAAATAAAAAAATTTGTATTTCAAAACATTTTCATAAAATTCTACGCTAAACAATTTCATTTCGATTAGCTGAAAGAAAATGCCGTAGTTTAAACAATTGTGTGGAAACTGAGGGTATTTAAATAGACAATTAGCAAGAATTTTTTTAAACAAATGGTCAGATATATTTTGTTGAAGTATTCGCCAACCGAAGCTGATTAAATATAAATATTTAGATTTCAATGGACGAACACCTTGTCTTTCCAAACTTAAATATATTTTATAAAAAAAAAAATATAAAAAGAAATTATACTCTTAATTTAATTATTTTTAGTTTTCCTTTTAACTTTTTGGTAATGTTTGCTTTCATGTTTAGTGCTTTTATTGCGATAGGAAAGTCGATTAAGAAAATCTTTTTTTACACCTGAAGTAACTTATTTCTTTTGTATAAATTTAAATAACAACACCTTAAACAACAAATAAGCTCTTGTCTGGAAACGCCTAATAAAAGATAGATCGATTTACTAAAAGAAGACAATTTCACTATAACTCTAACTAAATTAAGGATCTATGAAAATCATGTTTCGTAAAAGTTTTCTATATTTTTAGCAGTTATAAAAAAAATTAATTTAATTTTGTAACTACACATATGGCTGGAAATATAGTTAGATATATGGCGTGTACCTTCATTTCCCTGTCTGACTATCTTAAACTATAGAGTTTATGCAAACAAGCCACACACAATTACGCCTTTATTATTATCATCATTCATAATACCATTCAAAATAAAAAGACCATGCAAGGAAGAGATATTACTATTTGAAGAAGGAGTTAAAACATGGGCCAAAATTTGCCTTGAAACAGTTTTGAAAGGTGATGTAGAACCACATAACCGTTATATGTTCCAAAACTAGCCGTGGAATTTCCAGCAAAATTCCGCTTGAACTCATAAAGCCAACCCAAAGCTGGGTAGGAAAAAAATTTATGTTGACATATGTATGTACATCTTCTCTTAGGTTCACTTTCTGAGGGCAACTTGATAGTTGGTCCCCCAATATACCACTTTTAAGCCCTCATCACTATATGGGTCGGGGAGGAAGAGCAGAAGCATTGAGGGGAAGGATCGGGATGTTATGTGTCTAGGAATCTATGGCCTGCTATAGATAAAGCTAGAACAAGTTTGCTACTGAGCAAAAGCCGTCCTGAGGTTAGTTATTGGTTTTATTACAGGGCACTGCGAGATTAGATCGCTATCAAGGATCTGGAACAGATATCAGCCGGTATAATGTAGGGTATATTGCAATGAGGAGGAGTTCGAGATTATCGAACAACTAGTCTGCAACTGTCCAGCCATTTGTAGGTTGACGTTGAGGATCCTGGGAAGGGGCTTCTTTGCAGGTTTGGAGCCTCTGTTGCCGACATGAAGGCTCTCGATGGATTTGTAAGTAGCTTAAGTTGGTTGAGAAGTGCTAGGGCACTAAGTCGCGCTACGTTCAACGCAGTTCATTCCACACTGTATATTCTGCCCGAGCAAAAAAGATCATTTATAAAAATTTAATTCACCACACTTCATAAGGAGTAACAACAGAATTTTTTCTTAAATATATACTATATGTATTTATGTATTATAATTTTTTTACTATCAAAAAATTATTATTATTTCATTGTTATTACTTTATTATTATTTTATTTATTATTTTATAAGAGTTTGATTATTTTATTAATAACTATAAATGAGTTATCGATCTTTAGACGATCATTTCCAATTTATTATTTATACCTATTTGTGTAATCCATAATCGTTCTCAAACATTCTTTATGCATAAATTTATCTTTAAATATATTAAATTTTGTATCTACTTTTTATAAAATTTATTTCAAGAAATTATTAAAAACAAATCGTACACAGCTTTAGATTTTTGTTTCTCATAAATAACACACACCTCAAGGACACAATATCCTGCAGAAATTGTGCTGAACTTGAAAAAAGTTTATTTTGATTTCTACAAAAACTTTTTTGTTTTAATCACTGCACTTTGTAACAAAAAATAGTAATAAAACAAAACTTAAAGAAAAAAAGTAAATAAATTGAAAAGTACTTACGGATAAAAGAAGAAAAGAAATGTGGTGGTTAACAATAAAATCCAAGCGAAAGTCGCAGGAATGTAACGTGTCTTAACATCGCATTTGGGCATATTGTAGCTGGCTACTCTACTGTTGCTGTCACTGCTATTGCTTCAGCTAACGACAGAGATGACTCCTGAAATTTTTCTGGAGGTTACACAGCTTTTATAAAGAGTGATGGCAATAATGATGATGATAATTGTTGTAGTAATATAGTAGTGAAAAATTTATAATAATCCAAGGTTACTTTTCACTTAGTACTTTAATGATTTTATTATAGCCTTTTGTTGAAGGTTACCAGTAAAAACAGGTGCGCAAAAACTTTCCAAATAAGGGAAGTGATTGTAACAGGAAAGTCAACAAACGCGTTTTATGAAGTAAGGCAAAAGAAGTCGTCGTTGTGCTATTGCTTGGCTGCCGTCTTTTAAGAATAAAAAAATCTTTGGCTAATTTTTATGGCAGACACAATGGAGCTCAAACCACTCTGTTAATACTCGCGATGTAATAAAAATGTAAGGAAGAGTCCAGACAACAAAAACAAAATCAACAATGAATAAGAATAATGTGTTCAGGGGATGGATATAGAATAAAATTTGCAAGAAACAGAAGACTAAAATGGATGACTAGAAATAGGAGGTTTGTTAGAGAAAACGTTGGTTATTCTTTTTTTTTTTTTGTTAAGCCAAATGCAGACTATATTTTTGTTAATTCTTTACTCTCCTCTTTTTGTTTGTATTTTTAAGTCATTTACTTTGTCTTTTTATTTTTTCACACATTAATTTCCATTAATTATTTTGTGTTGTTCTATTTTATTCATTGTTTGAACTTTTTCTCTGAAATGCCGTAAGAAAATTTCGCTTTTCTTTAATTTTCCTTCGTATTGTGTGATTATTATTATTGTTGCTGTTGTTTTCGTTAATTCCACCACTACACAACACTATACTAGACTTTACAACGACAACATACCACACAATACAATTCAATTATGAAAACATTTTTTCACTTTCTTGCAAAAGCAAACGGCATAAAGAAATACATGTAAACAATTTTCTTTTATTATTATAATTTCTATTTACTATTTATCTTTCCAAATTGTTTGTTAAATGAAAAGGAAAAACAGCATGCGATTTTTTGCGTTAAAAAATTTTACATAAAAACAATAAAACCCGATATTTTCACTATTTTCCTTCTTTTTTGCTTTTTTCCTTTGCACCGTTTTTCGCACTCACTTCAATGAACTGTAGCAGAAGTGTGGTGTGCAGAAGGAGAACAAGGAGACAGCAAAAAATATAATTAAACTTGAATTTTGTATTTTCAAAGATTATTGATTCTATTGAATTTCATTAAGATTTTGCACTTTAATTTCCAATAATAAATTTAATCCTCTTTATTATTTGTTTTGTTATGTATATTTTTCAATTTTTTTTTCTATAACACCTTTTTTACACACACACTCACTTTAATATGTATTTTTCTCATTGCCATCAAAGGGCCCCGTCTTTCTTTGGCTTTTGCAATGGATTTTCTTGTATTAATATTTGTTAGACACTTGTTTTAGATTTTCATTATATAAATTCTCAATTTCTTTATTTATTAAATAGATTTAATAAACTTTTTTAATTATTTTGTCCGCTACACAATGACCCATGTTTCGTTCGTTCGCTCGGCCAAATTCGATTTTACACCTTTTATTGTTTAGTAATTGTCAAATTGTACGCAACAGTGCTGGTAAGCGTTCACAGATTGGAACAGAATATGACAGGGTAGCTCGCAACAAATTTAAACAAAAACACTATTATCTATTGCAATTCGCATTGAATTTATTAACACATATTTATTAAAGTTTTGAAAATAAAACAGCTAAAAGAATTTTAAACATATATTCGTATATTAATAAAAATAACGATTCAAATTAAAATTGTGTGCTTAATATTAATTTAAAAAAATCTTACTTTACTTGTAGTTGAATGGAGGCTTAAAGTATTTAAGTTAGCTTTTACAATATAAGAAATATTTTCACTCACTTTCCACTAATATATCACCAACTATATTGCACGTATAATATGTTAGGCAAATGTATAATATACACAATTATTAATTAAATACTTTATCTAGTTTTCAAAGCGGATAAAGTTCACTGTACTTACGCACATGGATATACTTGTATTTATACATATACTTGACTAAGAACTTGTGCGTCATACAAGGCAAACTACATTCATATTTTATCATATCACACTGAAAATACCCATTTTTAATGTATTTAATTGTATGGTTTGAAATTAGACTTAATTGTGACAAAGATTTGGCAACCATATAAATTGTAATAGATTTTGACTTATTTCGTTAAGTGTTTAAAGACAATAAACAACCACTTTGATATTTTAAGATCAAGTATAGAAATTTATAAAATATTTATTACATTTTAATTAAATTCAAATAATTCATATAATATACTATAAATAACATAATAATAATCTTTAAACCTATAATATTTTCCAATTATTGTTTATCTTTAGATAGAAATTAACTGTTTATTTAATTGTATTACTTTCTGTAAATGGGTCTTAAATTTACAAACAGCTGTCAGTAAACACGGTGCGGCCATTTTTTACATTAAAAAACTATATTTTTGCTACAGCAACACAAAACGTATGGTGGTGTTTACGAGAGTAAAGAAAAAATACGAATTGTAACATTTCATTATTGCAAACTGGTGAAACTAACTAAAATAAAATCAAAAATTTTGTGAAGAATAACAAGTTACTTAAATTCCAAGTCAAAAATGTCGCGTAGTGTTCGAGCTGAAACACGTAGTCGAGCCAAAGATGATATTAAACGTGTTATGCAGGCGGTGGATAAACCGAGGCATTGGGAAAAGAAATGGGTTACGATCAATGACACAACAATGAAAATCTTTAAATGGGTACCCATTTCAAATAATGACAAAAAGAAATTAAGTTCCTTAGGTAAACAATCAGATAAAGAAAACTCGCAGAAAGGCACCCCCACACCTCCGCAAATCACACCCAATTATGGTTTAACAGCCGAAGATTCCAATACCTGTGAGTGTACTAAAGCCAGGAAGGACAAATGTCGGATGATTAAATCTATTAATTTTTCAAATAATAATACTTTATTATTAAAAATACATACTAATTAATTTATTTTAATTATTTCTAGGTTTTTCTGTTGTGAGTGATTCGCAAGGTGCAGATTTTGTTAGTAGTATGCCATTCTCTGAAGATTCTAATTCTCAAGGTAGCGATGGCCCAGTCAAACGCTTAAAACAGGGTGATTAATTAGGTCCTAATTTTATACAACTTTAATTTCTTCAAAGGCTCATCAACTCATCCAAGCACCTTAAAAACTTTGAACGAATTCCTATGTAAGGGTATAATTAGAACGTTTTTTTAATCGTATAGTCAATCGACCATTTATTCATTGTTTAGTTCTCTAACCTTTTTTTCTTCATTCATTTTTTTAATAACCATCACAACTAAATCGTAAGCAATATTATTTGTATGTATTATTATAAATAGTTTAAAAAGAACAATAGAAAGTTTCTTTAATTTATTTATATATATAACTGCCATTGATGAAAATGAAATAATAATTATAATATGAAATAACAATATTTTTGTATAAAAGTTCAGTACATAAACCTGTAATTTTTTTTTAGATTTATTGCCGTCTGTTTACAAATTCTATATAGAATATAAGCTTTTATCCCATGCTACTTATTTTTTTCATACCATACACTATTATAAAAATTTTCTTTAATAGATAATAGATTTTAGGTTTATTCCCTGTTTTCTTTACATATTTTTTCTTTTTGTACAATTTAACTTTACTTCCTTAATAATATTTTTAAATAAAAAACATTCAAGTTTTATTTATTAAACATACTATTGAAATCTTACTATAGTTGGTTCACGGTTATAAGTGATCGATAACTATAGGAATGCATTTTTGGCACATTTTTGGTTGAAATTTATGTCTCGATTATGGATGGCAAATGAGATTTAGTTACACGGCCAATTATCAAAATTAATATCAATATTACATTACAATATTTAAAGATTTCATTTAAAAGAAAAATTTTCGCCAACAACAATTATAATTTTCAGTTCCCAGCTATCAATGTAATTGATGTCTGTATGCCGTTCATAGTAGACCCATTAAGGTTTTCCTAAAACCAGTTGAGTTTCCATTCTAAGATGGGAGAAAATTGCAGTCTTGGATTTAGCATTTATTAATCTAGAACTGATTTAAAAAAACAGTGAATAAAACATAACGAAGTTTTAAAGGTTATGAGCTGCGATCGATCACTGCTTTCTAGGGTTAAAAAAAACTCTGCTTATTTCGCTTATACGGCGCGAAATGCTTCATAAACAATTTCGCTTATACGGCGCGAAGTGCTTCATATACGATTTCGCTATTGAGGGTGAAACCGCCTGCAGAATTTTGGACAAAGCATAGTTGAAGTTACGCATAAAGGCCAAAAGCAAAAGTATTCTAACTATACCAGAATAACAGCTAGTACAATAGCTAGAGCTTTTTCATGAAACGCTAAACCAATTTAATAACGAAAATGTAACGGGGGCGAAAACCTACCTCCCTAGCTTCTTTTACTACATCAACAGCTAATAATGCTACCGAAAAACGGTATAGAAGCAGGAATTGATAATTACATGTAGAATTCTACAAAACATACAGAGAACTTCCCACGACCAGCAGATCAATTCTCCGGAACGATCCAAAATCAATTCGGCCAAGGTCTGCCAATTCAGCAAAAGCTACAGCAACCGGACAAATTTTTCGATGTCCGGTTATTGCAGCGCAGTTGTTATAACAACAACAACGCTTTAGTCAGGATTACAAGCTAGCTTCTCACACCACACATGTTGTGTGTGTTAAGTCTATCCGTAAGAGTCAGGACCTACAGTTTAACGTCGATTCCGAGCGACAGATTTGTAAAGCTTTTCATATCAATTTTATTTACTCTCAGAGTTTTTGTTCGAGATGTTAGAGCTAGAGTTTGAACTCAAGAGCTCCTGTGTGGACAGCTAACACTGTATCTACTAGACTAACGGTAACTCCAAATGCAAACACAATGCATTCTTTATTTAAAGAAATATGGCGTAAGCCAATAATGTTCCCCTGGAAGGAAAGCCAGTTGAGAAAAATTTTAGAAAAGGAGACCTAGAAGAATGCTTCAGTTGGCGAAACATTGCATTGACTTCTGCAGTCAAAAAACAGTTAATAACAGACAATTCAACTTAATTATCGACTCCATATTAAGGAAATTTCGACTTAACATATTTTATATTCACCACACATTCATCAATTAAGTAGAGGCTTTCGATGCGGTAAAGCCATATTGTAGGCATTGAATATAAAAAAATTTCTCAAAGCGCAATATGAAGGGGGAAAATCCAATGGATGTTCATTGCAATAGTACAAGCTTAACGAAATTAAATATTTGATTTGAAAGAATGCCGGAGTATTTATCAAGTAAGTAGTTACACTAAGTAAACCAACAAGTTAATTGCGTTAACATTTGCTTTGTACGCCTTTGTTCCCTTAACTTGGTCATTTCAAAGCAGACAAGCACAGCCGCTGAGTGGCGTCCATCTCATACATCTCAGTGTTTGTTCAGGTGCGGAAATCATTATCAATCGCCATTTCTCGAATACCTCTAATCAACTGCATCAGCGAGGTTGCAGATATATTGTTCGCCATTATCCAACAATTCAAAGTGAAATCGGCAAATCGTTTAATGAATTATGGTCATTAACAGATAATAAACAACAACAGTGGAGGTCGATAGTTTTCATGGAATACTACGTGTGATGAGTTGAAAGGTATGAATTTCTCTATTAATACTAGAAGGAAATCTAGGTATGCGAATAAAAAAATTCTTGAATTAGAAAAAGCAACGTTCCGATTCATATACCCCGAGAGAAATTCTTTCTGTCCACATAGAATGCTAAATTTTCTTTTCAGAAATCTTATATGAATCAGAAAATTTATTACGAATAATTTCAGTTGGCATTTATCATCGGTCCTCATATAGTTTTTGAACAGAATTAATACCTTAATTTAAAATTAAATAAATTTCATTCTCCTCGCTGGGGACTAGTGGTCGCATGTAACTTTATATGTAAAAGTACGCCAAAATATGGCCTCTCTATCTGATCATTGCCCAATCTGACCTTGTGTTGGAAGTATTTCAAATATCAATGTCTGCAGAAGTTTTAAAAAATTATCAAAATCTTTTCGCAATAAAAAATTAAAAAGTTACAGATTTTTCAAATCAATTAATTCAACTAAGTGCCATTATTACAACTTGTCGTTAAAGTTGGGTTTAGTTAACGGTAGCTGAACTTTAAAGTCACCTTTAACTTCTTTTCGTTATTATATACCTAATGATAAAATAAAGTTAACTTTTTCAAAAATGTGGCAATGCCGGACCAATGTCGATAACATTGCTCAATTAAACAAGTTTTTTTTTTTAAACGCAGTTGCAGTTCATTTTGTTTATATTTGAAGTTGCCATATTGAAAATAACATATAATATGCCAAGTTCAACATAAACTTAACTTTAAAAGTTACCAGTAGGATGATCTTCCCTTTAGCTTTAATGCTCACTTCTACCATATTGTCCATTTATAATAATGAAAAACAATTTATCTGTCCGTTAAAATCCTCCCTTTAGTTAACGGCAAGTTGTAATGGCCCTTAATGTTGGATTGATAACAAAACGCAACATTAAAAAATAAATAAATCTCGGATTGAAGAACTGCACCTGTTACAAAAAGTGTTAATAAATAGTTTATTAGCGGATCAACGCGTTATTGGGTCCAAAATTTGCAGCTTTCAAGGTCTTTTAATCGACAAGAGTAACCGTAGTCTAATAGGTAGTGTGTTGACTTAATAGACATGAGGCCACGGCGAATACCTCATGTCGTACATCGCCAACAAAACGAAATATGAAGAAATATTTCTCCGGTGACTTCTTCTCAGCAAATTTATTGAAAGAACTCTGAGAGTAAATAAAGTAATTGCCATGAAATGTTTTTCAAAAAAATCTATCGTCCGGAGTCGACTTTAAATTATAGGTCCTGCCACTCATGTTTAAAAGAGCACACACAACAAAAGGGGCGTGAGAAGCTAGGCCTTAAACCTGAATGAAGGATTGTAATGAGCATTTACGTATGTACATACATATCGATGGCTTAATATAAAAAAGGCCTAACTCGATTTTTGGTTACTTTACAGGAGAAGGAAAAAACTTAATAAAATTCGTAAAATTTTAGATACAACAAAAATTTTAATACAATTTTTAATAAGAAACAGCAACACAGAATAAACAAAAAACCTTATTTCGAAAAAAATTGAGTTAGGCCTTTTTTATATTAAGCCATCGATATGTAATTAATTTAATATGTTTTTAAAATAATTTCTTTGTTCACAAAACAGATTCGAGTTAAGTTTCCAATTTAAATTTGTAGAAAATGAAAAGTAACGATACTAAACAGAAATTAACGTGGTTTTTCATCAGTGGCATAAAGCAAATATATTTCACTTTTAATTAACGTAAGAAAGAAAAATTAATTCAATTTTGAAATGCTTTATTTGCAAACTTTATTTTTTTTTACTTTATAAAACGCATTTTAACACATCGATTAATACAGTTTAATTTTTATTTTTTAACTCGTTGCCAATTAAAGAAAATTATTGTCTGTAAATAATTAAATAAATTTACGTAGTTTTTATCATTCTCATCACATACAGTTTTAAGATATTTTTTTTGAAATTATAAAACATAAACGATTAATTATCGATATATTGCGATGATATGAAATAGCGATATAAACAAAATTAAACGTGTTAAAAAAATTCTGAAAATAGGTTTTCGTTTTAAGATTTCTTTTAATTTTTAATTGGTTTTTTTACAAGTAAATGTTTTATACATATGTATATACGTATGTATATGTTAAACAAGACATTTTTTAATTTTAAATATATAAATAAAAAACAAAATTCTAAAACATTTTACACTTTTTTCCAAATCATTTGGCGCGCTTGACAAAAGCGTAAAATCAGTACAATAAAAATCACGTGTAACAGGAAAAATTATTAACATTTTCTCTAAGAAATAAAATTTATTTATATTTTTGCATGAACTCAGCATGGAATTTTTGGAATTTGTTCATCATATCTTTCAAGACATCGGTTTGAGGTAAAATGGTGCTGCGGAAATGATAAGTGCCAGGCTTTTGACCAAAACCACTGCCAGCTACAATGCAAATACCTAAACGAAAATAAAAGAATAGTAATAATAAATAAGCGAATAAAAATTATAAAAAACTGTTATTACCAGTTGATTCTAAAAGTTCAAAGGCATAGAAAGTATCAGGAGCCATATTCTTCGATTTCGCAATTTCAATAGCTTTTGGTGGAATTTCGATTTGTGGGAAAACGTACATGGCGCCTTGAACCTTATTTACTTTATAGCCTTCAAAACTGCTTAAGGTATTGTAAACTAATTCAGCACGTTCTTTAAGGGCATCCAAGACACCATTTCTCTCTTTGATGTATTGATTGTAAGAAGGTTCTCCAGGTTTGGGTGGATTAACCTAAAAAAAAAATTGTTTGTTTTTATTACTTTTCTTATGAAACCAGCGAGAGAGAGAGATTAATTTAACTTACCAATGCACTAACGGCAACCTGACCGGCAGTTGTACCACACAGTGAAGCAGTAAGAGACTTTGTTAACATGGCCATTACTTGGGGACACATGTTAATAATTTCCATATAACCACCACGGATACCGCATTCGCCTAAATAGCCCTTTGAGGTTGACATAAAACTAGCCAATTCCATATCCTTGTAGGGAGCACCCATTTCAATTAAGATCTTTTTGAATGAATAGAATTTCGAGTTCTTATCGTAAACATTGTCTTGGTATACTTCATCGGCCAATATGACGAGTTTGTTGTCGTGGGCAAACTTAATAATTTCTTCTATATTCTGTTTTGTCAATACTTGACCGGTGGGATTGCCAGGATTAATAACAACAATGGCGCGTGGATTGCAAACTTTATTTGCCTCATCGTAGGAACGTTGCAATTCCTTACGACTTAGACTCCAGCTATTTTCTTCTTCCAAATAATAGTCAATCTTATGCAAGCCATATTCAGCAATTGTAGCCGAATATAAAGGATACTGAGGTATGGGTACCATAATACCAGGCCGTTTACCACCAACTTTACATCTTAAATAAACGCGTAACAATAATTATTAATATGAAGTTCTATAGAAACTGTAATACCAACTGAAAAACTTACTTCATTAAAGCCAAAACACTCTTGATACCAGGTGAAGCACCAGCTGTCAAAAAGATATTGTGCCAATCACAGGGTACACCGCCATCACGTTGTGTTATGAATTCAGCAACTTGTTTACGTACTGCTTCTAAACCAGCCGAATCGGTATAGGAACCGACTGAACCACCCTGACAACTGGCCAAAACAATTTTAGCACGAGCCTTAATATCATCAGGATAGTTGGGTGAGTTGAGAAGTTCTGGATCGAAGGTTAAATTCAAGAGCTACAAATATACATATGGACATATAAACATACATATATATTTTAAAATATTTTATTTTAAATTGCAAAGGAATATTTATTTCCACAGTTATTTAGTTCAATGGAATTAAATTTTTCCGTACCACTACTGTAGTAAATAAATGAATACAGAATTGTTTGGCATATTATTTCCAAACAAAAAAAAAATATTAAAACATATCCATATGCATAAGCAAATGCAAACTATAATTGGCACAATTACATTCAATTAGGTTGGTATATAGGCCGCTGAATATTTATTTAGCATGCATGTAAGTATTGCACCAAATGCTTTTGTTTGTTTATTTCAATACTTTATGAAGACAGAGTTTGTCTGTATTCCAATGACGAAAGTATATAAAAATCCATAATTTTCGTATTAAAGTGATGGTTTTATTTGCCATAGCTACAACGATATACAGTGGACAACAAAAGTCTTAGTACTCCAATATATTTTGACAAAAAAAAGTCCCCACAGGCTTAATACTCTTGCACAAAATCCCGATATGACTTCAAGAAAGTATTTAGGAGATCATTTGAAAGAACGGTTACGTAATCGCTAAACGTCAAACAAAAGTCAACCGAACAACCTGCTCATGGTGCCAACAGAAACAAAACTTGTACATTCAGTTGCAAATGGGTTAAATGGAACGACTTTAAGGGATATTCTACTAAATACAAGGGATAACATTTTCATATATTAGGCCTTTGAATTTTAAATTTACTCAGGGTTCTCCTTGGGGGTACCTATGGAGTCATCTGAAACTTTTCCTTATTTTTCTTGTCTTTTGTGAAAAACATTAAAAAATTTTTGTTTTAATAATAAAACAGAAATAAATTAATAAAATAAATATATAAACAATAAATTTTTATACAAACTTTTGGCTAAAATTCATGAAATTGCTAAAATATATTGCCGTACAAAGACTTTTGCTGTCCACTGTATGCATACACCAGGTGTACCGGTATGAAATGAGCGTCAAAATACATATGTCTCCATAGGGAACACATATTGTGTACAAACTTTATTTTGCATTGTGTTGGCGATGACATCTTTCAAACATATTCAGTATACGTCAAATCAGTGAACAAACGCTCTCATATGTTTGGATCGTGTTAAAGATCGTGGTCTAGTAGGTAGTGTGTTGGCTTATTAGACGTGGGGCCTCGGTTCAAACCCCAGGTCAGGCATCTTCAACTGAACGAAATATGAAAACATATTTATTTGGAAACTTCCTCTCAGCAGATTTCTGGCAAATACTCTGAGAATAATAATAAAATTGCCATGAAAATCAGTCGTTCGGAGTCGACTTTAAACTGTAGGTCCCACCACTCATGTGTAAAATTACCACATGCAAAATATAAGTGTTGTGAGAAGTGCAAGAAAGGCAAAAATATTGATTTAGGCTACGAATTGCTCCCCATTCGTCCTATTCACTGAATTTAGCCATGGGGAACTATATAATGCTTCAAACCCAGGAGAAAGGGTTGAGCGGAAAAAATAAATTCATCCAACAAACGAGTCCTTTTTTCATGATCTCGATAAATCTCATATTTAAGGGACAAAAAAAAATTGGATTAAATAGTCGCAATCCTGACTGAAAGGTTGTAATGTTATGTATGCGTACAATAAAAAATGTGTGACCATTTAAAAGCTATGGGGTAGATCCAAAACTCTGGAAAATAGGTGCCACTTGAATTGAATGGCTGATAGATGGAAAATCGAAAAACCTGTGTGAATTTTCTTTTTCGAAGACATACATACATACATACATAATTGGCCATTACAACCCTTCAGTCAGGATTACGGCCTAGCTTCTCACACCACTCATGTTGTGTGCGTTAATTTTATACGTGAGTGGCGGGACCTACAGTTTAACGTCGACTCCGAACGACAGAATTTTGAGAAACTTTTTCATGGCAGTTTATTTTACTCTCAGAGTTTTTGCCAGAAATCTGCTGAGAGGAAGTCGCCGAAGAAATATTTTTTTTTTTTCGAAGACACGATACAAAATCAAGGTTGCATCGAATTTTAGCTTTCAATGAAAAATGAATTTATTTACAGAATCCTAAAGGGAAAAATTTATGTATTAAAACGGGACCACCATCAATTTCAGCTGCAAATTTCGAAATCGATTCGATTGGAAGACAATGCTGTATGTCTGATGGAGCTATAAAGGTGTGGTGTGTCACAAACTTACAAAAACATGGTAAAACTGTTAATACAGATCGGTATCGACTACAAATGATCAATTTATGCCATGTATTGATCGGAAAACGGTCAGAATGGGTTGCGGCCTAGCTTCTCACGCTACTTATGTATAATTTAATAAATGTGTGGCTTAATTTAATAAATGAGTAGCGGGACCTTTAGTTTAAAGTCGACTACGAATGTCAGATTTATGAGAAACTTTTCATGGCAATTTTATTTACTCTCAGAGTATTTCATTTCGTTGGAGGTGCGTGCCCTGGGCATTGAATCGTGGCCTTACGTCAAATAGGTCAGAATCAATTTAAAAATCTCAAAAAAAAAAAATTTATATGAGGAAGCATTTGTGGACCCTCTAGTACCATATATGTGTACATTAAAAAATATGCCTTTTGCCTACTGATAGTCTCCTTTAAATTTCTTTTTGGCAGTTTTATTCAGGAATGTTTTTAAGATCAAGTGGCAAATGTTAAGGTGCCTTTGCTTGTACACATTAAAATAAGTGTAAAAAAATTAGAACGAGTTTGCCTTTGATAAGTTTTATATTTTTGATAAGAAAGCCCCATAGTTTTAGTATTTTTCTAATGGAATTTTTAATGTTATAGATAATGAGATATTTTTTCTAAAAATAGTTGGTTATAGAAAAAGACATCAATTTAAACATTTAAAACTAGATTTTACTAGTAAAACTTGAAAGCAGTCTATATAATTATTATATTTTCAGTAAACATACATATGTATGTATGTACATAATTGCTGGATTATTGAATTGATAATGCTTTACTCATAAACTTATTTGAGTTTTCTTGCCTTAATGTCTACTAAATACGTTTCGAAAATAATTTTATACTTACTTGACGAAGGAAAGTAATGGGCTTTTGTCCCATTGCATGACAATCACCAATATTGGCACGAATAACATAATCGAATGGCTTTTTGACACCCTGAAATTAAATGAAACATATTTATACGGTTAATAATACAGTTTATTTGTAATTAGAATAATATTAAAAGAGTTGGAGGAGAAAGGCGACTCAAGTACATACATATTTACTACATTGTTATTAGAAAATTATTTCAGTTTATTACAATAATAAAATGCTAAGAAGACATAACAAAAGTATATGAGATTAGATTATTAATTTATATTTATTTTTTTAATTACGAATTAGATTTTTTATTATTCAATTTGATACAATGAATGAATGATAAAAGAAATTTAGCTGTTAACAGGCGAAATTTAATATACTGGTGGGTTATATATAAATAAATTGCGAGAGTTTATAAATTTTCCGTTTCTCAAATAAAGGGGAACACTACTTTGTCAATAGGCTTTTGGCAGATGACTCCTGTCAAAAAGGAACTTAAAAAATTTTTGGGGTTCCCTGATAGTCTACTGGGTAGTGTGCTACGGTATACCGAACATATAGTCTTAGCTACTCCGTTCATAAAAATTAAAATATAATTTAAAATCGTAAAGGAATTGATAAATAAATAAAAAAAATTTTGCAAGAAAGGCAAAAATATAGATTAAAGCTACGAATTGCATCCCCATCGGTTCTATCCTCTGAATTTAGCTATAGGGGACTATTTATTGTTTTCAAACCAGGAGAAAGGGTTGAGTCATCTAACAAGCGTGTCTATTTTGATGACTTCGAAGCGCTCATATTTTTAAGGGATAAACTGGGATTAAATATATAGGACGCCGTAGTCTAGTAGGTAATGTGTTGACTTAGAGCCATGTTTTGAGATCAAGATTAAACTTAAGTTTAAGATAATCTTCAGTTAAATTTAATCTTACGTTAATTGAAATTGCATTTTTTGAGTGGGAGTTTAAACCTTGTAGAGCTGCCACACTTATAAGCAAAAATTGCAACGTGTTTCACAACAATTTGTTTTTGTATAGAACAAAAACAGCTGAATACTATTGATCTTTAAGTAAAAAAATTATTTTTGAAAAGTAATAAATAAATTAAAAATGTTTATTGTCAATTTGGAATTTATATAATTCATAATCACTTAAATATTTGTCTTATTCGGCTTTCTCTCACTTAAAAACTGGTTTTTAATAAAATTTATGAACTACTTTTGACAGTTCTTGAATCACCAACGTTGGTGGTTGGTTAAAACTAGCAAATCGTTAATCTCAAACTCAAAAATGGCTCTTAATAGACGAGAACTTGTGTTTCAACCCCTGGCTGAGACATTTTGAACAAAACGAAATATGAAGAAATTTTTCTGTGGAAATTTTTCTTCTCAGCAGATTTCTGGCAAAAACTCTGAGAGCCATTATTACAACTTGCCGTTAAACTTGGGTTTAATTAAAGGTACCTTTAGCTAAAGGGAACTGTAAAGTTACCTTTAACTTATTTTCGCAATGTCGATAAAACTGCTCAATTATACAAGTTTTTTTTAACGCAGTGGCAACCGCGGGCTTCGTTTTTTGTTGTATATGCTCATTTTGTTTAAATTTGAGGTTGCCATAATGAAAATAATATATAAAATCGCAAGTTCAAACATAAAGTGACCTTTAAATGTTAAAGGTAGGATGATCCTCTCTTTAGCTTAACGATCACTTCTATCTTATTGGGTACTCATAATAATGAAAAACAATTTATCTGCCCTTTAAAATCCTCCATTTAGTTAACGGCAAGTTGTAATAATGGCCATGAGAGTAAATAAAATTGCCATGAAAAAGTTTCTCAAAAATCTGTCGTTCAGAATCGACTTTAAACTGCAGGTCCAGCCACTCATGTATAAAATAAACACAAGTGGTGTGAGAAACTAGGTCGTAATCCTGATTGAAGGGTTGTAATAACCAACTATGTATGTTGTTGCTTTTTAGTAGTAATTCTCACTTTCTTTTTTTCTATTGTGAGTTTTAACATATAATGCCACACAAACAATCAGAAAATCACAAATACTCGGAGTTTCTGGAGGGAATCGAACTTAGCGGCCTCGAAATTTAGCACACTACCAACTAGGCCATCGAGGCTCCCTAACCGAATACAGCTTACAGCTTGCGATACATAGAATTTATTGCAAACAAAGCTCCTAAAAGAGGCCTTATGGAGTTTCCACAAACAAATGGAATATAAATAAAAACAAATTTAAAAAAGAAACAATTTTTTAAAAGCCGTACATAGTATATTAAATATTACGGTTTAAAAAAAATATAACGCTGTTAAGTATTTGCTAGATTGTTATGAATTTTTATTAACAATTAGTATACGACACACACAAAGTTCCATAATATAAATTCTCATATTACACTAATTTTCGATAATCAAACTCTGTCTTATATGTGAAAAATATAATTGACGACGATGTAGATATAAAATTTAAAAAATAACATTGAAATAACCTTTTTACGATAAAAAATAAGAAAAACACAAAAAGAGGCAATAATTAAAAAAAGGGAAAAATACTTTCGTTGAAAGGTAAAAAAATCACATATCAAACCACATTCGATGACGTCAAAAATGCACACATGATATGATTTTACTATTTGCACTTGACTGCTTTGCACTTGATTACTGTGTAGAAAAGGGAAATTTTATATACCTGTTGATACCCTAGAATTGCAATTACAGTTTATTAAGTTACACGCCAGGAATCCATATCTGCGGCAAATTGAATATTTATTTTAATAAGTGAGAACAATGCAAACAGAATATGGTATGTATGTATATGCATGCATATGGGATTAATCATATTGTTTTTATTTTCTTCAATATTTATTTAATAATACGAATACATATTTCATTCATATTTAAACAAAATACGGTATGAGAACTTTATAAATAATGCATATAATTAAATATCGAAAAGCAAATATTTTAGCTACGTGACCCAAACTAATTGGAAAATCCTATTAAGAGAGTTTGATGCTCGAAGTGTTTTTCTTTTCTTCAGACCTATACCCGCAAATCATTTTGTAGTGAATTTCAGTTGACTGATTTAAGTCAACATGATATGGTGGAAATTATCGGTTGGTTTATCTATCGGTTTAAATTTGAACTATCGGTTATTTCAAATCGGGCAATACTTATGTCATTTTATTCTGTCACAAAATTCCGTATATTATTGTCTTCACTGAACGTAATGAATCGATTTACGTTTGAGCAATGCTGGGATTTATTGGAAATTTATTTCCAAAACAAATTTGAAAATTTTTCTGCAATCATCTTTTCGAAAGAAGCTCATTTTCACCTTGGTGGGTACGTTAGTAAGCAAAATTGCCGTATTTGAGGCTCAGAAAACCCACACGAGGTCTTACAGGAGCCAATGCAGCCATTACGTGTGATTGTTTGGTGCGGCTTGTGAAGCGGAGGCATTATTGGTCCATATTTCTTTGAAAATGAGGACGGCGTAAAAACATTACGGTCAATGGAGACTTTTATCGCACTTTGATAACCGATTTTTTGTACCCACTATTCATGGTATTGATGGGAACGATGTTTGCTTTCAACAGGATGGTGCAACTTGCCACACGTCTCATGCCACAATCGCTTTATTGCGTCAATTTAATTAGCCGAAATGGTAATGTCAATTGGCTGCGATTTGACACCGTTGGACTATTTTCTGTAGGGCGACGTTAAAGAAAGTATTATGCCGACAAACCACAGACAATTGACATTTGAAGGCCAACATTCATGATGTCATTGCCAAGATACGATCCCATATATTCGAAAATTTACACGCAAATTGTTCCAATCGAATGAGCTCCAAGGTGAGACTAGCCTTAACAGCTAAAATAATGAAATAATTTTCCATTTCTAACCGAAACAATTGCACTTCAGGACAAAAAAATAAATTTGGCAAAATTTCAAATCGTTTTTGTTTTATTGCATTTTGAAATTTGAACTTTTAAATCACTCACCCTATATTTTAAGTAATTAAAGAGGAGAGCTTTTCTTTATAAAATTAATTAGGGTGTATGGAAAGCTGCTAAGTGTTATTGCAATGCCCAGCAGTTTCTAACGAATTGTTTACATACAATAGTTAAAATGGCTTCTCGGTAGATTTGTTAAATTACCGTTGTGTCATATATTATAAAAACGAGTGCTGAGACTCTTGTGGTCACAACTGATGCAGGTGCTTGATTAAGCAGAACAATTTGTTAGTTCACGTTATAATTTCCACGCCAAACACTAACGATCAATACATATTTTCATTGCAAAATATCGATAGACAAACAGTATATTCTGTTCTTAATTATTTCATTTTATACTCTACACTTAACTTAACTGATTGCTACAGTAGCATGAAGTTGATGATACTTCCAGACCAGAGCAGACCTCTGTATAAAAATTTTTAATTCTTTTCGCGCAGAATATCCAATATCCAATATGGACTTGTATGACACTTGGCCCCGTCCTGTTGAAAGCAGAAGTCGTTGGTGCCAAGATCAATTAATTCAGATCAAAATAAGTTAGTAATCAGTAATTGGGCGACTTGCCCTCAGTAGATTTTTGGCAAAAATATTAAACTGTAACACATACAGCATAAGTGGTGTGAGAAGCTAGGTCGAAATCATGACCAATTATGTATGTAGTATGTACGTACTTATGTCTAGAATCTTGAACAAAAAAAAAAAGAAAGATGAAATAGAAAATCCCGCGTAGTAAGCCAATACTCTATCCTCTAGATTACAGTATCTATTACTAAATAATTGCATGTTATTAATTAGTATTTTGCACTAATTTTGGATGAACTTATTAATTTATTTTCCAGTTCTATGATCACTTGATTGAGATTGCACTGTGCTGTTGTGCAGGTTAAACTATGTAGTATGCTTCATGTTATATGCCATAAGAAGAGAATGCGATAAGTCAACAAAAGTAGTCATCAACACAGAATTGTTTACAGTCGACATAGATCTTAGCTCAGAACACTAAATGAGTTATCAGTAACTGGGGAATGATAACATTGTTAAGTATAATATATACAATGTGTAGCTCAACAAATTATCAGTTGTAGTAGAGGTATATTGATTTTATTAAAGTTTATATTATAGTTCTAATCATTGTTTCATTGTATTGGTATCATCCGATCTTGTTATTGTATTTAATATATAGAGGGTAACAATAAAAATAAAAGCTTTTAAAAACTTTAATACTTAATTTAACACATTGATGAATGGCCTGTAGAAAAAAGTGGGTTTCGAAAATTGTTACTATAGCCCCGTTATGTCTAGAAACGAGTGTTTCGTTTTTGACGGCTATTGCCGTCATGCCGTCTGGAGACGCAAATGTCCATCACCGTTTTAAATTTCTATTTAATATTACTTTTTGCTACATAGTAAATCAAAATATTTCTGTGGGCAATTAAAGTTTATAATGCTTTCTGTTAAAATATTTCACTATTTAGTGATTTAGTAATCAAATAAACTGTAAGTTCTGTTAATATTACTACAAATGCACACCAATAGGTTTCTTCTTGGTTATTATTTAGAAAAGGTTCGATTCACTTATCAAACGTGCATGTAGATAGAGAAGTAGGATAGTAAGAGTAGGAGGGAGATTAAAGCTTTTATAGGAGACCAAACAAGGGCATGACCCCTTTAAATGTAGGGTTAATAGATGGAATAGGGATATCTTTGATTTCTGTAGGCTATGTGAGCAATAACATGTATGCGGGTAAATAGCCAGAAATGTATAGTTAGTGGATTTGTTGAGGAACTGGTATACCTGAATAATTGGAAGCTTGAGAATCTAATAGGATTCATAAACGGTATTTAATGGCTGGGGGGATATCTTTATCCGCTTTAAATATGGGATCAATAGATGGAATAGGGATATATTTGATTTCTGTACGCTACATGAGTAGGTACATGTACTTGACCTCATCTACAGGTACATAGCCAGAAATGTCTAGTCAATCGATTTGTGGAGTAACTGGCATATCTGAATGACTGAAAGATTTTCAGAAACAGTATTGATTCACACACCCGGGGGCGCCACGGATGTCGCCGTAGTCTAATAGGAAGTGTGTCGGCTTATTAGACGTAAAGCCCGGGTTCGTATCCCAGGTTAGACATTAAAACGAAATATAAAAAAAAATATTTTTTCGGCGACTTCCTTTCAGCAGATTTTTGTCAAAAACTCTGAGAGTAAATAAACCTGCCATGAAAAACTTTCTCAAAAATCTGTCGTCCGGAGTCTGTTAAACTGTAGGTCCCGCCACTCACGTATAAAATTAACACACACAACATGAGTGGAGTGAGAAGCTAGGCCGTAATGCTGACTGGAGGGTTGTAATGGCCAATTATGTACATATGATGTATGTATTGATTCACTAGGAGGATATCTTTAGAAAGATGCTAACTTTTGTCTTCTAATTTTTGTTTTCTCTCTTCTTTTCTTCCTCTGCTATTTTTTTCTTTATTTTCCTTCTTTCTTAACTTTCCTTATACCTTTTCCTCTCTCGTTCTGTCGGAAATTATTTCTATTTTAGGTTTTTTCCACTTGTTTACATTCTTTTTGTCAATTTCTGAAGGTTCACAGAATGTCTGTATTTACAGAGACACGCCACCCTTCCAGCCTAAACCTTTAGAGTGGGGAACAGAATAGTCGCTATTGTATAACGTAACTAGTACCACTGCAAAAGCTGACAAAAGATAAAAACAGCAATTCAAATAGGTGTTAACAGAAAACGTAGTTGTAGTAGAAACTGATGCGTAAACTTCGGATTTTTGAATTTGTCGCGTGACAAATAAAAATTGCAGAAAGAGTTTTCATGAAGATTTTCAATATATTCAACATTAAATATGTGAAACATAAAATTTAATGTTACATACATACATACATACATAATTGCTCATTACAGCCCTTCAGTCAGGACTACGACCTAGCTTCTCACACCACTTATGTGGTGTGCGTTAATTTTATACATGAGTGGCGGGAAATACGGTTTAAGTTCGATATCGAACGACAAATTTTTGAGAAACTTTTCATGGCAATTTTATTTACTGTCAGAGTTTTTGCCAGAAATCTGCTGAGAAGAAGTCGCATTTTGTTTTGATGTCTGGCCTGGGGCTCGAATCCTGGCTTTACGTCTAATAAGCCAACACACTGCCTACTAGACTACGGCGACTTCACTGAGAGCTGAGAACAAGTTGCCTATGATATATTTTTCATATTTTCGTTTTGATGACCTGGGGTTTGAACCGTGGCCTTACGTCTAATAAGCCGACACACTACGGCTGACTTCCAAAATGTTAGTTGCTTTGTGTTTGAACAAAGTATAATGTTTCATAAAGCCGCTGTACAAAATATTTACAATGTATACTATTTCAAAACGTCGTCAATGTGTATTTTTAACGCAGTCAAAATGTAATCAGGCATCGAATTTATAGTTGATGCATTGTTTGGTAGCTTTGCATATCTACATAATTTATATACCGTAGTAGAACTGCATACAAACTTTGTATTGATACATTTTGAAAGTCAGCCTACCTACTAGACTACGGCGACTTCAAAAATTAACTGTTGCTGGAGAGAAATATGTAGTTGCATATGCATTTATTATACAATTTGATACGCATTTTGTTAGAAAATTTACATAGTCTTCTTGCATTATTCTGTAAGATTTTGAAAAGTTTGTTTGGCAACGTTATAAGAGAGCTTCACTATTCTGTTAGCCTTCTATTCTTGCTACGCTACTCATAAAGTCGTACGATCTAGCATCTGCTACAACTACTTTATTCTGTTTCAAGTGTAAATGTATATTTAAGATCGGAATAATTTCATGTTTACAATTTTTTTAGATGTATTATGGCACATACATATTAAAATTATCAGTACCAGTATATGTTTCTAATCTTTGTGTCATAATAGTTTAACAAGCACAACATGATAATAAATATTATATGGTGAATTTTGATAAAAATTTAAACAGAAAAGGAAAAGTTTTCGACTACAAAAATATATAAAAAAAGAAGAAAAAAAATATTGAAATAGCCAAAAACCAAATAACCTACATTTTATATTGAATATATTTTCCAGTTACTTTCAAAAAATCTCATACAGAGTCAAGTTCATTGAACGACCTTAGCAGAAATGTTGGCTGTATATACGGCGCTGGAATAAGTTCAAACAATAGATGCATTTTTTTTGTAAAAACTGTCTCTTATAGGCGCAATTTAAAAGCTTTTACAATAGTATACATAAATTTAAAAATTTTAATGGATCATTAGTTGTTTAACTTTTTAAAAAGTAAGCTACTTATACATACATAAGTACATGTTATATGAAAACAAATGTTTACAAAATATTATAATACATACATACATATTTGTATACGAGTAGGTTATATTATTATACAAACTATTGCGTTCTTATACATTCGTTTTATATTGTAAATATAACAATGAATATATGTAGTATTGTATACAGAGTTGTGATTAGTAAATCATACGCGATATGAAAATTATAAAATATTAAAAATTCATTTCAAATGGTCGCGACGATCAGATATTTCTAACGCGAGTTGGATCTGCTGGAACGGCGAGGTATTGGGTTATTACAGTAAATATGAAATAAGTGTTGAATAAAGTTGGACTATCCAGGAACATCAGGATATTGGCAGGATTTATCTCTTCCGATAATAAAATATGGCCAAGCATATTAAAAATATAGGATGTAATGATAAGAAATTTCGTTATTTTTCAAATTTTAGTAAGTTCACTTAGGGCCCTTATTACAACTTGCCGTTAAAGTTGGGTTTAGTTACAGGTAACTTTAGTTAATGTGAACTTTAAAGTCACCTTTAAGTTATTTTCGCTATTACGACTAATGATAAATAGTAACCTTAAAACCGTACTTCACGTGATCCACTCGAAAGTAATATACAGTCAAACGCAACATCATCTAAAACGCGAGATTAAAATTACTCAATTATTTACTGTAGTAGTCTTCGTTGTCGAGAGCTCAAACTTCAGCTCTGACGTCTTAAAAGTAAAAGAAGTAATAAAAATATATTTCTTACGGTGACAGCTTCTCATCAGTCTTGACTCACACAACATAGGCGATATGAGATATTATCAGGGTATGACATTAAGGGTCATTATTACAACTTCACGTTAACTAAAGGGAGGATTTTAACGGGCAGATAAATTGTCTTTCATTATTATAAGTGGACAATATGGTGGAAGTAAGCCTTAAGCTAAAGTGAGGATCATCCTACCTTTAACTTTTAAAGTTAAGTTTAGGTTTGAACTATTATTTTCAATATGGCAACTTCAAATATAAGCAAAATGAGCAAATACAAAAAAAAAGAAGTGCGTCGTTGCCAATGCGTTTAAAAAAAATTATTCAATTGAGCAATGTTATCGACATTGTTCCGGCACTGGCATATTTTTGTTTAATAAAATTAACTTTATTTTATCATTAGGTTGTAATAACGAAAAGAAGTTAAAGCTGACTTTAAAATTAACTTTAGCTAAAGTTACCTTTAACAAAACCCAACTTTAACGGCAAGTTATACTACATTACATTATACTTATTAAAGGTGTTCAAATAAGTTCTTAACAGAAACTGTCATCAAATTTTGGTATTTTTGTGGAAAAATGTGACTGTCATACTGTATCTGCGTATAATAGTAAAAAGTGCAATTTATTTATTTACTTTTCATTAACGCTCAGAAATAAAAAAACGGCAAGAGTGGAAAACAGAATAACAGATATGTATACGAATTTCGCTCTCAAAAAAGTTACAACATGCGCAAAAATTCCATTCCATTCTTTGAGTTACTTAAGTTATTTTCTCTGTTGTAGTTGTAGACGACACTAGTCTTTTTGTATGAGAGGAACTTTTACTAAATTTTCATAGAAAATATTATTTTTTCTGTCTTTATTTGTAAGTACATACATCAGTGTGTAAAGTTTCCAGTCTGCATTGTAAAGCGTTTTAAGGAAAACACATTGCTTTTCTAAATACAAAATACACTCTTGGCAGAATAATGCCAATAAGAATAGGATGCTTAAGTCTGATAAATTTTTCTTTTGTTTAAAAGCACGTATTAACGTTCGATTATTTTTTTTTTGTATTTATTGCTCAAAGTCATCAATATCATCTGATATAAATTCTTATTATAATTTTTTCTTTTTTTTAATACGTCACAGCGCTATTTCTTGTTATATTTATAAAATACGTTTTGAATCAATAGTCTTGTTATATAATATTAATTTTATCGTCTGTATGCAGGCAGAAAAAATGTACACATTTCATGTACATATAAAGTACTAGAATAAAAAGAGACAAGTAAAGTAAAATTCATAAAATAAATGCAACTGGTTTATGAACGATTTATGTTATATAAGTAAACAGTGGTTTTCAAAGCAATAGTTATACAATTTTATTATTATTTAATTATTTAAATAATATTAAACTTTTATAAATATAAGGTTAATAATCTAGTTTAGTATGGAGTGTGTTAACTTATAGATATGAGACCGCGGTTCAAATCGTAGTTCAGACATATCCAACAAAACGACGGCCTCTCTCATCAGATTTCTTGTAAAAACTCTGAGAGTAAATAAAATTACCATGAAGGAGTTTCTCAAAAATCTGAGTCGCCTTTAAGCTGTAGGTCCCGCCACTCATACATATATAAAATTAGCACAAACACAACATAACATGGTATGAGAAACGAGATCGTAATCCTGACTGAAGAATTGAAATGATCAATTATGTATGCATGTATGTATGTATATAAATATTATTGGCTATCAACATTTTGAGTATTCAATTTAAATTATTGTCTTTAGTAGTGGCATACTATTAAAGGTAGAGATGATATCATTGACAGAAGGTTCATGATGTAGATTGAGATCATTATTGGAAAGAAACTTAGTTTATAATTTAGACTTCTTAGGGCCATTATTACAACTTGCCGTTAAAGTAGGGTTTAGTTAAATGTAAATTTAGATAAAGTGAACTTTAAGGTCATCTTTTAATTCTTTTCGTCATTACAACCTAATGATAAAATAAAGTTAACTTTTGCAAAAATATGTCCATGCTATCGACATTGCTCAATTAAACAGGTTTTTTTTTAAAGGCAGTGGCAACGACGTGCTTCTTTTTTGTATTTGCTCATATTGTTTATATTTGAAGTTGCCATATTGAAAATAATAAAGAATATGGCAAGTTCAAACATAAAAAATTTAAAAGTTACAGGATGATCTTCCCTTAGCTTAACGCTCACTTCAACCTTATTGTCCACTTATAATAATGGAAAACAATTTATATGCCCGTTAAAATCCATGCTTTAGTTAACGGCAAGTTGTAATAATTGCCCTTAGATTAGAACAAGTCGGTAAAAGGTCTTCAACTTTAACTATTGGTCTACAGTATATACAGTTGTTTTTAAAGTTGCTGTTTAATAGATGTTGGTATGTGGTAATTGGGTGGTCAATAGTTTTTAACAAAAACATCTTAAATAAAACTAATCTGGGTGCCCAACAGTAGGGGTTGCGGTTTCGATTCCCACCAGAGACTCTGATCTGTAACACTAAGCCGAACATATACTCAAAGTTACTCAGTATTGTAGCTAACTCTTGTTACATATAACAAGTTAATATTAGAAGAGCACTTATGGTCTGGTTACCCGCGCCTTAAATTTACATGTATTTTATAAATTTATTTATAACGTATATTAAAATAAATAAATAATTTGTAATTGTATTGTAATTAATAAATAATAAAAAACCAACCAACATTCTTAATTACATGAAATTTTCTACAAAATTCTAACGCTAGAGAGACTGGCAAATATTTTCCATTACTTTTGAGTCTTTGCAGGTGATTTTACGAAATAATACAATATCGCAACTAATTCTTTGAAATTAATTTACCTGAAACAAAATCAATATGCTTGGATATCATTGAACTATGCAACATAAAATTTATATCGGACTTTACCAAAAAGTATTTGAAAGTCATACAAGAATCTCTGATCTGTTAAACTATATCGAGCATAATGTGTAAGCCTCTCCGCAGACTATAATTAGAAAATAATTATCTCTACAAAAAGCAATTTTTGGATATGTTTTGTTTTTTTATGTTGCTTACAAATAACAATATGACCTCACTTGTGCAATGGAATGGATAATTTATAGTTTTTTTTCTTTTTGAATGTGAAATACATTTTGAAACTTAATATCATTGACATTAAGCAATAACATTTGAACGTCATTGTGCATACACAGGAAAAAAATTAAATTTATTTTGCGTTATTAAACTGATATTAAGACCTAAAACAGAATAAAGTAGTTGTAGTAGAAGTTGAAGCATACTACTAGCTGATAATGCTGCCAAACAAGCTTATCAAAAATTTACAGATTAATTCAGGCATATTATGTGCATTTTTTAACAAAGTGCATATCAAATTTTATAATAAATGGACATCCAACTACATATTTCTCTCTAGCAACAATATGAAATTTTCTGTTTCACATATTTAATGTTGAATGTATTGAAAAACGTGGAAACGCAGTCTACAATTTATATTTGTCGGGCGATAAATCTCCATAATTCGAATTTTCCATTTCAGCTTCTAATGTAACTACGTATACATCAATTTGAATTATTGTTTTAAACTTTTTACAGCTTGCAGCGCTATTTGTTACATTATACTACAACGACTAATCTGTTTCCCACTTAAAAGGGTGAAATTTGAGGCAATTTTATTTCATGAAGAGATATAAAAAAATTAAGAGAAACTTCTAAAGACCGCTAATTAATTATAAACAATAGTTTGAACTAAAATATAATTAAAAAGAATTGAATTTAAAATGCAACTCAATGAAAATTAATCAATATGAATATCAATAGAAATAAAATGCTGTTATTAGGGCTTTTTTTAACGGCGAAATTAATCGCGAATTTCTTCACTTTAGCTACTTATGCAGATTATGTCATTATATAAGCTTGTATGGATCATAACTTTTGAAGTCTTATTCAAACGTGGCTGCATAAAATATATGTAAAACCTGTACAGTCAAAATATTTAGATCTTCATTTAAAAATGTATAAAAAAAAACGTTAGGTTAGGTTTAAGGAGGTGTACTTGCCATTGGGACAATTAAAAGAAAACGTGAACACTTTTTATTTAAACAAGAGCCGTAATCATGTGGTCGGGATTAAGTTTGGACTACAAAGTTTTGCTCTATATGTGTTGAAGTATGGCTCAACAAGCTATTCCAACATTAAATTTTTTTCAAAATGTCAGTCTAAACCTTAACGATTAATAATTAACTAATAATAAATAATTTTTTCAACAGCAACAAATACCAATAGGGATTTTAAAATAACATGACCAAAGAGATCCTGTCTACGTAACTTCAGTACAATTTATCTTAATAGATTAAGTATTTCTCGAACGTATTAAATATTAATGAAAGAAAATTTAATAAGAGTGAGCTTTTATCAAAATATTTTCTTTAACTTTATTTAAACAATTAATTGAACTTTGTATATTTAAGAACATTTATTTAAGAAGATACACGTCGAGAAATGAAGAGAAAGAGGTATTTAGCATAATTACACTCAGCCTTATTATTTTGTTATTTGTTTTTCTCGTTTTATATTCATTATAAAACTATATTGACAATGTAATTTGCGTAAACATTGGATAAACAATACAAACGTAATCACCACAATTAGTTAATGAGTTCAGGAGAATATTTTGTCAAAAATGAGAAAATAATTGTTTGTTATTCTTTAAATTTTAATATTCAAATTAATAACTATAATTTATAATACATATGTATGCAAGTATGTAACTATACGTATACTATGTGTACTAATAAAATTAACAAAGCCATGTGATTTACAGCATATAGCTATGAGAGCAAGGGCGTGAAATGTAAATATATTAATATAAAACTGTTGTTACGTTAGGCAGCTAGACAGTATGTGCCAATATTTTCTTTAAAAATTATAAACAAAAAAAACGTAATTAATATTTAAATCATGTACTCCAAGATTATTTATAAAAAAGAAAATAAAAAAATATTCTTGACATTTTTTAAGTGATACTTAAATTGATTGATTGATACACTAACCTGATAGAATTTAAAATTTAAAAAAGGAAACGTTTCAAATTCATGATTATTACATTTTTTCCAATCAAAAATTATGTACTCCATCTCTTCATACTCTTTAAATAAAAATTGTGTATGTAACATCATGTGTGTGAAGTTAACTATGAGAGTAATCTTCTTTGTAGAAAGAAAATGTTAAATAATTACGAAAATAGAAATAAATTGGAGAAGAAGTGAAAGAAAGACGAAGCTAAACCTTATTTGTTTGTGGCAGATAATAGCGTTGTAAAATATAAGTATTTTTACCAAATATTTCCTCTATAAATTGGACAAAATTCGATAAAATTTTAAATGTCGCTTTCGGGCCAAGTGGTTTGGATAATTGTTGTACCAAGAATTCCAAAACAGATTTTGTTATCCTTGGGGCCGGAGATATAGCCGACGAGGCTAATTGTTTTCTTCAAATGAGTATAAATAAGTGCTCTATATCAATCGGGCTAAATCGGCTAGAAAGTGGACTTGAGGAGTGGGGAAATTGAGCTAGTGTGCTGGATAGCCAGGAGTCCAGAACAGGTTTATTTATGGGCGGGCGTTACTTGAATCGGAGATATAGGCGACGAAGATAACATTTTGTCAAATTAGCAAAAAAAATTGCTCTTTCTAAATCGGTCAAACTCGGATAAAAACGGACTTTTAAGGAAAATTGAACCAATGGGCTGGATAACCATGGTGTATATACATATGTACATATATGTATATACATATGTACCTCGCAATCAAATCTATACTTGCAATTAATTAAAGAACAGTGACGCTTAAAATTTTTGAAATGTAACGGAATTATATTCATAAGAGGTTAGTAATCAAAGTGCAATTACTTTTTTACATACATATGTATGCTCCTTTGTATAAGAGATTTAGATACAGTAAAATTTTCGGAGAGCAGATGAATCTATTTTTTTGAACAGCACTGTATATATTTCTTCCAAAGTACTAATAACTTTACGCACCTTAAGGTAAGATTTCACGGAATAAAATTACGATTTCTTGGAAATGAACTCTAACATTCAGAACTTATAATTCGATTAAGACAATAAAATATCGATTGCTAATACGGGCTATATGTACGGATATCTAAACAATCCACAAGAAACCATGCAGTCTGATTTCATTAAAAATTACCAGTTTTGCAAAACTAGCCCGATGGGAATATGTTAATAAATAGTTAACAAATCTTGTATATTATTATTAGGATTAATTAACATATTGCATGCGGGTACATTTTGTGGCAGAATTGTAGAGGCGTGAAGGTTTTAAGCTCAAATTTAGTTATTCAGTCCGCTTTTTAACCTAAAGTTTTCGTATATAATATTGAAATTCATAACATTTATGATTCTTGTAAACACAAAAATGTTAGTAGATTAATTTATAATAGTATTGCTAATATGAAATATGTTCCAATTCATTTTGTATAAAGAATAGTTAAAAATGTGTTTCCCAGCCTACTTCTTCTTTCCTTAAAAGGGATACAAAGAAACCAGGCCGTTTCACTATCCCGTACTATTACGTATGTCGCACGCAATCAAACATACTAGCAACACCGCACACAATGTGTTAATTACAGTTATTATTCACTCCTTTTTAACATAACATTGTTCAGTGGCCAAGAAAGTTTTGGATTGATTTAATAAGGATTTCAAAAGAAACAACTTTAAGTCAAGAAAAATGTTCTGTTGGGCAAGGTCAATGCACGCATTTAATGTTTTCAACGTAAAAATTTGCTAAACTATGCTAAGTATTATTTTTTCATTCCCTCCATTCGCCAGATTTAGTCCCAAGTAACTATTTCTTGTTCCCTAATCTGAAAAAAAGGCTAGTAGGAAGGAAATTTCGCCCCATCAGTATAAACATTCCACAAACAAATATCCAATTGGCTAAACGTTAAACGTAGTGTATAGAACTGAAACCTATAGCCTGGGAATACGACAGATTGTATACATTTTAGCAATTTCATGAGTTTGTAGCAATAATTCGTATAAATAATTAAAGTTTTTATATTTATTATATTAATTTATTTCTGTTTTATTAAAAGCAAAAAATTTTTTAATGTTGTTCACAAAACAAAAGAAAAATAAGGAAAAGTTTTTGATGACTCCTTATTTTTGCACCGCAAAAGTGTAGGTAACCCCAAGAAGAACTCAGAGTAAATTTAAAAGGCCTAATATATGAAAATGTTGTCCCTTATAGTTAGTAGGGTATCCCTAAAGGCCAAGCACACCATATAACCTATTTGGCATTGAATGTACTAGTTTTGTTTAGTGTTTTCTGGTGATATTTGCCGCCAAGCACTCATGAGCAAGTTTTTCGGTTAACTTTTGTTTTAGGCCTAGCGAATACGTAACCGTTCTACAAAATGATCTCCTAAATAGTCTCTTGGAGTCATATCGGAACTTTGTGCAAGAGCATTAAGCCTGTGAGGTAGCCGAATCACATGTTCACGTTAGCAGCCGTATGATTGGGTACATTGAGATGTTGGAACTAATAACCAAACAAATTCTTAATTATTTTGAAGTTTAGTGGTAAATTCTAGCAATAGCTGTATGCCCCCTTGCAAACTTCAAACTTTCTATATACGTACGTATGTATGTATGTACATAGTTACCTTTTCTTAATTTGTTTTCAAATCAAGTGTTTTTTATTATAAAAATAAACTAATCGCCATTCGGCTAATAAAATTGCAAAAACAATTTCATTTATTTGTTGTTTTTGGTTGGAACGAGTGTATCGTTCGTTCGTTATCAAAAATATTAAAAGTGGCTTTTTGATGTCGTGAGTTATAAACAAATAATGGCAAAACAAATAACAACTTGACAGCACAATATTAAAAAAATATACCAACATATATGGTAGCATGTACATGTGTATAGGTATGTATATAAAAACTTTTATATTTTAAAACACTTTTGCTATTGTAGATTTGTAGGTTTGGTAAAGGGGAGTAAAAAAAGAATTGCTTTTCAAAATTTTAATTTATCCACAAAACTTACGCAAAAATAATTTTTGTGTTATTGAAGAATAGAATGCCCAATTAGTTGAAAGTAAATAAGTGATTAAGATTTGTTCACTGCTGAAATAAAACACACGATTTTTACTTCATTTTTGCAAATAAAAAACAGCTGATTTAGCAATTTAACATGAAGAAGAAAGTACAAGCAAAAAGGGAACATAAAGTACTCCATTTCGAACATTCTCATATTTACACAATTTTTAACACACAAAACTCTTTTCGATAAAGTTGGTGGCTCGCTATTAACAAACGTCGAACATACCTCACACTTTTTACTAACGGGTTCCCAAGTCTAGCGTTGTGTTGTTTTTTAAAATTGTTTTTGTCACACTTATTTCATATGTATGCACGAATAATATAGAACCAGACAACAAAATAAACCAAACACAATAAAAAAAAATAATTTATAGACTAAAACTGAAAATCCACTAAAAACCAGTTCATCCAAATGACTCGGCATTATCTTGTTTCTTTTTTGTTTTTAATTTCTTTTAAAGCAAAAACAAAGCGGTTTTTTCACAGAACAACCACAATAAATAAATGAACAATTAAATCAAATCAAATCAAATTAACTGGCCAGTTCATTCTCCTCCCACAATCTTTCTTTATACTTTACTCGACAGGAAGTACTTGCTTTCTTTTGTGTGTTTTGATGGATTATTTAAAAACATTATAAATAAAATCTTTCTTACATACCTCCTTCAATTCCCTTTCAATTTCACCAGCTCTAATAACCAATGGTCCACGCACAGCATATTCCATGGTTATAAAGTTGGGATTAATGTTATCCAATTGTAAACATTTGTTGGCTTGTTCAGGCATTTTTCCTGAATTTAAAACGGTGGACGTTGTTAAAGTGCGGCAATATTTCGTCAATGGATTATTATTACTGCTTGTAATTAGACGACTAGTGCGCGCGTTAAATGTTTGAGCCGGACTAAATGCTGCCGTTGAAAATACCCGATGTTTTTGTTGTTGATTACTCACATGAATCAACAACGATTTCCAGCGGCGAGCTACATGTTTTGATAATACCGGTGATGTTGTTCTCACGCTATTACTACTGCAGCTAGCAGCGGCGTTGACATTAGCTGCAGCCGCAGTAGCACGCTGGATAACAGCATTGGAATTGTTAAGTAAAAGGCGACTCATTTTTTGTTTTGTTTTTGTTAAATTGTATAGAATAAGAAGTGTATGTACTCGTCGTGCAGCAGGAGCAAAATGTATCAGCGCGTGTGTGTATTTCTTCTTTTTATGGTAGTGGTATATTTGTTTGGAAAGCTTTTAATTTGTTTTTGTTTATCAAATGAAACAACTGAAAAGAGAGAGATAAAGAGAGAAAAAAGAGCTTGATATAAATATTGGAAGGTAGAGAGAAAAATAAAGTTTAAATAAAAATAAAAACAAAAGAAAGAATGTTATTTACACACATGTATTAATTATGTACATAATCTTGCGACAACAAAAATGCAATAAGAAAATATTAGGATAATAATAATAATACATATTTAAATTTACATAATTTAAATTTGAAAAAATATACATATATGGCGGATTCGCTCAGTATTAAACCAGTGTTGCCATAATTATTTTTTCAGGAGTTGATTACAGATTTTTTTCCTTCATAGCATCACTGGTGGTTGGAAAAATTCGTTTGTTCGTTCAAAAATAGACGTTCTTCTCTATTTCGCACATTTTTTCCGTTTCCGGTAAGCAAGTAAAAATTAAGCGCCCCTGTTTGTTAATGAGCATTTATGGTCTGTCTGTCTGTCTAATAGGTAAGTCAGTAGCTTGTTAGACGACTCACAAAGGCCACGGTTCAAACCCCAGGTGAGACATCAAACGAAAATACATGTAAATAGGAATTTATGTGTCGTGTGTGTGTGTGTGTGGTTGGTGTGTTGTATGAAGAGGGGAGGGGGGCGGAAAGAAATGTGCAAAAGGGAAAAAAGTTGTTGAATTAATTGCGTTGTCGCGCGCGCACCCGCTCTTGGTTGTTGTTGGAGTTTTGGACGGACGGGGAGACAGAGAAGGCAAAAAAATATAAAATTTAATTATTTTTTAGAAGTGTGGTGAAATTTGCCGTTGTGGTGAGTTTTTACAAAATGTGGTGAATAAAATCGAAACTCACCAAAGTCCCGTTATTCGAAATGGTACTGCACTGCCATAAATGCATGTACTGTACATCGTGATTTTGACGGTGCGTGTATAGAATAAGTGATTTTCACCTCTGTTAGCAGAGCCATTCACCGACATGTCTGGTTACCATATGCACTGCATTAACAACGGTGTGGTTTGTGGATAATTAATTTCGATTAGTGAATCACTGTACACATAAAAGTTTTAGTTTTCTCCTAAGCCAATTCAAAAACCTTTTATAAAATCTATGAGAAGGTGGCTCAAAGACCTTTTGAATATAAAAAGCTTTTCGATTTCCATTGTATTATTAGATTATGAGCAATTTTTTATGACTGTGAAATTCTTTCTTATTCGACTATTGAGAGTTTATTTTCATTAAATTAATAGCAATTTTAGTTACTTTATTCAGATATAGATAGATAGAACTTCTATGAATCGAGATAAATATTAAAACAATATAACAAATAATGTTATTTTTTAAATATACAGTTTCTCACAAGAAATTATTTAGATTCAGTAACTACAACAACTTTTCTGATATTCACAATCGGTAAAGTTAACAATGTTAAAGTTTATTAAAGTACTCAGTCCACGTACCTAAACTTTTTGGTATTTGTATTAAAAATTAAATCTGTAAAGAATTCACATTCTTATGAAAAAGAAGTGTAAAAAAACATGAATTTTTCTAAGCAAAAACATCGAAAAGTACTTGTTGCAGTACTATTAAAAAAAGACGTCGACTTTAAAACACGAGAAACTTTCAAACTTTCCTTCTTTATAAAATTTTTTGTTGGACTTTTCCAATTGTCTTACAGAGAATTCTATTGAAACGTTTAAATTCTTTGATCCATTTTTCATATGGTAAAAGGCAGTTTCATTTAAGCCTACTTAAAAAATGGCCCCTCCTCCTTATTGAGTTCATTTCTTTTCTGCGCTCTACTCATTAAGTCGGAATGTGACAAATTATATTAATCCTATGCTCTGGTTATAAATACAAGATCAGTGCAAACTAAGGCTGCTTCGCATTCATAAATTGTTTTAGAATGCTTAATTTTGATCAAAACACGAATATCGCTTAGGTAAGGACAGGATATAAGAAATCTATGCAATAAAATAAAATACCAAGGTCTGTGAATCTACAACAATGTCAGTGAGCGCCTAGAACCTTTGCCACTAGACTACCCGGGCTTCCAATTGATAAAAATAATTCATAAATAATCATATATTATTAGGCCTAAATAAGTCCTAAGTTAATTTAGAAGATTTAGGGCCATTATTACAACTTCCCATTAAAGTTGGGTTTAGTTAAAGGTAACTTTAGCTAAAGTGATCTTTAAAGTCACCTTTAACTTCTTTTCGTTATTACTACCTACAGATAAAATAAAGTTAACTTCTTCAAAAATATGGCAGTGCCGGAGCAATGTCGATAAAACTGCTCAATTAAAGAAGTTTTTTTAAACGCAGTGGCAACGAAGGTCCTCTTTTTTGTTGTTGTATTTGTTCATTTTGTTTATATCTGATGTTGCCATATTGAAAATAATATATAATGTGGCGAGTTCTAACATAAACTTAACTTTAAAAGTTACGGATAGGATGATCCTCCTTTAGCTTAACGCTCACTTTACCTTATTGTCCACTTATAATAATGAAAAACAATTTATCCGCCCTTTAAAATCCTCCTTTAGTTAACGGCAAGTTGAAAAAATGGCCCATAAAGATTAAGTATTGGGCTATTCTATATAAAGAGGCCCGGGATAGTGTACTTGCTTTATTTAACATATTGACTGCCACGGCAATTTTCAGTTTTTGCAATTTGATTTTTTCCAAATTTAGTGAATACGAGAAACTCGTAGTTGACACCCTAGAAGGGAACGCAATCTACGAGTTATATCGTGGCAGTCACAGTGTTAACATTTACTATTTAATTTACTTTTAGTATTTAATACTTAGTAATAATAATCGAAATTATTATAATAGAAGTGTAATAGGGCTTCTATAAAATGTGGTTTACGTATAATTTCCGAAGTCAAATTAATCATTTTATGATACATTTTTAATTACTTTTATTAATAGTGTAAAAAGTTTTGGTTTTCAACTACAATCTTGTATATTTTTTCACTAGTGTAACGTCACTTTTACAGAAATTGTGTGCATCTTTAAATTAAAGCAATGCACTTTTATATATTTTAATTGATTTTAATTCATTTTAAATGTTTTCATTCATAGAACTGATATAAATTATAAATATAATGGACAAGTAAAAGAATTGAGGCTATTTTGTAACACAATGGGCACACAAGAGACTGCACAACGGCATGTGCAGGTTACTTTGTAATAATAATTGTTTTAAGATTCTTCTTGAGCGAAGATATTTTTGAAAATACTCCTTTTTCAAGAACATAAGTTATCTAATGGGCACATACATTTCAAACTTTACTACAAAAAAGTACAAAATATTAGGTTCGTTTTGTCGTTCCATAGCATATATCCATTTGCAGTGGTTTAATCAGCGAACCGCTCAATGGATTACAGGAAATAGTTGTTCTTCAATTGCACTACCGGTTTGCATACAATATTTTGCAAGTATCTCTCCCCTTTTTTGGTATCGAAAATATGTTTTTCCTCAAATGCGGTAAGCATTATGTGACTAACTCAAGGAACAGAAAGTTCAGGAGTCATCATTTGAGTGCTGGTCCACTATAAAAACATAAAAAGATTTTCATATAAACCCAATCAGTGAAAAAAGGTTAGCAAAGTGGACATAAAGAGTTATGGTAGAATTAGTCAAACGTTCACGGAACTTAGGTTCGTTTTTGGAATATTCTAAAAACGAACGTACGTTCCGTGAACGTTTGTCTAATTCTACCATTAGTTTAGGTTAGGGCACGCGTACTTCACATTGAGCCCAGTGTAACACCCAAAGCCCAATTGACCCATTGTATTTTGTCCTAATAGAAATAGAAAAGGGAGAGAAGTTTGAGAAAAAAGTGAAAAAAAATATACGATCACAACACACAAGAGAGTGCCGAGATTGCCAGCATTAATGTCTCAGGATCTCTCGACCAGCTTAATCCCCTTATAAATTCTCACATAAGAGTTATACTATGTTCAGATATGCACTTTTATTGAGTGAATATTCGATTAATTGAGTTGTTAAATATCAACAAAAAGTGTTCGGCTAATTGTAATATGCGCACTAAACGCACTTATGACAGTGCTGCATTTTAAGTTTTACTCAATATTATAACAATTGAAACTTTATATGAAATATTGAGCTTAATAATGGCGTTTATTGCGATTTACGCAATAAAGGTGCATATCTGAACATCGTATTACGTTTAATTTAATAATAATATTAAATATGACAGAACTTTACTGAATTTTATGTAAATTAAGGTTCAATTAATTAAACACACAGACAATTTAAAATCTTTTATTGAGGCACATTAGACAGATGAAAGAAAAATTGTTTGCCATACGAGTGACGTGGCGTTTATGACCAATGGAAATTCCTTACCCCAGTTAGGGAGCTCATGCACTTCGCTATTTTCTTCATAGACATCATGTGACAAAGATTTAGGCGTCAATACTGCTTTGCTTCAGGCAGTATATTCTAATGCCTCGGTAGAAAGGGATTGAGCTGAGGCTCCCTGTGTGAGATAGTTACCTTTGTGACTTTATAGATAGGAAACTAGCCTAGAAGAGAATGCCTTGGAAAGAATGGAGAAGGGGCTTAATGCATAATCTAGAGTTAAGTGTGCCATAGGTAGAAAGTGGAGTCTTAATTCTATAACTCAGCGGTCTATACTCTACCAGTTCTCAAGAATGACTCCTTATGTGGTAAGAGGTTTTGGGGAAGCAAGGCCGTGGAAGTTGTTAAACAAGGTGCAAAGATACGTTTCTTTGGATAAATCAGGTGTCGTAAGGAGAGCCCTTATGTGGTAAAAGGTTTTGAGGAGGCAAGTCCGTGGAAGTTGTTAAACAAGGTGCAAAGATGTTTCTTTGGATAAATCGGGTGTCGTCAGGAGCGCTCCTCAGAATTTGCTGTAGATGATTCTATGCCTATTTCCACATGTGGTAGTAGACAAGGTACTGATGGCAAGAGGCTTTTTGTAATTATTTAATGGAGGTCTTGCAAAGGTACGGAAGTTTAGATATGCAAAGATTTCGAGTTTTTTAGATTTTTTTTGGTTTTTTATGATTAAAAATATAGAAGCATTTGGATTTTAATTATTGCGATTGCATTTCTTGACTAAATTATGCAAGAATTAGTTCAACTACAAAATATTTATTATGACCATACAAATCAAAATGCTATTTATTTAGCCCTCACGTCCAGACTTGCTATAAAGCTCTGTTAGGTTTTTCTATACATTTTTTAATACGGAGGTGTAAATTTCAAATACTAATAGTCATTAAAATATAAAGAAAAATTATATTCAAAACAGATTTCTTTGTAAAACTGCTTTTCATCATTAATGGCGCATACATACATAGCGTACGTAATAATAGAATTTTTTATGACGTTGCTTGTTATCTGTTATTGAAATTTGGACCTAGCATTGGAACTGAACTGTATAAAATAAATATATTGAGATTAGAATGAAAGATGATAACAAAGAAAAATATGAAAACATATTTTTAAGTACGACTTAAGAGGAAACAAAACGGAAAATAATTGCAAGTAGAGAAGCAAGGAATAGAAATTTATTTTAAATATTTTGTTTTAACTTAGTTTTCATTGATGCGCTTGCTTAAGCCTTCATATATAAAATAACAAAAAAGTTATAAAAAATAATTACGCAGCGCTTAAATTTTGATCTTGATCAAGGATTAAAGAAATTATTTCGGATCAAATGGGTAACATGTGAGACGGGTTAAATCATAATAATAAATAAATGTCTTCAAATCACTACTTATTATTAAAAAGGGGTGCCTTGGTAGTCTAGTGGGTAGTGTGCTATACTATTAGCGTGAGGGTCGTGGGTTCAACTCCCACCAGAGACTCTGGTCTGTGACACTACACCGAGCATATGGTCAAGGTACTCCGCTCGTATACAATTAGAATATAATTTGTAATTGTATTGTGATTAATAAATAAATAAATATTAAAAAAGATGCAAAGGAGGAATGTAAACCTTGCTATCGTTAGATTTATATGTCCTTATAGTCGAATTATCCATATCGATTAGTCTCCATTTAAATTAAAAACTATAAAAGAACGAAAACAAGGTTGGTCGTTGAATGAATACTTTTGTAAGCTACTGTAAGAAAAAAAATCGATAAAAACTATTAATTTATTAAATATTAAATACTTTTTTTTTAACATTGTGTCCCTGTTTATAAAGTTCCCACGATAACAATAATGCACCATTTCTTAAGTTTAGATATGTAATCATTGTTCTCGGCATTGTGTAGGAGATACAGTATTTTGAACGTTTTACAAGAATTCATTTCAATTTTGGTTTTTTTTTTGTAATTATTTTAAATGCATTTACGGGGCAGTAGCACTAGAATTTTTATCACATACACTCCGCTGTAGTAACTAAATGGCTAACGACAGTACGAACGATTTTTAAATGTTCAAAAATTAGCTTACAGAAGCTCTTATAATTTTAAGAAAAGTTCTTAATTGGAATGGGCTTCAAACGCAAAAGGGAAAATGTTAAAATAATTCAAAAGGCAACGACCTGTATTTAAAATAGTTGTTCGTTACACGTTTTGGACAAAAATCAAAATTATCCAACAGGGACTTTAACTTCGGTAGTTGATAACTGCCATTTTGTTGAAGCTTAAGCTGTCATATGAGGTGTCATTTATTCAGCCTGTTTTGCCAAATCACCATATATGAATATAGCATTCAACAAATACAATTTTTTTTTTACCAAAATGCAGTTGGCAACTGAACCTTATTTCCATCGAAAAATCATCTTCAAAGATGAGGACCATTTTTGGATGAATTTTATGAGATCCAAGAGCGTCTAATGTATGTCAAAAAGTCACTGTTTGGTATGGATTATGGGGTGGATGGAGAATCGCATTGACTAAGACATAACTGTCATAGAGAGTACTATATGTCGATGATTACCACTTTAGTTTGGCAGGAATTGGATGATATTTATACCAACGACATGTGCTTTCAACATATTTAAGCCACATTGGATATATCACGTAGACTTAATATGAATTGGTATTCGAGAATGTGCGATTTGACTCCGTTAGACTTTTCCTTGTGCGGTTTTTTAAGTTGCAAGTGTATGAGAATAAGCCGCACACCTCTAAAACAATAAAACCCTTGTCATCGTTTAAATTCAGTCAAAAAAGTACAAAACTTTTTCAGTACACATTTAGGGCCGTGTACACCAGTATCGTAAATCATGTCCGTTACAAAAATATGACGAATGGACCCTTTTATAGCAACGAAGAAGTCAAGCAAAGTTGCTTGATTTCTTTGTAACTTACCACCCCCCCCCCCCCAAAAAAAAGGGACAGTGTGACACTTAATTCAAAAGTTTAAAAAATGTTTAATGAAGATGAAGTTAAACCAAGTTGCCTTCTTTTAATTCATTTTTTAGAAAAAAGGACTACTGTGTAGGACTAAAATACACGTTTTAAAGAATTAAAAGTTTGACATTTCGGATTAGCTGCACTCAGAGAAGTCTTGGCGGACATTTGGACAATGTTATATTCTACACATAATGGCATAAAGTCGCCGTCGTCTAGTAGGTAGTGTGTGGTGTGAGAAACTAGGTCGTAATCCTGACTGAAGGGTTGTAATGACCAATTATGTATATGTAGTTGAAACGAATAAAAAATGTCGATGATATCGCTTAATGACCCGATACAATTAAGCAAAGTGTAAAACACTTACATGTTAGCCACCAAGTTTGAAAATTTTCTCTATTCTAATACAAAATTTTGTAGGATTATTAATAAGCAAACAAGCAAAACAGCCGTGTATCGTTACAGCGCAAATCAAATAGCAATATATTCAATCGAATTTCAATAACAACAAGAATGCGACGTATATATACTAAGAATAATCAAGTAAGATTAGATTTAATGACAAATTTGGTTTTTTTATTTTGCAAAAATAGAAGCATAGTTTAATTTAAAGTGAATCAAATGAAGTTAAATAAGATTAAAACCGATATTAGATTCACTAATAAGAAAACATTTATACTAAAAATTACTTCCAAAGTAATTCAAAATAATTTTCATTCTAATTGTTATTAAACCACTCATATGAAAATGTTTATTAGAAACCGAACAGGTAAATGGTGTTAAAAACAAATTTATTATTCATATTCATTCTGTATGCGATATTTTTAAATAATCTTAAAGGTACTTAATCATTTGTGAAATTTTCAGCAAAAACAGAAATATATACGATAAGATAGAAAGAAGCATAAAGAAGAAAGCTTAGGTAAAATATGATAACAACTAATTGTATTTGTCTGCACAACAAACAATGTATGGCGTGTTTTCAAGCAATTGTTTATAATTTATTAAATTTTTTATAAACGCTAATTTAATGGTCTTTAGGCATAAAGTTAATAAATTGTTGATAAGCCGCATAAATTTTTTTTGTTAAGGGGGCATGTTATCTCATTAAGAAGTTAGAAAAAGATTTGTTGTTTTATCAACTTTTCATTGCTGATAGAATTTAATAGTCCAATGCAATTTAATACCTTATAACACGGTTTTAATTGTTGTCTGTCATGAAATTATTTTAGAAAATTAAAGAACGAAAATGTTTAATTTTTTTCGATAGGCACTTTCTGTATCATTTTTGGCAAGTGATCAAAATTATTAAATTATATATTTGTATATAGGAATATATATTAAGTTAGAATGTATGTATGTACATATATGTATAATTAAAATATTTTTTTATTATACGTTCAAAAACTGTATACCTGTCTAGCGAATTAATGAAAATAAAGTGATACAAAAGCGAAAAAAACGAACACTAAAGAAATTGTCAACATTCTATGTATATGTATGTATGCATAACTTTTAAAGTAGTATTTCAATAATATTATTTACTTTTCATTATTTTCAAATGGAAATAAATTCTTAAGAATGTTACGTATGGCAAAATAAACTTATGGAGTAAATTAATTTATCTTCCTTAAACAATTTTTTTATAGCCAGAAAAATAAATTTAGGAAAGTGTGAACAGACTTAACACGCAATAATAAACCGTGTGAAGGAAATCGCGTTTACTTTTAAAAACAGAGATTTCTTGGTTGAGTTTTCTTTTTGAGGCACTTAATTTCAATCGAAAACTGTATAAAAGTATTTCAGATTCACCATCCTCCGTGTGTAAGATTAATACACACAACATTGTAATCTTGAATAAATGGTTGTAATGACCAATTAAGTAAGTACTTGGTTCCTTTGGACATTCTATTATGGATAGCCTTATGGAAGAGCAATCTTTGCAAATTATTGTCTTTTTTTTAACAAAATAATGGGTCTGTTAGTCAAACTTATCGTACACTTCGCCCAGTATATGGCATACATAAGCGTTCTTTGGAGTGACTAATTCGGAAAATGTTCATTCTTACTGATAATGTGCAATCCGTGAGACGCCGACCAATAAGCATTGAATAACCTCAAGCGGCTACACTGTGAGGTTTTATAGAAGATCCAAATCAATAACTGGTATTGTGTCCTACTACTTTACGTCTTAAAAGCTTTCAAGATACACCCTATGCAGAAATTAAAGCAAAGCAACCACAGCATCGATGATTGATATTGCATTTCCATTCAAAATTTTGTTCTCGATGAAGCATATTTTACGTTGCATCCATAGGTATAATGCGGATAATCCTCCTGTTCAAACATGATTAGATCCACAGAAAATTACTGTTGGGAGTGTTCTAAGGCCTGGCACAGACATTGGTTCACATGACTTCAAATACGTAGATGGTCAGAACTCTCCAATTGATATACATATGTACTCAAAACAACTTTTAATGAAAGAGTAATTTTGCGTAATGTTCCAAATACATACATACATACATAATTGGCCATTACAACCCTTCAGTCAGGATTATGACCTAGTTTCTCACACCACTTATGTTGTGTGTTAATTTTATACATGAGTGGTGGGACCTACAGTTTAAAGTCGATTCCGAACGACAGATTTTTGAGAAGCTTTTCATGGCAATTATATTTACTCTGAGTTTTTGCCAGAAATCTGTTGAGAGAAAGTCGCCGAAGAAATACTTTTTGTATTTTGTTTTGATGTATGGCCTGGGGCTCGAACCCTGGCTTTACGTCTAATAAGCCAACACTCTACCTACTAGACTACGACGACTTCAATGGTCCAAATAATTGACCACAAAAATCGCATGGTTTATACCCATTAGATTGTATCCTTGGAGGTTATGTAAAGTCACTTGCCTATATCGATAACCAGAGACAATTGAACACCTGGAAATCAACATTCAAAGAGTGAAAAACGATCGCATTAGCTGCGAAAACCTTGTGAAAATTGGCGAACACAAGGTAGAAATCATATTTAAACATTAATACCACAACATTTTATATCCAATGAAACCCGTTTCAGTGATATTAAAAATATATTTCTTTGTTTTATTATGATTTAATCCAATTTGCAATTTGAATAAATAAGCCAACTGTTTATCTAACTTTGTTTATAAACTATTCTCATTGCATCAACATTCACAATGTTTTCGGAATAACCATAAAGTTGTGCTTTAAAAACGAGTTTAATTTTCGTTAAAAAAAATTGAACTTAAAAGATGCTGTAGTTATTTTTTATATATCGCAGCTTTTGTTAATACCCGTAACACTTAATTAACTTGTTTTTTATTTACTTTTTCTGTACTACAAAAGTGAAAAGAATTATGTACTTAAATTATCATACTATCGCGTGCAACAATTTTGACACAAATGTAACAAGTGCCGATTACATATTTGACACACTGCTATGAGTATTAAAGGCTTGAGTGTGAGTATCGGAAGAACAATGTGTTGATAAACAAAAAAACAAAAACAAAAAAAGCATACTCAAAAGGCTATTATACGCATTGGATACACCGCAACAAAAACAAAATAAACAAAAACAATAAGGCAGTTTAACCAAATGGAATGAATGAAAACAAATCTAAAAGTAACTGCAATAAAGTAAACAATAAAACAAATTGTGAAACAAGAGTCGACCAGATGAAATAAGAAAAACTTTATGAGACACGAAAAGAGAAAAAAGAATATGAAGTGCAAATTTAAAAAAACATAAAAAAAGATTTAAAAATAAACTCTTTATGCCAACTATTGGAAAAAGACAGGGGGTGTGTCGCTTTTTTGAATAAGCAAATATACACATGATCATATAAAAATATAAAGTGGTCACAAATAAGTGAAATAATATATATGTATGTATGTACTATATATTAAAAAAGGTAAGTATATAAATAAGGCTCAATCGATTTTTTGTTGTCCAATATATGTACGTTTTTTTATTGTTGCTTGCCTTTTACCGTAAACTTTATCCTCTTTTTATGCCACAAATTAAATTAAAATATGTTGTCCGTCTAAAGGATTAAATATATATTTTAAAAACCTTTCCCTCTGTCTTATATTTTGCTAACAATAATGGGAAAGAAGAAATGATTATCTAACATATACCCGATGTGATTGCTATTGGCCTTAAAGTTTATCGCCACAACACTTTTTACAAACACACAATATTTTTTGTTTCTTTTTTGCTATATTTTGCGGCCGTGCTGTCCGTCTATTGCCAAATTTTTTTCCTTTGCTTGGTATCCACGTTTTTCAGAAATTTTCGCGTTCCATTAAAATTATCAATTTTTATATGATTTTATTTTGTCGCTTATAGTTTATTTATTATATTAATTTTTGTTTGCAAAAGAATTAGCTTACGTACACAAATAATTGTCCCGTTTAAAGCGATTTAACTAACAACAGAAACACTTTTAATCAGGGCAAACTTTATTGGCAAACTAAACAAAATAGCAAAAAAGAATTTAATTGGAATTTTATTTGGCCGCTACGGCTCTCGTGTTCTAACGAAAACAGTGTTGCCAAATTTTGTTTTGAATAATCATCAAGAAATGGGGAAAAAGTTTTATATTTTTCTAAACACTTTTATACAATAAAATGTGAGAAATTAAAAAAAATACATTCAATTGTTTTAATAACAGCAGATCTAGAATAGCATTTAGAACAGTAGTAGACGTTAGCACTAACATGATAAGAAAACCCCAATAATAATAAAGGGATTTTTGGAAATTTTAACAGCATAAAATCGATATTCCGCTCGGGCAACTCTTGTTAGTAAAGCTTTTTTGTTTATTTTCTTTTTCACATTTCTTATGAATGGGGTAGTTGTAGAAAATAAATTGCGCATTTTCTTTTGTGCTGTGCTTCATTAAAAAGCATATTATAATGGTCGGTGTTGCCACACCAACTTTATATTGTAACATTGGTAGCTGAATTTAAACAAAAAAAAACTTATATTTTATGTCGCAATTCATTGCCGGCCGTACACTTGAGAATATAACGTTTAGAACAAGTATTTCGTTTTTTTTACTGTGTCCGAAAAATATATTTAGCCATTCTTTTTCTAATTCTAACCCCTAAAAACGCCGAAATGTAAACATATATGTGGCATCACACAAATGCTTCAAAAGGTTTCAGTAGTTTTCAGATTATCATAGACATGCACCATATACTCATATTTTTTCAGCCATGTTAATTTGATAATACCGGCAGTATGAAGAAAGTAAGTATAATCTCATAATTTACCGTTACTTTTTAAATAATTTATTTACGGCCATTAAATCAACTTGTCATTAAACTTAGTTTTAGTTAAAGGTACCTTTAGCTAAAGGGAACTGTAAAGTTACCTTTAACTTATTTTCGTTATTACAACTTACAGATAAAATTTTTCAAAAATATGGCAGTGCCGGAGCAATGTCGATAAAACTGCTCCATTAAACAAGCTTTTTTAACACAGCTTCGTTTAACGGGCTTCGTTTTTTGTTGTATATGCTCATTTTGTTTAAATTTGAAGTTGCCATATTGGAAATAATATATAATATGGCAAGTTCTGACATAAACTTAACTTTAAAAGTTACCGGTAGGATGATCCTCCAATTAGCTTAACGTTCACTTCTACCATATTGTAATAACGAAAAACAATTTATCTGCCCGGTAAAATCCTACGTTTAGTTAATGGCAAGTTGTAATAATGGCCCTCAGAGTTTTTGCCAGAAATCGGCTGAGCTGAAGTCGCCGAAGACATATTATTTTACATTTCGTTTTGTTGAAGATGTCTGAGCTGGGATTTGAATGGTTTCCTCATGTCTAATAAGTCAACACACTATCTATTAGACCACGACAACTTGGTATACGGCGATCATAGTATACATGCAGTATATAATTCCTGGGTTGCATCCTCTGAATTTAACTGGAACACTTCAGCTTGTCATTATGGCATGTTTGGTCTTTCTTTAGATGCTGTCTTATAAGCTCTCCATCTTCATTTATTATCTATTGTTATTCTTACATATCTTACTTCCATTTGCTGTGATATTATCTTACTCTGTTGAATATTTTTCCATTTAGAAAGTTTCTTCTTAGGAAGTTTCTAAATCTCAATCCCTTTTGAATGATCTCGCAGAGAGCCTCTGAAAACTCGTCTTTAGCCATCTAGATTATATCATCTGCATACTCTTAGCAACTAATGGCCGCATTAAAGGGTTTTGTCAGGAGTTCCTACACACACAGGCTCCATATTAGTGGTGAAAGGACACTACCCTCGCTTCCTGTGTGTGTTTCAGCTGATCGAGTGTTTAGTGCCCTCCACTTGGATACAAATATCTTACTATTGTTTTACTAACTTTTTAATAAATAAATTTTTAAATATTTCCAAAGGGTACACGCCTAATTAATTATTGTTCATGACAATGTGTAATTTATAATCCGATGTTCGCAAACTTTTTAAGGGAATTATAAGCCAATAAAAACTTTTCTTTTATAAAATTTTGCAAAGATTGCAAGTCACTTAAAGAAACGCCAATAAAATGGGCAGAAAAATTTTATATAAAATACCAAACGTTGTTTGGCTTCAGCTTTAGTTGTGGTAATTAATTTAATTTTGTGGCATTTTTGTAAAAGGAAAGAAGAATGCAGTTGGAATCTATATTGGATGTGCCTCTGTACAATACTAATTTGCGCATCATGAAATTTTGGTCATTTCTATTGCAACACAACTGGCGTAGATATTTGTGCCTCATACCATATGTTATGATTAATACTACACAGTTCTTGGATGTTTATTATAGTACTGAGCCTATTGATGCTTTTGTCCGTAATGCGTACATTGCAGTGTTATTTTTCAATACAATTCTAAGAGCTGTAATCCTGTGCATCTATCATTTCGAGTATGAGAATTTTATGGATTCTATACGTTTGTTGTACATTGAATTGATGGTGAGTACCAATGTTTTATTCGGTTAGCTCCTCTCAGGAGTCTTCTGGCGAAAGCGCTGAGACTAAATACTTGTAAAGCTTCTCAAATCTATTGTTAGGAGTCGACATTAAATTGTAAGTCTCACCACTCATGAATTAATATAACGCACACAATATGGATGGTGTGAGAAGGTAGGTCATAATCCAGACGTAGTCTAGTCTAGTCTTATTGGATGGAAGTTCGTGGTTCTAACCGAAGCTCAGACATCTTGTACAAAACGAAATATGAAAAAATATTTCGTCGTCGTAATTTTTTTTCAATAATCTTCTGGCAAAAACCCTGAGAGTAAATAAAAAATTGCTATGATAAGTTTCTCAAAAATCTGTCGGTCAGAATCGATTTTAAACTGTAGGTCTCACCATTCATGATCCTTATGCTAAAAACACAATAGGTGCAGCGCAGCAAACACAGCAATCTCTCGAAAATAGAATACTGGGTGTATGTGGAACTGATTATTTTAAAAGCAGCAGATTCTTCTGCTTCACGTTTAGGCTAATTTCAATTTTTATTCGCAGCAGTGAGAGAATTAGTGCTAACACTGAGAGGATTTGTGCTGGCAGTGAGAGGATTAGTGCTGTGAATACAATAATATGCATGAAATAGAGATTTTAAAAACACGATGTATGAAATATAAAGTGAAAAAAAATTTTAAAGTGAAATCAAAATAACTTTGTAGTATGAAAAATAAACCGTATCTTCTGTTATAAGCCGTTTAAGTATACCAAATTATTTTATTTCTTTAATAAATCTGATAAAATTCGTTTTACAATTGGTATTAATATAAGGCTCTACTGTTTTATGTTAAATTATTTCATTATTTTATTTTTAGGATTCTGAAGATAAAACAATTCGAAAAATGTTACAGGAAAAAATTCAAGCCGCTCGGTTTATATCGAAAGTGAATTTATGTATGGGCACCTGTTCAAGTATTGGTTTTATAACATATCCTCTGTTTGCAACTTCAAAAGGTAAATCATAAAAAAGTCAATTAAATTAAACGATAAAAAATTCTTACATAACTGGTTATTGGAACTCTCCAGTCAGAAGAATTTTTATTTATTCTCAGTGTTTTTGCCAGAAATCTGATGAGAGGAAGTCGCCGAAGAAAAATTGAAATTGTCTGACCTGGGTTTGAACCTATGGCCTCACGTCTAATAAACTAACACACTACATACTGCCCACACATAACACTCCATAGCCACGTAAGGTTCCGACAAACGAAACATATCTTTTCTGTAGAGTAGCAATGGATACTGCCAATATTGCAAACTACACTTTTTAGTGATGCCGTTGTTCTCCATATAATACCAGGACCGATATAAACTGAGATTATCCAGATGAAACCAAGGACACCATTGTTGATCAAACGAAATATCTGTTTATAAGTAAATAGTGAAGAAATAATAAAGTTGGATCGGTCATGTTAGAAAAGGCTAAGACGATATTCAATATCTAAGATGCCTGGAACTTAGAATGGCTTTAGACAATGTATAAAGTAGAGCCCGAGGTTCAAATCCCAGCTCAGACATCTCAACAAAAAAATGAAAAAAAATATTTCTTTCGGGGACTTGCTCTCTCAGCAGTCTTCTGGCAAAAACTCTGAGAGTAAAAAAATAAATAAAGGTTGACGGTAAACTGTAGTTCCCACCAGTCATGGCTAAAATTAACACATACAACATGGGTGGTGTGAGAAGCTGGATTATAATCCTGACTAGAGTGTTGCAATGGCCAATTATTAAAAATTCAAATTCAACGAAACTGTCGCCGTAGTATAATAGGTAGTGTGTTGGATTATTACACATGAGGCCACGTTTCAAACCACAGGTCAGATATTTCCAACAAAATGAAATGTAAAATAATATTTCTGCGGCGACTTCCTCTCAGTAGATTTCTAGCAAAAACTCTCAGAATAAATAAAAAATTTCCAAGTTTCTCAAACATCTGTTGTTCGGATTAGACTTTAAACTGTCCCGGCACTTATGCTTAAAATTAGCACCCAAGCTAATGACAAGCTAGTTCGTAATCCTGTCTGAAGGGGTTGTAATGACGAATTATGTACGTATATATGTATTAAAAACATAATTTTTAAGTGTTTTTTTCACTTAATAATTCAATTGTATTTAAACAAATGAAATTAAATATTGTTTTCACTTTAATTTAATCTTTTTCTCTTAGTTTTACCATTTGGCATGTATGTACCAGGCATTGATAAGTATGAGAGTCCATTCTATCAAATATTTTTTGCATTGCAAATAACTATTACGCCTATGGGCTGTTGCATGTACATACCATTTACGAATCTAATTGTAGCCTTCATTCTCTTTGCCATACTAATGTGTAATGTGTTGCAACATAAACTTAAAAATCTTAAGGGCTGTAATAACTCTAAAGCACGGGAAGTTATCGTGTGGTGTATTAAATATCAGCTGCAGCTAATCAAGTGAGATAAAAAATTTAATTTGTTTTATTAAGCTATTCTAACCTAAAAAGAGATGTGTTTTTATTTCTAAGTACATGGATACCCTCAATGATTTAACCTCGCATGTCTATTTGGTTGAATTTTTAGCATTTGGAGCTATGCTGTGTGCCATGCTATTTCTTTTGATTATTGTGAGATTTTTTTGGAATTTAAATTGAATTTGAAATAAATTTTTTTGTAGGTTGAAACTCTGGCCCAAATGATAATAGTAAGCATGTACATCTTTATGATATTTTCCCAGAGTTTGGTCATGTATTATTTTGCCAATGAGCTGTATGATCAAAGTCTATTGGTGGCCAATGCTGCCTATGATTCCAACTGGTTTGAATTCGATACATCCAACCAGAAAAATATAAAATTGCTTATTTTACGTTCTCAGAAACCATGTGCCGTAAGTTGTCTTGATATTGACTATAAAGCATATTGAATATTGAAATAAAATTTCAGGTATTAATTGGTAAAGTATATCCCATGAATTTGGAAATGTTGCAGTCTTTATTGAATGCCACTTATTCTTATTTTACTCTACTAAAACGGGTTTATGGATAAATGGCTAGCATCCGTATACTTTTAGTGAAACTATATATTTTATCTTCATTGTTTGTTTATAATCATAATATATTTAAGCACAATTTTTGAATACACCAGATATTAAATGTTGGTAAAAATTTATAAGAATTTAATGTAAAGATGGGAATTTCTGAAATAGAGCAATAAATCGTAGAATTAGCTTCAATTATTGGATGATATATGACACCCCATCAAGCATGCCAACTTTTGAGTTCAAAACCCTAGTTGATAATCGGGTAAGTGGCACTGTTTACCAGTTCACCAAACACAGTAGATCAGTCACCTGTTTAGCTGGAAAAGCTTGAATAATGAATTTGAAATAAAGTAAAAGAAATAATAAGGAAGATGGAGGATAGGACATGTTTTGTGGCAGTCTTTAAAAGCCTGAAAAATTGAGGAACTCCGAGAAGAAGTATTGACTTACTAAATTGGTCATTGCAATCCAGCTTCTCACACCACTTATGGTGCGTGTGTTAATTTTATATTTGAGTGGCAGTACCTACAGTTTAAAGTGGACTCGGAACGAACGATTTTGGGAAACTTTTCATGGCAATTTTATGCATTATTTGAGCTACATACTACATACTAGACTGCAACGACTAGGCCAGAGAACAAATAGAAGGAGTAAAGTCGATGCTTGATTTTTTAGCAATGTCTCGCATGCCTACGCAATATAATTGGTCATTATAACCCTTCAGATACGATTATGAATTTAGTTTCTCACACCACTTATGTTGTGTGTGTTAATTTTACACATGAGTGGCGGGACTTACAGTTTAAACTCGACTCCGAACGACAGATTTTTTAAGAAACTTCTCATGCCAATTTTATTTACTATCAGAGTTTTTGGCAAAAATCTGCTGAGAGGAAGTCGCCGAAGAAATATTTTTTCATATTTCGTTTTGATGTCTGACCTGGGGTTTGAACACTGGCCTTTCGTCTAATAAGCCAACACACTACCTACTAGACTACGTGCTCAAAAGGTTACTGCACGTTTGTGGATTTACCATTTATCGTGAGAATGCCATAAAGTGGTAAGTAAGTATATGTGCAATTAAAGAGTGATTGTCCAGATAATTGCCAGATGAATCAAAAAGGAGCTCAAGCAGGGTAACATCAGCTCCAACACAATGAGTGCACCATCGACCGTATAAGCAACCTAACTGTTAATGTGGAACAGTATAGAGAGTTTCATAGAAGCGAGTTTACTGTCAGGTAAGAAAATCCAGAGTTTTTGCCAGAAGACTGCTGAGAGGAAGATGCCAAAGAATAAATTTTTCATATTTGGCTTTGTTCGAGATGTTGCCTGAGTTGGAGTCAAGTGGTCAGAATGGTCAAGTGGTCAGAAACTAAGGAACACTGCCATCATTCATCGTTATTTGTGATTATGGCCGCCTTATTCATTGGGTTAAACGTCATTCGAATTTCCCGTAGTTCGAAGTCGCCGTAGTCTAGTAGGTAGTGTGTTGGCTTATTAGACGTAAGGCCACGATTCAAAGCCCAGGTCAGACATCAAAACGAAAATATGAAAATATTTCTTCAACTTCCTCTCAGTAGATTTCTGGCAAAAAACCTGAGAGTAAATAAAAAATTGCAATGAAAAGTTTCTTAAAAATTTTCGTTCGAATTCGACTTTAAACTGTAGGTCCCACCACTCATGTATAAAACTAACGCACACAACATAAGTAGTGTGAGAAACTAGGTTGTAATCCTGACTATAGGGTTGTAATGAGTAATTATACCTAAAACGATTGAGAAGATAAAGAATACGACTTTGTAAAAGAGCGGTATTTGTTTGGCGATAACATAAAACAAGCCCTGTTATGATAATTATTATCTTATTAAAAAGTCGTAGTTTATGTCTTTAGTATTTTTTTTAAACCACAATATTTTCTAATAATTTTAATGTTTATAAAAGAATATTAATTGAAACCACTTGTGAATTAAAACAATAATTTTCTTTTCTTACTCACAGGAATTTTAGCTTATTATACTTGAATTATTAATGAAGTATACATAAACAAATGACTATTTTAAATAGTTATTGAAGTTAATTATAGTTTAATAAACATCGACTATAAATATTAAGTTAAACAAATATTGAAAAGCTTTCGAGGCTAATAAGTAGTACTTCAGAATATTATCATTCCATAAAAATGATAGGAGCTACTGTATTATATTACATTAACGTTATAATTTAAGTTAGTGTAAGTATTTATGGGTACAATGGGTCAATCCGACCTCCGGGTACTGTACTTGTTTTGACTGACAGGTACACGTCCTCTAACCTAAGTGTTTATGGAAAGAAAATGTCTTTCATTTTTTGTTGTATAATGCTTATTTATTAACTTAATTGGTCATTACAACTTTTTAGTCATGATTACAACCTAGCTTCTCACACCACTCATGTTGTGCAGGTTAATTTGCAGAATGTTTTCTGTATTGTTGCTTTTGTTATTCCTGAGTAATTTTTTAGTATATGTATCTCATATTTATTTTTGAGATAAGGACAGAACAAATTGTTTCCTTTTTTCATCGCCAATAATACTCACCTCGAGATACGATACTATTGGGGTTGATAATGAGCATGTTGTAGAAGCTATATCTATCAAATTAGTTGCCATTTACATATATAAACTGTTATAACCGTGGAGTGTTGGCAATCGATACTAATCGAAATGAGATCCAAGAGCGTCAAAACATCCCGAGATTTTGGGAAGGTGGCGTCGTTGCTCCATATTTCTTTGGGAACTATCAACGGCGAACACTATAGGTCAATGATAAGCAACTTCTTTTGGTCTGAATTGGGTGATCTGGATACCAAGTGGTTTTCACAGCGCGGCGCTACATTCATACATATATAATTGTTTATTGCAACTCTTCAGTCGGGATTTCGACCTAGCTTCTCACACCACTTATGTTGTGTGTGTTAATTTTAAACATAAGTGGCGGGACCTACAGTTTAAAGTCGAATCCTAACGACAGATGTTTGCGAAACTTCACTTTTCAATTTTTTAATTATTCTCAGAATATTTGCCAGAAATCTGAAGGGGAAGTCGCTGAAGGAATATTATTTCCCATTTCGTTTTGTTGGAAATGTCTGACCTGTGGTTTGAAACGTGGCCTCACGTCGAACAATCCAACACCCTACCTACTAAACTACGGCGACAGTTTAGTTGAATTTTTAATAATTGGCCATTACAACACTTTAGTCAGGATAATAATCTAGCTTCTCACACCACTCATATTGTGTGTATTAATTTTAGCCATGAATGACGGGAACTACAAGTTACCGTCAACATTTATTCATTTTTTGCTCTCAGAGAGAGACTTCTGAGAATGAAAGTCACCAAAAGATATATTTTATTTTCATATTTCGTTTATGTTGGAGATGTCTGAACTGGGATTTGAACCTCGGGCTCTATATTATAAAACCGTTTTAGGTTCCAGACATCTTGGATATTGAATATCGTCTTAGTCTTCCCTAACATGACCGACAAAACCTCATTATTTCTTCACTATTTGCTTGTAAACAGATATTTCAGTCAGGATGACAATCTAGCTGCTCACACCACTTACGTTGTGTTTCATGGCAATTTTATTTACTCTCTGAGTTTGTGACAGAAATCTGGTGAGAGGAAATCGCCGAAGAAATTTTTTTTGATATGTCTGACCTGGAGTTTGAACCGTGTAATCACGCCTAACAAGCAAACACACTACCTACTAGACTATGGTGATTTCATTACTATAATTAAAGCCAATAAAATGAAATGTCAATTGCTTCAGTGGACGCCTTATTATTTTTCGTATTATTTAAGGGGTATTTAGGCGATTACACAAGATGTAGGACATGTCATGTTTTTGTGTAGAAGTGTATTGGCAGTATCGTGTAAACTCAATATGTATGGAGAGCGTACGGCATTAGCCCGACAATACAGATGGAAATTTGGCAGTAGTAGGCTCTCTCCTTTTTTGAATTTTTTTGAAAGCTATTACACTTCAGTAAATCAGGGATGCATTTATTTTAGTTTGTTTTGGTACTTCGCTAGTCGTGTAAGCGTATTAAAATCTGTTTTTAATGTCATTTTTAAAATTCGAATGAAATCTTGTAATATCTTCCCCATGACTTTACGTATTTAAATCCTTTCTGTGTAGATTAGCCTTTAGTAGGGAAAATGTGAAGATTTGAACGAACTGTTTAACCACAAACATTTTCCATAATTTAGGTTCTTTACTACAATATTATGCAATTGTGCGTTGCTAAGTCCATGACCCTTCTGCATACAATTCTTGCGGTTTCAAAAAACCCCAGTAATTTTTATATAAAAAGCTTTCAATTTACAGTAACTATGCCCATAAAGTTTATTTATCTCAAATCGTTCAATATTCGCAAAAGATTGCAAGTCACTTAAAGAAAGGCCAATAGAATGGGCAAAAAAATTTGATATAAAATACCAAACGTTGTTTGGCTTCAGCTTTAGTTGTGCTAATTAATTTAATTTTGTGGCATTTTTGTAAAAGGAAAGAAGAATGCAGTTGGAATCTATATTGGATGTGCCTCTGTACAATACTAATTTGCGCATCATGAAATTTTGGTCATTTCTATTGCAACACAACTGGCGTAGATATTTGTGCCTCATACCATATGTTATGATTAATATTACACAGTTCTTGGATGTTTATTATAGTACTGAGCCTATTGATGCTATTGTCCGTAATGCGTACATTGCAGTGTTATTTTTCAATACAATTCTAAGAGCTGTAATCCTGTGCATCTATCGTTTCGAGTATGAGAATTTTATGGATTCTATACGTTTGTTGTACATTGAATTGATGGTGAGTACCAATGTTTTATTCGGCTAGCTCCTCTCAGAAGTCTTCTGGCAAAAGCTCTGAGACTAAACACCTGCCCTGTAAAGTTTCTTAAATCTATTGTTAGGAGTCGACATTAAATTGTAGGTCTCACCACTCATGAATTAATATAACGCACACAATATGGATAGCGTGAGAAGCTATGTCATAAACCAGACGTGGTCTAGTCTTATTGGATGCAAGTCCGTGGTTCTAACCCCAGCTCAGACATTTTGTACAACACGAAATATGAAAATATTTCGTCGCCAACTTCTTTTCAATAATCTTCTGGCAAAAACCCTGAGAGTAAATAAAAAATTGCTATGATAAGTTTCTCAAAAATCTGTCGGTCAGAATCGATTTTAAACTGTAGGTCTCACCATTCATGATCCTTATGCTAGAAACACAATAGGCGCAGCGCATCAAACACAACAGTCTCTCGAAAATAGACAGGGTGTATATGGGACTGATTATTTTAATGGCAGCGCAACAACAAACAAAGATTCTTCTGCTTTGCGTTTAGGCTAATTTCTATTTTTATTCGCAGCAGTGAGAGAATTAGTACTAACATTGAGGGGATTTGTGCTGGCAATGAGAGGATTAGTGTTGTGAATACAATAACATCCATGAAATAGAGATTTTAAAAACACAAAAAAACATTTTAGTGGTAGCATCATTGATAAAGAATAAATGCCGCTGCTGCCTTTATTATAATTAATGCGCATGCAGCTTACCTAAGGCTGCAAATTCAAAATTATTGTACTTACTGCGTTGCGTCAACTGTGTTTATGGCATTACAAACAAGTTGAGAAGTGTTGTATACACTACGTATTGTGATATCTCAGTGGTACTAAATGGTTCCATTCCATACTTGATTAAAAAAACGTAGGAAGAGAGTATAATCGGAATTTTTAACGAGTTTTGGTAAAATATAGAAAGAGAGAGGGGACTAAGGAATATATTGTATGTGCTTGTTAGGCTCCAAAGGAGCATAGTCGTGGATCATGGTCACGGTCACGGTGTGGTAACTTGTACTATGGATAGCTAGTTAATTGTAAATAGCAGACTAAAAGTGGTTTTCATAATACTATCTTGACATATTTTTACCAGATTCAAATCAAAATAACTTTGTAGTGTGAAAAATAAACCGTATCTTCTGTTATAAGCCGTTTAAGTATACCAAGTTGTTATATTTCTTTACAATTGGTATTAATATAAGGCACTACTGTGTTATTTTAACTTTTTTTAAGTTTAAAATTAAATTTTAAAAATATTCATCACTATTTTATTTTTAGGAATCGGAAGATAAAACAATTCGAAAAATGTTGCAGGGAGCAACTCAAGCCGCTCGGTTTATGTCGAAAATGAATTTATGTATGGGCACCTGTTCAAGTATTGGTTTTATAACATATCCTCTTTTTGCAACTTCAAAAGGTAAATCATAAAAAAGTCAATTAAATTACACATGATAAAAGATTCTTACATAACTGGTCATTGCAGAATTACGTTTGAATTACGACCGAGTTTCTCACACCACTTACGTTGTATCTGTCAATTTTTTCAATAAGGTGGGGGGGGGGATTAGGTCTACAGTTTAAAGTCGACTCCGAACGACAGATTTTTGAGAAGCCCTTCCGGCACGTTTCGAACCACAGGCTACAGAAATGTGACAAAATATTTCTGCGGCGACTTTCTCTCAGCAGATTTCTGGCAAAAACTCTGAGAGTAAATAAAAAATTTCCAAGTAAAGTTTCTCTAAAATCTGTCTTTCTGAATCGACTTTAAACTGTAGTTACCGTCACTTAGTTGTAAAATTGGCACCCACAACATAAGTGGTGTGAGAAGCTAGTTCGTAATCCTGGCAGAAGGGTTGTAATGACCAATTATGTACGTATATATGTATTAAAAATATAATTTATAAGTGCTTTTCCATTTAATAATTTAATTACATTTAACAAATGAAATTAAATATTGTTTTCTCTTTAATTTAATCTTTTTCTCTTAGTTTTACCATTTGGCATGTATGTACCAGGCATTGATAAATATAAGAGTCCATTCTATCAAATATTTTTTGCATTGCAAATAACTATTACGCCTATGGGCTTATGCATGTTCATACCATTTACGAATCTAATTGTAGCCTTCATTCTCTTTGCCATACTCATGTGTAATGTGTTGCAACATAAGCTTAAAAATCTTAAGGACTGTAATAACTCTAAAGCACGGGAAGTTATCGTGTGGTGTATTAATTATCAGTTGAAATTAATCAAGTGAGATAAAAAATTACATTTGTTTTACTAAGTTATTCTAACCTAAAAAGAGATGTATTTTTATTTGTAGGTACATGGATACCCTCAATGATTTAACTTCTCATGTCTATTTGGTTGAGTTTTTGGCATTTGGAGCTATGCTGTGTGCCATGCTATTTCTTTTGATTATAGTGGGATTTTTGTGAAATTTAAATTGAATTTTTTTTCTCCAAAATAAATTTTTTTTGCAGGTGAAAACTCTGGCCCAAATGATAATAATAAGCATCTGTATCTTTATGATATTTTCCTAGAGTGTGGTCATGTATTATTTTGCCAATGAGCTGTATGATCAAAGTCTATTGGTGGCCAATGCTGCCTATGAGTCCAATTGGTTTGAATTCGATACATCCAACCAGAAAAATATAAAATTGCTAATTTTACGTTCTCAGAAGCCATGTGCGGTAATTTGTCCTGATATTGACTATAATGCATGTTGAATATTAAAATAAAATTTCAGGTATTAATTGGTAAAATATATCCCATGAATTTGGAAAGGTTGCAGTCTTTATTGAATGCCACTTATTCTTATTTTACTTTACTAAAACGGGTTTATGGATAAGTGGCTAGCATCCGTATACTTTTACTGAAACTATATATTTTATCTTCATTGTTTGTTTATAATCATAATATATTTAAACACAATTTTTGAATACAGCAGATATTAAATGTTAGTAACAATTTATAAGAGTTTAATATAAAGATGGGAACTTCTAAAATAGAGCAATAAATCGTAGCTTAAATTATTTCCTGATTTATATATGATTGTTATGCTCTAGCAAGTATGCCAACTTTTGAGTTCAAAACGCTAGTTGATAATCGGGTAAGTTGCACAGTTTAACAATTCACCAAACACAGTAGATCAGTCACTTTAAAAACTTTATAATGAAACTGAAATAAAGGTTCAGAAATAATGAACAAGAGAGATGCTGAAAACTAGTAAACGGCCTCACATCCAATAAGCTAACACGCTACGTACTAGACTGCGACGACTTCGCCAGAGAACAAATAGAAGAAGTAAAACCGATGCTTGATTTTGTAGCGATGTTGCCTTACAAACATTGCACCGCATGCTTAGAAGATTATTGTACGCTTGTGAATTTACCATTCTTGAGAATGTTATAAAGTGGGATGTAAGTAAACCCATAGTGACCTTAATATTTAGCCATTGAATAACGTCTTTACCATATTGAACAGGTTTAAAAATATAGTTAAGGTTATGAAAGGTGTATGGTGCGTCATAATGTTCTGATTTCATTGAAAATTTACGTTCGATATTATCTTTAAAGACATATTGATTCCCACTTACTACATTTTTTGATACTAAAGGGTACGCCAAATAACTTTTTTTTTTTAAAACGCTTTAAAAAAACTTACTGAATATTTTTTCAAATTTCTTTTTTTTATTTGAAAGTACAATCCTTCCGGTTAATAATGGAAAATAATTTCATTCAAATGGCTGCCTCGGCTGGCAATGCTGTAGCCTACACGATCGGTCCAATTTTTAAGCACATTATCGATTGTGTGCAGCTGTATTTCACCAATGGCTTCACGAATATTGTCCTTTAAAGCGTCAATTGTCTCTGGCTTGTCGGCGTAACACTTATCTTTGACGGCACCCCACAAATAATAGTCCAACGGTTTCAAATCGCAGCTCCGAGGTGGCCAAACGATAATGGCTCTGCGGCTGATAATTCGATCTTCAAAAACAGAGCGCAAAACATCGAGTGTAACTTCGGCTGGGTGGCACGTAGAGCCGTCCTGTTGAAATTAAATGTTGCCAATATCATTCTCTTCAATTTTTGTGAACAAAAATTCGTTCAACATGCCCCGATAACGATCGCCATTGACTGTAACGGCCACTCCTTGCTCATTTTTGATGAAAAATGGCCCAATTATACCTCTGGACCAAAATTCGGACCAAACAGTGACTCGTTTTGGGTGCGTCGGCTTTTCAATGTATGCGTGCGGGTTTTCTGTGCCCCAAATGCGACAAATTTGCTTGTTTACATACCCGCCAAGATCAAAATGAGCTTCATCTGAAAATATGATTTTTTATGCCAAAATCTGCACCTTCTGGTGTAGGCTACTGCATGGCCAGCCGAGGCAGCCATTTGAATGAAATTATTTTCCATTATTAACCGGAAGGATTGTACTTTCAAATAAAAAATAAATTTGAGATAATATTCATTAGTTTTTTTTTAAACATTTTCAAAAAAAAGCTATTTGGCGGACCCAATAATTACAGTTCTTACATTGTTTGTGAATTGGTTTCAATAAGTCCCAGTATGAAGGAGATATCAAGTTCAATTAGCAGCCTTAAAGGAACCAACTCTTCAAGTGTCGGTATGTGATTACTGCGGAGTTATTATCAAAAAATAATAGTGAAAGAACGAAGATTTGATCAGCGTAGGAATTATTATAAACATACCGGAAAAGGGCGACAATTGATATTAATCTTCTCTGTGCGATTAAAAGAGTGATTGTCCAGATAATTGCCAGAAGAATTAAAAACGATATCAAGTTGGGTAACATCAGCTCCGTCACCATTAGTGTACCGTCGACCACATAAGCAACTTATCTGTTATTGTGGAACAATTTAGAAAGTTTCATAGACTAGACATAGTATACTCAGGCAGGAAAATTCCTCGTAGACTCATTGCCGTTTTATTCACTCACAGTGTTTTTGCCAGAAAACTTTTGAGCGGAAGTCGCCAAAGAATTAATTTTTCATATTTTGCTTTATTCGAAATGCTGCCTGAGTGGGGGTTTGAACCACGGGCTCGCGTCTAATAAGTCAACACAGTACCTATGAGACTACAGCGAAGAAGAATTCAAAAAAGCCATAACCATAGTTTTCAAAATTTATAACTACAACGGTCAAAAGCCAGAAACACTGTCATCAGACAGTGTTGCTTGTGATTATGGCCGCCTAATCCTTTGGGTTAAGCGTCATTCGAATTCTTCATGTTTCTAAAACTGAAGACTTCTATGAGGGCACTTAAAACAATTCAAAAAATAAAGAGCACAACTTTGTCAGATCCCACTGTTGTAATAGAAAGCGGTTCTCTGCGAATGGGCTAAGGATTGGAGATTACATTGAAGCATGATATGAAGTTTATTATTTTATTAAAAAGTCATAGCTTAAGTTTTTAATATTTTTCTTAAACCACAGAATTTTCTAATAATTTTACCGCCTAAACTGTTTAGGAATGAAAGTTAATTGAAACCCCTTTTACTTGTGGATGATGTCGCAGAGAGTCTCTGAAAATTCGTCGTTAGCCATCTAGATTAAATCATCTGCATACTCTTAGGAACTAATGGCCGCCTTAAAGGGTTTTGTCAGGATGACAATATTATAATCATATTAATGGTGAAAGGACACTACAATCGTTTCCTGTGTATGTTTCCGCTGATCGAGTGTGTAGTGCCCTCCACTTGGATACAAATATCTTACTTTGTTTTTATCAACTTCTTAATAAATAAATTTTTAAATATTTCCAAAGGATACACGCCTAATTATAGTTCATGATGTTTGTAAACTTTTTAAGGGAATTATAAGCCAATAAAAACTTTTCTTTTATAAAATTGACAAAGAATGCAAGTCACTTAAAGAAACGTCAATAAAATAGGCAGAAAAATTTGATATAAAATACCAAACGTTGTGTGGCTTCAGCTTTAGTTGTGCTAATTAATTTAATTTTGTGGCATTTTTGTAAAAGGAAAGAAGAATGCAGTTGGATTCTATATTGGATGTACCTCTGTACAATACTAATTTGCGCATCATGAAATTTTGGTCATTTTTATTGCAACACAATTGGCGTAGATATTTGTGCCTCATACCATATATTATGATTAATACTACACAGTTCTTGGATGTTTATTATAGTACTGAGCCTATTGATGCTATCGTCCGTAATGCGTACATTGCAGTATTATTTTTCAATACAATTCTAAGAGCTGTAATCCTGTGCCTCTATCGTTTCGAGTATGAGAATTTCATGGATTCTATACGTTTGTTGTACATTGAATTGATGGTGAGTGAACAGTCTTCTGGCAAAAGCTCTGAGACTCAATAATTTCCATGTAAAGCTTCTTGCATCTGTCGTTAGGAGTTAATATTAATTGTAAGCCCCGCCACCCATGGATTAATATATCACACATAATATGAGTAGTCGTATAGTAGGTCGTAATTCTATCTAAAGTCGCCGTATTCTAGTTGGCTTATTAAATGCGATTCCGTGGTTCAAAACCCAGCTCAGGCATGTTGTACAAAATTAAATATGAAAAAATATTTCTTCGGCAACTCTCTATCAGCGGTCTTCTGCCATAAACTCTGAGGGTCAAAAGAATTGCTATGAAAAATTCATCAAAAATCTGTTGTTCGAAGTCGACTTTAAACTGTAAGTCCCGCCACTCGTGGATACAATTAACAAACCCAACATGAGTGATGTGAGAGGATAAACGGATGTAATGGTCAGTTAAACAAGTAACAATGAAGATTATGAAACTAAACGGTAGCCTCTATGTTTATCTGGTACTGAGAAATGTACACAGAAATACTCTGCAGATCAGTTCTATAAGTATTAAAGTGTAAAACTTATCTCACGATGAATGGCATTATCATTTATTTTAGAGGTAAACTACGTATATGGATGAGGAATTGATATTTAGAAGGATATGGCAATATGCCTAAAAATCAGTGAAATTGCTAATAATAATGACTAAATGACACTTAAGCTAATTTAAACAGATCCTTATGCTAGAAACATAATAGGCGCAGCGCAGCAAACACAGCAATCTCTCGAAAATAAATACAGGGTGTATACATAACTGATTATTTTAAAGGCAGCAGATTCTTCTGCTTCTATTTTTATTCGCAGCAGTAAGAGAATTAGTGCTAACATTGTTAGGATTTGTGCTAACATTGAGAGGATTTGTGAAGTGAATACAATAACCAGCATGAAATAGAGATTTTGAAAACACGATGTATGAAATATAAAGTGAAAAAACATTTTAGGGGCATCATTGATAAAGAATAAATACCGCTGCTGCCTTTATTATAATTGATGAGCATGCAGCTTACCTGAGGCTGCAAATGCAAAATTATTGTACTTACTGCGTTGCGTCTATTGTGTTTATAGCATTACAAACAAGTTGTGAATTGTTGTATACACTACGTACGGTGTTATCTCAGTAGTACTAACTAGTTCCATTCTATAGTTGATTAATAGGAAGAGAGTATAATAATTTCTGACTGAAACTGCTAATGGCCACCAAACCTAACGTAATATTTATTGGCTTTATAATAGCGCAGTGCATAATGGGAATTTTTAAAGTTTTGGTAAAATATAGAAAGAAAGAGGGGACTAAGGAATATATTGTGTGTTCTCCTAGGCTCCAAAGGAGGATAGTCGTGAATATACTGTGTGCTCCATGACTCATGGTCACGGTCCCGGTATGATAACTTGTACTATGGATAGCAGTTAATTGTAAATAGAAGACTAAAAGTGGTTTTCATAATACTTTCTTGATACATTTGTACCAGATTCAAATCAAAATAACTTTGTAGTGTGAAAAATAAACCGTATCTTCTATTATAAGCCGCTTAAGTATACCAAATTAGTTTATTTCTTTAATAAATCTGATAAAATTCGTTTTCAATTGGTATTAGTATAAGGCTCTACTGGGTTATTTTATCTTCTTTAAATTTCAAAAATATTCATCATTATTTTATTTTTAGGAATCAGAAGATGAAACAATTCGAAAACTGTTACAGGAAGCAACTGAAGCCGCTCGGTTTATATCGAAAGTGAATTTATGTATGGGCACCTGTTCATGTATTGGTTTTATAACATATCCTCTGTTTGCAACTTCAAAAGGTAAATCACAAAAAAGTCAATTAAATTATACGCGATAAAAGATTCTGACATAACTGGTTATGGCAATCCTCAGAATTACGTCTCGGTTTCTCACACCACATTTTATTAATAAAGGGGATAGATCTGCAGTTTAAAGTCGACTTCGAACGACAGATTTTTGGGAAACTTTTTATGGCAATTTTTATTTATTCTCAGAGTTTTTGCCAGAAATCTGTTGAGAGGAAGTCAGGGTTTGAACCTATGGCCTCACGTCTAATAAACTGACACACTACCTACTAGACTACGGTAGTGCGTTGCTGCCCACACATAAGACTTCATAGTCGCGTAAGATTCCGAAAACTAAATATATTTTTGCTGTAGAGTAGCAATGGATAGTGTCAATATTGCGAACTACAATTTTTAGTGATGCCGTTGTTCTCTATATAACACCAGTATCGATATAAACCAAGGACTTCATTACTGATCAGATGAAATATCTGCTTACAACTAAATAGTGAAGAAAAAATAAAGTTGGATCGGTCATGTTAGAAAAGGCTAAGACGATATTCAATATCCAAGATGCCTGAAACTCAATATGGTTTTAGACAATGTATAATGTAGAGCCCGAGGTTCAAATCCCAGCTCAGAGATCTCCAACATAAACGAATTATGAAAAAAAATATTTCTTTCGGGGACGCTCTCTCAGCAAAGACTCTGAGAGTAAAAATAAATAATAAAAGTTGACGGTAAATTGTAGGCCCTGTTATTCATGGCTAAAATTAACACACACAACATGGGTGGTGTGAGAAGCTAGGTCCTGACTGAAAGGTTGTAATGACCAATGAAGTTATGAATATATGTATGTATTAAAAACATAATTTATAAGTGTTTTTTCGATTTAATAATTTAATTGAATTTAAAGCAAACGAAATTAAATATTGTTTTCTCTTTAATTTAATCTTTTTCTCTTAGTTTTACCATTTGGCATGTATGTACCAGGCATTGATAAGTATGAGAGTCCATTCTATCAAATATTTTTTGCATTGCAAATAACTATTACGCCTATGGGCTGTTGCATGTACATACCATTTACGAATCTAATTGTAGCCTTCATTCTCTTTGCCATACTCATGTGTAATGTGTTGCAGCATAAACTTAAAAATCTTAAGGGCTGTAATAACTCTAAAGCACGGGAAGTTATCGTGTGGTGTATTAGATATCAGTTGCAGCTAATCAAGTGAGATAAAAAATTATATTTGTTTTACTAAGTCATTCTAACCTAAAAAAAATGTGTTTTTATTTGTAGGTACAAGGATACCCTTAATGATTTAACCTCGCATGTCTATTTGGTTGAATTTTTAGCATTTGGAGCTATGCTGTGTGCCATGCTATTTCTTTTGATTATTGTGGGATTTTTGTGAAATTTTAATTGAATCTTAAATAATTTTTTTTTTGCAGGTGGAAACTCTGGCCCAAATGATAATAGTAAGCATGTACATCTTTATGATATTTTCACAGAGTCTGGTCATGTATTATTTTGCCAATGAGCTGTATGATCAAAGTCTATTGGTTGCTAATGCTGCCTATGAGTCCAATTGGTTTGAATTTGATACATCCAATCAGAAAAATATAAAATTGCTTATTTTACGTTCTCAGAAGCCATGTGCGGTAAGTTGTCCTGATATTGACTATAATGCCTGTTGAATATTAAAATAAAATTTCAGGTATTAATTGGTAAAGTATATCCCATGAATTTGGAAATGTTGCAGTCTTTATTGAATGCCACTTATTCTTATTTTACTCTACTAAAACGGGTTTATGGATAAATGGCTATCATCTGTATACTTTTAGTGCAACTATATATTTTATTTTCATTATTTATAATCATAATATAGTTAAGCACAATTTTTTAATACACCAGATATTAAATGTTAGTAAAAATTTATAAGAATTTAATATAAAGATGCCTTCGGCAAGAATAATTGGAAAAAACTTCATTGGGAACTTCCGAAATAGAGTAATAAATCGAAGAATTAGCTTCAATTACTTACAATTACTTACCATTGATGAGGCCATAGAAGTGGCAGATTGGGGGATCAGGACCGACAATCACATTGCCCTCAGAAAGTACACCTAATCTAGCGAGAGCATCCGCCGTCTCATTACCGAGTATTCCACTATGACCCGGAACCCAACGTGGACAGATTCCTATTCCTTAACGACTCCTTGCACTCCCGTATGAGTCGTGATCCGACGCAATGGCCCTTAGGGCAGCCTGACTGTCAATTAAGGTCATATAAGATTCCGAATCCGAAGTAGGCCTACTATGGCCTCGATAGCTTTCAAGATTGCGAAGATCTCTGCCTGAAACACGCTACAGTCATCCTTTAACCTGAAGTCAAGTTCAAGACTGAGTTCCCTACAGAAAACCCCAGCATCTGTACTTCCACCCAACTTCGACTCATCTGTGAAGATGGGTATATCTTTCTGCCTCTGGAGTACGCCATCATTCCATAGTGCCCTATCTGGTATCAGTACCCTTAAACCAGACAGGAACATAGCCTCAGGCACAATATAGTCGGTGGCTTTTTCCGAAAGTCCTCTTTCCCCTCAGGAAAGACGATGTTCAGAACTCTGGAGCGTCCCATCGAACACTGTTTCCAGCAGCCCGATTCGCTCAGACGTATGGCACTACCGCTGCACACTGCTTGACATACAAATCAAGCGGAGTCAGACAGAGCATAGTATCAAGAGCAGCCTGAGGGCAACTCTTACTCACTCCAGTGATACTCAAGGAGACAATCCTCTGAACCTTATCCAAGATTTTCCGTTGGAAACTCTTACCCAAGGCACTCCACCAAACAAAACAACCATAAGTCATAACCAATCAAACAATCGCCAGATATATCCAGCGAGTGACCCCAGCTCTTACTTATGGAGTTACTACACTGATAGAGAGCATTCAGTCCCTTCTTAATTCTTTCCTCGGTGATTCCTTTGAAAATGAAATAAAGTAAAAGACATAATAAAGATGGAAGATAGGACTTGTTTTGTGGCAGTCTTTAAAAGCGCGACAAATTGAGGAACTCAGAGAACAAATATTGACTTACTAAATTGGTCATTGCAACCTAGCTATGGTGTGTGTGTTAATTTTATACATGTGTGGCGGTACCTACAGTTTAAAGTCGACTCAAAATGAAAATATTTCTTCGGCGACTCCCTCTCAGCAGATTTCTGGCAAAAACCCTGAGAGTAAATAAAAAATTGCCATGAAAAGTTTCTCAAAAAATGTCGTTCGGATCCGACTTTAAACGGTAGGTTCCGCCACTCTTCTTATAAATAAAAATGTGTTTATTTGTTTGTGGGTTTGTTTGTTTGTTTGAAGTCTATAGAGGGCTAAGCGGCTGGACCCATTTTCTTGAAATTTTAACGGTACCTTCCTGTATGTCTGGAAGGAACTATAGGCTACTTTTTATTTTAAAATTTTAAGTAGGCGAGGTGCCACGCCCACATACCCAATAAGTATTTAATGTAGCATATCTCATAAACTGCAACAGCTAGAGTCCTCAAATTTTGTATGGACGATTTTGACGTATATATGAACAATTGGCTATAGTGGGCGTGTCACCTCCCATAGTCTACATATATAAAAATGAATGTTTGTTTGTAAATGCAATTTATCACGTTATGATCTTTAGCAAAGTTGTTGCACATGAGCCGACGAAGTTTTCTAAGTTGGTATGACCAATATCCGATAGGTGGCGCCACTGAAAATTAATTAAAATGAATTAAATTGTAAACTGTGCATTCTTTAACAAAATTGTTGCGCATGAGTCGACGGAGGTTGGTGCGATTAATTTCCGATGGATGGCGTCACTGAAAATTATTCAAAATGAATGACAAGCAATTGGTTGACCTACACCTCAAGCACGGAAGAAAATAGCATTACGAGCCTCAGAATCAGACGAGCAATGAGACTGGAAAATCTTCGAGTATATGCCGCTGAGACCCGTTCGCTTGAACTACTTGAACAACGAGAAGTGAGATTAGAAACAAAATCAATAAAATGATTCAAAATTAATTGGACATTTGTGTAATGTCTTTCCATCAAATTTATTTTAGTTGGTGGGGCACCAACACGCACAGGGTACAGCTAGTCATGTATAAAATTAACACACACAACATCAGTGGTGTGAGAAAGTAGGTAGTAATAACCAATTATACTTAAAACGTTTGATAAGATAAAGAATACGTCCTTGTAAAGGGGGGGGGGGGGGTATAAGCTTGGCGATAACATTAAACAAGCCCTGTTATGATAATTATTATCTTATTAAAAAGTCGTAGTTTATGTTTTTAAACCACAATATTTTCTAATAATTTTAATGTTTATAAAAGAAAGTTAATTGAAACCACTTGTGAATTAAAACAATAATTTTGTTTTTTTATTCATAGGAATAAAGCTAATTATTATACTTGAATTATTAATGAAGTATGCATAAACAAATGGTTATTGTAAATAGTTATTGAAGTTAATTATAGTTTAATATACACAGACTATAAATATTAAGTTAAACAAATATTGAAAAGCTTTCGAAGGCTAATAAGCAGTACTTCAGAATATTAGTTATGGGACTGCGGATACCTCTTTTCATAAAAATGATAAGAGCTACTCTATTATACTACATACATAACATATTTGGTCATTACAACCCTTCAATCAGGGTTACGACCTAGTTTCTCACACTACTTATGTTGTGTGTGTTAATTTTATACATGAGTGGCGGGATCTACCGTTTAAAGTCGACTCCGGACAACAGATTTTTGAGAAAGTTTTCATGGAGATTTTATTTACTTTCAGGGCTTTTGTGAGAAATCTGCTGAGAGGAAGTCGGCGAAGAAATACTTTTTGTATTTTTCTTTTGATGTCTGGCCTGGGGCTCGAACCCTGGCTTTGCGTCTAATAAGCGCCTTCCTATTATACTACATTAACGTTATATTTTAAGTTAGTGTAAGTATTTTGGAATATGTTTTTCATTATTTGTTTACTTAATTGGTCATTAGAGCCTTTTAGTCAGGATTACAACCTAGCTTTTCATAGCAATCATGTTCTGTGTGTTAATTTTGTACATGAGTAGCCGGGCCTATAGTTTAAAGTCGACTCGAGAAACTTTTCATGGTTATTTTATTTACTCTCAGAGTTTTTACCAGAAATCTTCTGAGAGGAAGTCGGCGAAGAAATATTTTTTCATATTTCGTTTTGGTCAGAATATCTGGCTTGGGTTTTGAACCGAGGCCTCACTTCTAATAAGCCAACACGGTACCCACTGGACTTACGGCTACATGCCATACAGTTCATGTATATTCTGCATAAGCAATTTGAGGGCATGGTCGTCTCACGTGGGTTTTGATAAGGACTGGCCACCTAGATCATGTGGCTTGACCTTGTTAGACTTTTTCTTGTGTGTTATATACAAATAACCTACAAGCCACAGCTGTTCTCGAAGCCAATATAACTCATGTTATTGTTTAAATTCAGCTTGATTTACAAACCACAGCCATTCTCGAAGCCTCATGTTATCGTTTAAATTCAGCTTGATTTATGTGCCATATTCAGTTAAACGTTAGACATTACGGATGCTTTTCACCCAGAGAAGCCGTGGCGGACATTTGTACGATTTCTTATTCTACACAATAAAAAAATTTCTTTGACATCTCTCACATACTTTGTTTTATTGAAGTTTAGAGATAGAAAACATACCAAGGTTTTCGTCTCTTTGGCCTCAAACTGAGTTTAAATTCTATTCTGGGGGAGAAATTTTCTTCGTTAAAATTATAATTGGGTAGCAGAGTTTAAAAGAGACCCTATGTGTTGTCAAAAAAGTGACATTTAATGAAGCACTAGGCGATGTTTTAACAAGCCAATGTGCATATTCATACATTCATTATTACGATAATTACATGCGTAGTCAGGCTTACAACCTAGCTTCACACACCACTTACATTGTGTATGTTGTTTTTATACATTGCAATTTTTTTATTTACTCCCAGAGTTTTTGCCAGCGATCTGAGGAAGGAAGTCGCCGAAAAAATATTTTTTTTCATATATCGTTTTGGTCGAGATGTCTGACCTGGGGTTTGAACCGTGGCCTCATGCCTAACTAGCAAACACACTACCTACTAGACTTCATGGTGACTTCATTACGGTGACTTCATTATGATAATTAAAGCCAATAAAATGAAATGTCAATAGCTTCAGTGCACACCTTATTATTTTTCGTATTATTTAAGGGGAATTTAGGCGATTACACATGTTGTAGGACATGTCGACACCTCCATTCTATAACGTTCTAAGTGTATGTTTTTAATGTTCTTGCATTTTTAAATTCTACGTTCTCTAACTTAATATGCGCCGATTCGTTCCGAATTTATAGGGAAAAATCTACTTAGAATACACATATAGTCATATATCGCGTGAAAACTTTGAGAGCTCATAACTCAAAACACACTTTTTCGGCTTAGAATGTTATAGAACGGAGGCGTCTATGTGAAGTTTTTCTGTAAAAGACGATGGATAGTACCGAGTAAATTCAATACGTAATAAGAGCGTACGACATTAGCCTGACAATACAGATGAACATTTGGCGGTAGGTAGTAGGCTCTCTTCTTCTTTGAATTTTTTTGATTTTTTATTACACTTCAGTAAATCAGGGTTGCATTTATTTTAGTTTGTTTTGATACATAAAAATCTGTTTTTACTGTCATATTTAAAATTCGAATCTTGTAATATCTTCCCCATGACTTTACGTATGTAAATCCTCTCTGTGTACATTAGCCTTTAGTAGGGAAAAATATGAAGATTTGAACGAACTGTTTAACCACAAAAATTTTCCATAATTTAGATTCTTTACTACAATGTTATGCAATTGTGCGTTGCTAAGTCCATGACCCTACTGCATACAATTCTTGCGGTTTCAAAAAACCCCAGTAATTTTTGTATAAAAAGCTTTCAATTTACAGTAACTATGCCCATAAAGTTTATTTATCTCAAATCGTTTAATTATTCGCAAATAATACCGCAACAGTTACCCTTTTGCCAAACAATAACATTCAGGAGGAGGAAGGAGTATGGATTTGAAAAGTATTGAGGATGTACCCATATTTACTACCAGTTTGCGTATCATGAAATTTTGGGCATTTCTATTGGCACACAATTGGCGCAGATACGCAAGTTTAATACCATACGCTCTACTGAATACCACACAGTTTATGGAAATTTATTTCAGTACCGAACCAGTTGATGCCATTATCCGTAACGCATATATTGCTGTATTATTTTTTAATTCAACGCTTAGAGGCGTGGTATTGTGTTTAAATCGTTTTGGTTTCGAACATGTTATGGAGACTGTACGTTTGTTGTACATTGAATTAAAAGTAAGTGCAGTCAGATTGATGGTAAATTTAGAAGAAATTTATAATGAAAATATTAAATTTTCTTTTTAAAGACATCTGATAATCCAAGGATAAGAAAAATGCTACAGGAAACAGCAAAAGCTTCTATGATGGTATCCAAGGTTAATTTAGTTATGGGCGCCTTTTCGGTATTGGGTTTCTTAACTTATCCGATATTTTCGACAAGTAAAGGTAGGTAAATACCATGAGAGATAAATAATATTTGTAGTAATTAAGTTTCAGTATCAGTTGGGACCAGTTAGACGCTAGTGTTGTCGTTGTTATGGTCTAGGCAAAGACTCATGTCTATACAGAATCCTTGCCAAAGTTTGACTCGTTGATCTTTTGGGATGTGTTTTTGGTGTGTAAAAACCGCTTAACTGCTCAATGGAGATCTCTTGGGGAAATATATTTCACCATCGCTTTTGGTTTTGCGAGCTGTGTTTCACTTCTTGATTAAGGCGATTGTGTGTCTTTTACCACACTTTAGATTAGGTTAGGTTCGCTACCTGCTTGCCATCCACAGATAAGTTCACTCGATGGTCCATATGGCTCATTGTGTATCCAGTGTAAGTTAAGCCCCCTAGACATGATCCGTGAGTGGTGGATTTAAACAACCTCGAGCTTCGGGGCACGTTCGCCACCATGGCAAGATTTTCAAACGTCCTGTCACCCAAAAAACCGATGACGTCTGTCTTAAAGTGCACTCACATAGAAGATGTTTTACCAACTCTGTTTCTTCCACATCGTGACAGCTTCTGCAGTTATACTGATTGGGCAGACCAAGCTTGACAGCGAAATTGCCAATAGTGTAGTTTCCCGTTAGAATTCCTATTAGAGTGCGAACCGTTTTCTTTACCAGAGCTTTACTAATTTAGATTTTACGCGTTCTACAATTGGTGTTGGTCGATGATTCGCCAATTACTGCTTATAAGGATTGTGGTCTATTAGGCTTAGGTTAGAGGACGTGCACGTGCCAATTGAGACAAGTACAGTACATGGAGGTCAAGTTGACCCATTGTACAAACATCCTAAAGAGAGAGGATAATAGGGGAGATATGTTGAAGGAAAAGGAGTAGGAAAGGAAGAATAAGGAATTGGTCTATTTGTTTCACAGTCTTTTAATCTGCGAAACTCAGGTAATTTAGTGTACCGTCAGATAGGGAAACTGTGATCCCTGGGTCATTATCAAATTTCAATCAATAGTTTATTGTGTAAATGAGGTAATCCATGCTTTCCTACCGTTTACATTGTTTTTGTATATTTATTATCTCTACCAACTGTGACATCATTTATAAAATGTCATAGCGGAAGGCAGTGGTAAGTAAGATATTCGTATGACTACATGGTACCTGAGACTGTTTTCGGACGAACAAACAAAACTCACACTGCCGCACGGGAGAAGTGGCTTGCTGAAGCTGTCATTAGTGACGGTGATATAACGATCTTCGCCGATGGCTCATAAATGGAATGTGGAACTAGATCTGGCGTCTATTCAGATAAACTGGTACTGAACGTGTCATTCAGATTATCTAAACAGGCCAGCGTATATCAGCCGCAGACTTTTGCTATTAAATAAGCTGCACGTTTAGTTGAAACCGGGTTACCTACCTTTTTCGAATTTGTGTGGACAGTCAAGTAGCAATTAAAACGCTGGGATCCCATTTAGTCAATTCAAAGGGCGTTAGGAGGTGCAAGGACTCTCTACACCGTATACGTCGACACAACACTCGTTTCTACTGTGTTTCGGGCCACAAGAATCTTATGAAACAGCCAGGTTGCGGCTAAGTAGAAACGTAGTCCGTTCATGTCTATGAATGCGAAGGATTTCTTAAAGAGCCGGTACGGAGTTTGCAATCTCTGACACGTTACAGGGCATAGGTATTCCAATTCCTTCAGTTAACTTGGATATTATGCACATTTGTTATAGAGAATAAGATGATACATTCATACATAATTGGTTATTGCAACCCTGCAGCCATAATTACGACTCAGCATCTCACACCACTTATACCAGATTTTTTTGAGAAACTTTTCGTGTCGATTTTTTAATTTACTCTTAGAATTTTTGCCAGCAATTTTGCTGAGAGGAAGTCGCAGAAGAAATATTCTCTTCATATTTCGTTTTGTTGGAGATGTCTGACCTGGGATTTGAACCGTGACCTCACGTCTAATAAGCGCACACGCTACCTAGTAGACTAAGGCGACTTCAATCACTTCCGTTAAATCGTATGACCATCTGTAGAGATTCTTATGAATTCGTTTGGTAGGCATGTCGAAAGACTTCGCATTTTGACAAATGACTTCTGCAGAATGTGTAGTTCTGAGGAGGAGGAAAGTACTGTCTTTTACTTCATGTGTTAGTGCACTAAGCTTGTCATGAAGAGACAGACCGAGCTCCCTAATATACTTATCAAAATTGCTGCAATAGCAAAATTTATTTTGGACTTGGGTAGGATTTTTGTAGGGAATGTTTGACCAACGGGTAGAATTGATTACGGTACCGCAATGGTCCCTAATGGTGGCCTATGTGGGACCTTTCCTTTAAGTAGCGTCCGACATCTTACTCATCCTGACCTATTAATTTGTAAACAGACTTTACAGTGGAGCAATGTATATTTAGAGAAACTAGGTCGTAATCCTGACTGAAGGGTTGTAATGACCAATTATGTATGTAATGTATATTTAGAAGAACAACAAGTCTAAGAGCCATTATTACAGCTTGCCGTTAAAGTTAGGTTTAGTTAAAGGCAACTTTAGCTAAAGTGAGCTTTAAAGTCACCTTTAACTTATTTTCGTTATTACAACCTAATGATAAAATAAAGTTAACTTTTTCAAAAATATGGCAGTGCCGGAGCAATTTCGATAACAGCAATTTCGATAAACGCAGTGGCAACGACGGGCTTCGTTTTTTGTTGTATTTGCTCATTTTGTTTATATTTGAAGTTGCCGTGTTGAAAATAATATATAATAAGGCAAGTTCAAAAATAAACTGAACTTTAAAAGTTAGTGGTAGGATGATCCTCCATTTAGCTTAACGCTCACTTCTATCATATTGTCCACTTATAATAAAGAAAAACAATTTATCTGCCCATTAAAATCCTGCCTTTAGTTAACAGCAAGTTGTAATAATGGCTCTTAATATACTATTAAAGTTTATTTTTCATGTTTATATCTGAAGTTGCCATACTGAAAATAATATATATACTATGGCAAGTTCAAAGTTAAAGTGAACTTTAAATGTTAAAAGTAGGATGATCTTTACTTTAGCTTAACGCGCAATTTTATCTTATTGGGTACTCATAATAACGAAATTCAACTTATCTGCCCGTTAAAATCCTGCCTTTAGTTAACGGTAAGTTGTAATAATGGTCCTAAATATATTTGTAATAATTATAAGAAGGTTAACATTTATAATAAATCTCCTGTTCGAAATTGAGTCTGATTTTTAATTTTTTTTTCATGTACATTTACAGCACTGCCCTATGGCATTTATGTGCCGGGTATTAATAAATATCAAAGTCCTTACTATGAAATATTCTTTGTGACGCAAATCATTTTAGCCCCCATGGGCTGTTGCATGTTCATACCGTTTACAAATCTTATTGTGGCACTTATACTCTTTGCCATACTCATGTGCAAAGTGTTGCAGCATAAATTGTCCAACCTTAAAGAAGTCAGCAATAAAGAAGCCTTTGAAGTAGTTGTCTGGAGCATCAAATATCAAAAGAAATTAATAAGGTAAACTATTCATCTGCCTCTATGCATTCTATAATTTCTATAATATTTTTAATATCTTAGTTATGTAGGCTTAATTAACAATCTGACTACTCATACCTTTATGATAGAATTTCTAGCATATGGTTCCATGTTATGTGCCATGTTGTTTTCCTTGGTCATAGTGGGTATCATGAAATCATTGTTATTGAAGAATATTTCAAAAATTATATGTTGCAGGCTGAAACACTGGCTCAAATGATTATCATAAGCATTTACATGTTTATGATATTCGCTCAGAGTGTGGTTCTTTACTATTTTGCCAATGAGCTGTACGATCAAAGTTTGATGGTGGCTATTGCCGCTTATGAGTCCAATTGGTTTAATTTTGATGTGGGCACACAGAAAGTTATTAAACTTATGATTTTGCGATCTCAAAAGGCGTGCGCTGTAAGTGTGTATGATACAAGTTTGTTATGATTTATTTTAAAATTTATTTCATTTTAGATTATGGTCGGTAAAGTGTATCCCATGAATTTGGAACTTTTGCAGTCATTGTTAAACGCCACCTACTCATATTTTACTCTATTAAAACGGGTTTATGGTTAGAAAATCCAAAATGGGTTCATTTTTATGACCACCTTGTAGAGGTGCTTTTGAATTTAGAAAATAAAATGTTCAAGACAACTAACTAGGCGTGTTCGTAATTTTTTTATTATTTTTTTTTTGCTATGGAAATATTCCTTGCAGGCAATTAAGCAATATTACAAGATATTAATTCTAAAAAACTATGAATTTAAATACATAATTACATTATTTTTTATAACATTTTTCGATAAAGAAAATTCAATACAATTTATTAAATTCGTTACACATTCTCCTTATTGGATCAGCACCAACGTAGTTGGATCTAAAAAATTGTATTGACGTTGAAGAACATTGAACGTGATATTATGGATTAAAAAACTGGAGCCTATATCAGCAGTAATTACATTGAATATGAACGAGATATTTAACATAGTTCTGCGGCTTTTAAGTGTCGGAAGTTTGATTAATGCTAGTCTGGCAGAATAAGAAGGTAAACTTGTGGGATTAGAATTCAGTCCTCGGAGACAAAACATCAGAAATTGCTTTTGTACAGATTCGATAACGTCGGAATATTTTTTATATAGAGGATCCCGTATTATGGATCCATACTTGAGTATAGGCCTTACAAAATATGTGTAAAGTGATTTAATAACATAAGGATCGTTAAATTCTTTTGCCCACCGTTTTATAAAACCAAGTACGCTTCTAGCTTTATTTACTGTCATAATTATGTGCAGAATAAAATTTAGTTTGGGATCAAGTAGAACTCCTAGATCCAGGAAGTTATCTACAAGCTCAAGCTCGTATCCATCAAAAGCATAGTTTGCAGGAATCGGACTCTTTCTTGCAAATCTCATGTATTTACATTTTTTGAGATTAAGCTGCATTAGATTTAAATTACACCATAAATGAAACGAATTAAGGTCATTTTGAAGAAGTTTCTGATCGGAAATTTGGCGATAACTTAGAAAATTTTTTAAGTCATTAGCGTACATTAGGATATTGGAATAGTGAATCATATCAAGTAAGTCATTAATAAACAATGAAAACAGAAGCGGTCCAAGATGGCCACCCTCAGGTACACCAGAAAGGACATCAATACTTCTGGAGCACCAGTTTTAAAAAGTACGGTTTGTTTTCTGTTAGTTAAATATGAGTAAATCCATTTTAAACTAAGATTAGTAAATCCCATTAAATAAAGTTTCTTCTTCAAAAGTACATGGTTGGCTTTATTAAAAGCCTTGCTGAAATCCGTGTAGATAACGTCTGTTTGTTGCTGATGAAAAATCGATTAACAACTGTTGAAAGATGAAGCAGGTTTGTTGTAGTAGAACACTTCTTTCTGAAACCGTGCTGATAAGGAGATTCAAGTTAAAAACTTAATAACATAAATCATCAGTACTAATTTTTTCAAATAGTTTTGCAATACCACGATAATTTGTAACATCGGATTTATTAGGAAAATAACCACATTTAATCGATTTATTAAATAAGTATGAAAGTGGAACAGTAGCATGCCTTTTAAGTTTGAAGATTTCATACGAGCCTATGTATTTAAAGATTATGTGTTTTAAATATCGGGTCTTGTAAACTGAACATACTATGTGTTCAATATAGAGAGTCTTTCAAACGTCATTTCCAAAATTTGACAGTTAATAATGGGCATTTTGTTGAGACTACATCTGTCAAATTATTTATTGAATCTGTTTTCCCATGTCACCATGTACGGGTATAGAAATCAATAACACGTGTAATAAAAAAAGGTTTAATCAAACTAAAGGGTGTTTTTTATAGAGGTATAGAACTTTAAGTTGGCATTACTTTTCAAGATGGCGACCGATTTAACAGCTGTCAAGTGATTTATTCTCAGTTTGGTTTGGCAATTCATCATGAATAGACTCACGCCTGAACAACACTTGCAATAGTGCAATTTTATTTCGAAAATAATGGTTCTGTGCGGAAAACGTATCGCGCACTACGTCCATTTTATCGTCGACAAAATCGTCCATCAGAGCAGTTAATTCGATTAACCATGGAATGTTTTCGCACCACGTTTACTCCTATTGATAACTCGCATCCCCAGAGACGCTGTACGGTGCGTACAGAAGAAGCTATTGCTGCTGTAGAGCGTAGCACTGAGGAAGACCCGAATGAGTCCATCCGCCATCGAGGAATTGGATCTGTGTCCATCCACTTTATGGAAGATTTTGCGGAAGGATCTTGGTTTGCGTGCTTACAAAATCCAACTCGTGCAAGATTTGAAGCCAAACGATCATCAAGTAAGGCGTAGATTCGTCGAATGGGCCCAAAACGAGATTACCGTTGTTCCCGATTTTCATAAGCGAATTTTGTTTAGCGATGAAGCGCACTTCTGGTTGAATGGCTACGTCAACAAACAAAACTGCCGCATTTGGAGTGAAGGTAATCCTCAAGTGTATGTGGAAACACCGTTACATACAGAAAAACTGACTGTTTGGTGCGCTTTATGGGCTGGTGGAATCATTGGTCCGTACTTTTTCAAAAACGATGGTGGCCAGAACGTTACAGTCAATGGTGATCGGTATAGAGCCATGATTACTAACTTTTTTATTCCTGAATTGAATAACCATGATGTCCAGGAGATGTGGTTTCAACAAGACGGCGCAACATGTCACACAGCTCGTGCCACAATAGATTTATTGAAAGACACGTTTGGTGACCGCCTAATTTCACGTTTTGGACCTGTGAATTGGTCTCTAAGATCTTGTGATTTAACACCGCTAGACTATTTTCTGTGGGGCTATGTAAAGTCATTGGTCTATGCGGTAAAGCCACAAACGCTTGACCATTTGGAAGACAACATTCGCCGTATTATTGCCGATATACGGAATGTTGGAAAAAGTCATCGAAAATTGGACGTCCAGATTGGACTACATCCGCGCCAGCCATATCGGTCATATGCCAGAAATCATATTTAAAATGTAATGCCACAAGATTATCTTTCGGATAAATAAAATTCATGTCAATCGAATAATCCATCGTTGTTTTATTGCAACTTAAAGTTCTATACCTCTATAAAAACACCCTTTAGGTACAGCATTTTTCGAAAAAGAGTTTTCAGCGGATAGGCTTATTTATACGAATGGGTACGTGAATAATTGGGCCAACACGTACCGCATTTGGGACGATATCAGTCTACATTTACAAGCACGTCCAATGCATCCAGAAAAATTCACTGTTTGTTAAAGATTTTCGGCTGGTGGTATCACGGGTCAGTATTACTTTGAGAACGACGATGATTAGGTTTTCATTGTCAACGGGGAGCCCTATAGGATACGATTACTAATGCCCATGCCGAATTGGGTATTTCACACAAGCGATTTGGAGCAGGACGATCTCACGAGAAGGTGATGCGAACTATTCAGCGACATCAAACCATTTGACTTCGTTCGACTTTTCATTGTGGGCTTTTCTTAAATCACTTGTATATGAGACTGAGCAACAAACCAAAGCGTTCCTCAAAGCCAACATAACCCAAGTTACGTTCAAGCCATCTTTCCTAAACGACACCAGTGGATATGCGAGTAAAGTTGCTGAGAAAGGTAACCTATTTGTTTATCATCTAGAGATGAACCATAACTTATTAGACTGTACGATCAATATGGCTCCTCCTGTTGATATACTAACCATACATAATGTTTTTAACATGGACATCCAACACCCAGGGGATAGCTCCTACTCATAGAGTTCATTGCGTTGGTTCTAGGAAAATGGATTGAGGAACAGAGGAAACCATAACTTATTAGACTGTACGATCAATATGGCTCCTCCTGTTGCTATACTAACCATATGTAATTTTTCTTTCATGAGCAACCAACACCCAGGGGATAGCTCCTAACCATTCAGAGGGCACTGTGTTGGTTCTAGGAAAATGGATTGAGGAACAGAGGAAAGAGTGATTAGTTTTAATGGGCGTTAGATTCTAATCTGTTTATTTGTAAGTAACAGGAAAAACTTTTGCGGGTAGATATTAGCGGAATAAGACTTTACCTAAGTTTGGTAAAAACAACACGAAAGCGGAATCATAAACAGCCTGCAATCTTATTACAAACAATGTCAAAACTTATTGAAAAACTGTTGACACCTAAACTAATGCGAATTAATTAAATTAAGTCCACGTAGTCTAGTAGGTTGTGTGTTGGCTTATTAGACGTAAGGCCACGGTTCAAACCCCAGGTCAGACATCGAAACGAAATTTGAAAAAATATTTCTTCGGCGACTTCCTCTCAGCAGATTTCTGGCATAATCTCTGAGAGTAAATAAAGTTACCATGAAAAGTTTCTAAAAAATTTGTCGTTCGGTATCGATTTTAAACTGTAGGTCACGCCACTCATGTATAAAATTAACGCACACAACATAAGTGGTGTGAGAAGCTAGGTCGTAATCCTGACTGAAGGGTTGGAATGATCAATTATGTTATGTATCTAAAGAACAAATTCATCTAAAGTCCAGAAGAATTAAGAATTCGTAACAACTTTTACTTCTAACAATTATACAGCTGCTAACGTGAAGATCTGGTTTGCCTACCAAAGTCCTCACAGTCTTAATACTCTTGTACAAAGTCCCGATATGACTTCAAGAGAGTATTTAGGGGATCATTTGAAAGAGTGATTACGTACGCATTAAACCTCAAACAAAGATCAACTGAAGAACTCATATGTGAATGTAGGCCAAATACCAACCGGAAACTGAATAAAAAATTGGTACATTCAATACCAAACAGGCTAAATGGACAGCTTGACTTTAAACGATATCCTACTAAATATAACGGGTAAAATTTTAATATATTGAACTTTAAATTTTTTTGAGTTCTTGGGTGTATTTACACTTATGCGGTGAATAAATACAAATTAACAGAAGCTATTCCTAATTTTTCTTTTGGTTTGTAAAAAACATTCAAAAATTTTTTGTTTTTTTAATAAAATAGAAATTAATTAATAAATATGAAAAACATCAATTATTTTATTTTATTTAAATTAATTTATGAAATTGCTTAAATATATTGAGGTAGCTAGACTTTTGCTGTGCACTGTATACTGAATATGCTTGACAGATGTCACCGCCAATGGTTTGCTAAAAACTTTTTTACAATAAGGGCCATTATTACAACTTGTCCTTAACTAAAGGGAGGATTTTAACGGGCAGATAAATTGTTTTAAATTATTACAAGTGGGCAATAAGGTAGAATTGAGCGTTAAGTTAAAGAGAGGATTATTCTACCTTTAGCTTTTAAAGTTAAGTTTATGTTTGGACTTGGCATATTATATGTTATTTTCAATATGGCAACTTCAAATGTAAACAAAATGAGCAAATACAACAAAGAAAGAAGTCCTTCGTTGCCACTGCATTTAAAAAATAACTTGTTTAATTGAGCAGTGTTATCGCCATTGCTCCGGCACTGCCATATTTTTGAAAAACGTAGCTTTAATTTATCATTGGGTTGTAATAACGAAAAGAAGAAGTTAAAGGTCGCCGTGGTCTAGTAGGTAGTGTGCTGGCTTATTAGACGAAAAGCAAGGGCTCGAGCCACAGGCCAGACATCAAAATAAAATACAAAAAGTATTTCTTCGGCGACTTCCTCTCTGCAGATTTCTGGCAAAAACTCTGAGACTAAATAAAATTGCCATGAAAAGTTTCTCAAAAATCTGTCGTTCGGAGTCGACTTTTAAAAATTAACACACACAACATAAGTGGTGTGAGAAACTAGGTCGTAATCCTGACTGAAGGGTTGTAATGACCAATTATGTTATGTATGTAGAAGTTAAAGGTGACTTTATAGTTCACTTTAGCTAAAGTTACCTTTAACTAAACCCAACTTTAACGGCAAGTTGTAATATTGGAGATTTTAGTACCTTACCAATCACTTCTTACCGATGCACTTGGTATATTTTTATGATAAACGATCTCGGCTTAACCAAGCTATTGAAGCAAACACAAATTCTGTTTTTTTATTAACAAATTTCTTCATGTTTATTTTTCAGTTTCCTTTTATAATAATATATATGTATATATATATATATATATACTTCACTAAATTTTTTAAATTTAATTCTATTTACTCTTCTTTTTTTGTCGTTCATATAATTCTAAAAAAAACGAAAGGAAGCACAGATTCGTTTTTAAATAAAATAAAAATAAATGTTCATTTCAATCATTTACTTAATTGATGGTATTTATGTATATATGTAGACAGTTTTCTTTTTTTGTCATTTAATTTAATTTAATTTTACTGTGATGACAATAATGATCAATAAATATTGCAGGTTTGTTTGTTTAGTTAGACAAAAAGCTTGGCTTTCATTTTATAACGAGAAAAAAAATACAAAAAGAAAATTTATAATTATTTGTTTAATAAGCATATGGTTGAGGAAGGGAAGAGGAGGAATAAGAGAAAACAATTCAATTATTGGGAGAGTAAAATTAACTTAAATGCTTTTATTTTTTTATACACTTGAATATGTTTAATTAGATGAAATAAAAATTTCTTACACACTTATAATTTGTTTTGATATGTTAGAAAATTGGTGATGTATACGTTTTCGTTTATGTTTCCGTTTCCGTTTCAGTTTGTGATAAAGAGGAGCTTGATTGATTAAAGCATTTTTATTTTTTTTTTTTATTATTTTTTGTTTGTTTTTTTTTTTTGATTTATTTAAAGTAGACATGTAAAGTTATAATATAAACAAAGAAAATACTTTTACAAAATACAAAAAAAATATATATATATAGTGGAGGAATGTTACAAGTTGTTTGTTGTTGTATTAGTTTAAATATTACAAACTTAATAAGATGTTTCAAAACTTAAAAAGACACATACAAAAAAGTGTTATTTTTAAATTATTAAATGATTTTTATATTTCATTTCATTTCTTTTTATTTATATTTTAATCTTGTTTAAAAACAATTTAATAATAATAATAAAAAAACACATTTGAATAATAATAATAACATACATATTACACTTTTAAAATATTATTATTAATTTATATAATAGTATTGGTATATAATAATAAAAAAAATTGCCTTTTCTTTTCGTTTCGTTTGTAAATAAAAATGAATTTTGAATTAAATAAATTGCTTTAAAAGAATACATATATATCATGTTGCAAAATTTTTACTAAAAAAATAATATTTTTAATATTTTAACTACTGCTAGCTGTTTTTCATAAACATTATCTCTTATAATTTTTTTTTTAAATTTTTTTCATTTTGTTTTTGTTTTTTTTTTTATAAAAAAATATATAAAATATTTAGAAAACTATTTAAATTTTATTCTTTCTTTTTTACTTTCTTGTTTCTCTTTTAGGTTACATTGTTTACTAGGTTGGTTTCATCTTTTTTTTCGTCATAATTTTTATACAAAAAAAATTTTTGTTTGATTTCTTTTTCTTGTTAATATATACGATAAATAAAAAATCTATTTCATATTTTTTCTCTAAGATTTTTCTTTTGCTTTTATTTTTCTATATAATATTGTCTTTTCATAATAATATTTATTTTTCGTTATCTCTCTCTCTCTCGCTGTATATTGTAGAGAACTGCAGCCCTGTGTTATTATCTCAGAGCTCTTATTACAGGGTTATTACCACTTGCTTGTATATTGTAGAGCAAAGATATGTTTTTTTGTTTTTTTAAGTTATACTTAGATTACTAGAAAAGGTTGTGTGTATGTGTGTGTATTTGTATAAATAAATAATTTATAGTTTTCTTCTGTATATAAATTTTAATCCTCATTTTATCATTGACGCCATTTACAAAATATGTTTTTAGGTTTCCTGTTAAATTAAATTTAAATTTGTTCTCTTTATAGTAGTTGTTCCACAAGCCGTTAGTGTTATTGTTGTAGCCGTAGCTAAAATTTGATGTTAGGGTTTATATCAGCACTCTGACTTATCTTCTTCGACCAAATATTGTGTATCTTTGCCATTATCGGCGGAGGGATCTAATTCTCTGGTCCTTAATTGTAGTTGTGGTGAGGATTTGTGCGTTATACTGCTAGGCGCTAAAATGGCTGAAACAGGTTCCGTAAATGGACCGATGGGTTTATTTTTGGATGGATCATGTGGCACTTCATAAATACCTGCAATAAAAAAATTGTAAGTTAAAATTTATTTTTGTAAATATCCTGTATCCTTCGCGTTTATGTCTTTTGAAATAATTTTCTTTGCTTATAAATTCAAACTCACTGCATTCAAACCTTGCTTAGAGTTTGATCTGTGAAAACTATACTTTGGAAAATTTTAAACGTTACTATGGTACGACGGATGCTCTAAACACATTCAAAACTACATATCGCCGACTGCAATCTGTTAAAAACAGATCAACTGTGTACATATGAAAATAATTAATTTCACGACAACTCGGGACCAGCATGCTCTTAAAAAATCTGTTTCCAATTTACATGATAAGGGTTTATGCGCGTAAATCCCAGAGTATTCCAACTGAATTTTAAAAAAGGGAGTTAAAATTTGTGTCAGTTTTTTTTGCGTTTACACGATTAGTCGAATACCAAAAGATGTTAAATGAGTAGCGCATCCCTAATCTAATGAAGTAGGCGGGTTTTTGACAAAATTCAAAAAACAAAAAGAGCAGTATGACTGCCAAATTTTCGTTCGTATTTCTCTCAACGTCGTACGCTTCCATTACGTATTGAGTTTACACGATGCCATTCGTTCTTTTCTATACAAATCTTGACATGTCGCACAACTTGTGTGACCGTCTAAATCCTCCTCGATTGATAAATTTCTATGAAGATGGGAGAGATGGGAAGTTAGGGTTATTTCCATTCCGAAAGCAAGTCAATCAGCCAGAGTTGCTAAATGACTTGCATCTCAGAAGAATGAAGGATATACGAATCATAAACGAATATCAACATGCTTACCTCCAGTGAAAAATTTGTTGAGAGTGCTCTTCATGAGGTTGTTGGTTATAAAGAAAAGGCGCTGCAGTATAAAGGATATACTTATGGAACTTTCTTGCTCATCGAAGGAGGTTTTTATAATATTAAGATAGAGCTACATAGTGTGTTGACTTATTAGACGAAAGACCGAGGTTTAAATTACGCACACAATATGAGTGGTGTGAGAAACTAGGTTGTCATCCTTACTAAAGGTAAGTAAGTAATGCCGGTTACCAAGGAAACACCGCAAGGTAGGCTTTCTACATATTGTTGTGGTTACTTGCTGTTCGTGTCGTATTAAGACAATTTGAAGGAAAGAAGATTGTAGCGTACACTGACGTTGTAGTAGTCATAGTCACGAGAAGTTTTTGCCCGTGATTAGTGAGGCTCGTAGTAAGGGCCTGTTGTTCTCTTCTCCAAAATGTCATTGAACTGAATTCAGGAGCGGATTAGAAAGGGTTATGATGCAGACCGAGTTTGGTAAACTGGATTTACACTTCAATCGTAAGGTCAGTTCTTTTCTAAAGTTGCACGGTATACTGGAACACCATGAAAGCTAGTGTATGTTGGTATCACAAGTGTAAGTAGTACGAGAAAACCCCAGGCGGCTCTGAATGTCGTTCTTATTATCACTGGTGATATCTGGGTATCTGGTATCTGGGTACCTGGTCATTCCGACATTACTGAGAACGAGGTTAGGAATAATTGGCAAAGAGGTTGGGTATAAACAAGGCAAGCTCTATGTTAAATGTAAAGAAAGTTTTAACTTCCTTTCGTGTTACCTTTCTGTCCCTATTTTAGACTGGTTTGAAGTTCAAAAATTATATACCCTTTATATATGAACGTAAGTATGTTATAAAAAATAAACTTACCAGATCCATTACTAATGCTAGGGTCGGTGTTTGTTCCAGATTGTACAGCATCATACATGGGATTGGAGAAATCTCTCGTTTTACTTGTATTTACAGTTTGTAGGTTATATCCCTCTAAAGGAGCCACATCACCAGAGGAAGAGCCTGGAGGTGCGGTGGGTCCAGGAAAACCGGGGGCATTAAATTCAACATTAGTACCTTGGCGGAAAGTAACACTTTGTGAAGATGTTAATGTGGGCAGACGTGCCAATTTGCCACTGTAATATAATAAGTAAAATATGAATAAAATATTAAGAAACACTATCGAACAAAATCACTCTTTTAACTTACAATGGCTTTTTGCGTATAACGAACCACACGCCTGCAGCTGCCAACAGCACCAGTAATATCACCATTATGGGTACGACCACAGCAGTGACATTGGCACTGCCATGACCAAACATACCGGCAGCATTTTGTTCACAGTGATTACCTTTGAAGTCTGCCAAACACTCACACATCAATTCGCCATTGTTGTCCTCTACACAGAAACCACCATTTTGACAAGGACAGATTCTGGGCGAAGGTCTTTGTCTTTCGGCAGCTGCATCACAAATCACTTCAACGGTGCTGCGGTGTGAGGGTAATGAGCCAGAACTATCGGGACAAGCACAACGATGACCGCCAGGTACGAGGAGGCACAAATGTGAACAAGATGAACCAAAGCAGGGATCTTTCAATGAAGTGTTATAACGATTTTCATGGTAAATCTTAAGACCAGCTGGATTTACCAAATTGCGATGGACCACCACTTGTACACCACGACCAAATTTGTCTTGTCTTAAGAGTTCGCCGGTATCGCGGGTAACCCAATACATATTGGATTCGAATATATCCAATGATACGGGATGTCTAAGTTTATCACCTTTAACAATTGTCTTGCGACCTGAACCATCCGGTCTCATTGACTCGATTGTATTCAATTTAGTATCTACCCAATATATGATATGATCTTGTGAATAGTCTATGGTTAGGCCGGCCGGATGTCTAATTTGTTCTGTAATAATCGGTCTACGTTTGGAGCCATCCATCCAGGATACCTCAATTTTAGGTGCAGAACCTGCATCGGACCAGTAAATTCTACCCAGTTGAGGATTGACGGCTATAGAAGTGGGCACCTCTATGCCAGCATTCACAATAGATCTACGATAGCGGCCATCTGTAGTGGCTACCATAACACGACCTCTTGGTTTCGAGCCTGTGCGATCAACTTCTGCCCAATATAGATTGTTAGCCAACCAATCAACTGCCACAGCTGTGGGTTTCGAACCACCCTTCATATTTAAATCCTGAGCATAACCAATCTTTGCCTGTCCATCTACAGCATTTACCATATAAGAACGCTTAATGGTCTTATCATAACTATCAGCCCAAAAGACAATTTGTTGTTCGGCATGATAATCCAAAGCTTCAATGCGTTTCTCTGATAATATCACATCAAATTCTTCTCTCTTTTGCAGATCTAACGCTCTTATTTCCGGGCCATTAGAGAATATGACAACTACATCATCCTTTTCAGCTTTGCATACACCAGAGGAACTGTCCACTAAACGGAAACCCTCTCGGCAAGAACAGGAATAAGTACCATTCAGATTATGACATTGATGTGAACAGGTGTGTTGGCGAGTGGCACATTCATCGACGTCTATGCATTTCTTTTTATTATCAGGTGCTATAATATAACCCGGATAACAGGCGCATATGTAACCACCGTCAGTCAAATTGTGGCAATGATGTTGACAACCACCGCGCGTCTCTTCCAAGCAAGAAGAAGTATGATGACAACCCAATTCATCCGAAGCATCTCCACAATCATCGGAATAATCACATACTTGGGCTCTTTCAATGCAATTCTTATTGGCACATTGATACTGGGTGTACAAGTCGCAGGGCTTAACTTTGGTGGCACAAATTGTCATGTTATTCTCATCGGAACCATCACCACAATTATCAACACCATCACAAATTTGATAGCGGGCCACACAACGATGATTGTTACATTGGAATCTACGTAACGTATCACAGTTGAAATCGGTGCATACTTTAGGATCTTCATCTGATCCATCACCGCAATCATCGGTGCCGTCGCACAAATCCGAGGGGGAAACGCAAAGGTTGTTATTACATTGGAAGCGGGACTCTGGACAGTAACGGCCTCCAGGGAAACGGGGCGGGCAATCCATTTCATCAGACATATCGCGGCAATCACGATCACCATCGCATCGGAAATAGGAGGCAATACAATGGCCTGAAGTACACTGGAATGTGCCGTTCTTGCATTTGAATCCTTCACAATTCAATTCATCGGAGTTGTCACCGCAGTCATCCTCGTGATCACATTGCCAGCGTGAAGAAATGCACTTGCCATTGCCACAACGGAATTCCGATTCGGAACAGTCACGGTACTTGCCTTTGCAAATGGATTCAGTTTCATCCGTGCCATCACCACAATCATCAGCAAAGTCACACATCCATTGCCTTTAAGGAAAATAAATAAAACAGAAATATTTGGTTATGTTTGCTAACTGACGTTGTGAAGGCATAAACCTACTTTGGTATACATCTGTTGTTGCCACATTTGAAATCAGTGTCCAAATTGCAGGAGGGGCAATTCTCAGGCAATTCGTCACTATTGTCACGGCAATCGTCTTTGCCATCACAGAACAACCATTTAGGTATACAACGATAGTTCGATTGACCAGGACATCTTTGCCAACCAGTAGTGCAATTGCGCTGACGGCACATGTAGGCAGGCTCGTCAGAATCATCACCGCAATCATTGTCAAAGTCGCACATCCATAGTTTGGGTATGCAACGGCCATTTTTACAACTAAACTCGGTGTCAGGATCACAAGTACGTTTATCTGAAATGGAAAAAACAAAATTTAGATAACAAAGTCAATGATATCCGTTTAACAAGAATGATACTTACGACACACTGCCGGATCTTCATCACTGCCATCCTTACAATCGGCATCACCGTCACAACGCCAACTATCCAAAATACATCTACCGCTAGACTTGCACTTGAAGTCCGAGTCGGGACATGGTAAATCACAATTCTGTTCATCCGATCCATCACCGCAGTCGTCAATGCCATCACAAATAGTGGCCGAAGGTGTGCAATTTGTATTTTTGCATTGGAATGTACCAGCTCTGCAGTGTCGTTGAGGGCAAGTAGCTGGCTCATCAGAGCCATCCTTGCAATCTTTCTCACCGTCACATTTCCAGAACCATGGTATACATTTCTCATCATCACCACCACAACGATGCTGACCGGTTGTGCAGTTGGCAATGCAAGTCTTACTATCACGAGCCAAATAGAATTGATTGGGACAAGCGCATTTATAGCCAGGGGCACCTTCTTCAATGTAGCCTTCTATATTCAAATAGGTTGACTCTGGTGGCGGTGAAATAAGGCAAAGATGTGAACAACCACCATTATTGCTGCCGCAGGGATTATTATAGGGAACTTGTCTTAAGGGATGGTGTATGTTTATATCATAAGGACGGTGGGTGGTATTACGTAGGACGGTAAAGTTAGCACCAGTAAATTTATTAGCTCGAGCGATTGCCTTCAAGTTCCAATCACTCCAGTACAAGTAGTCATCAAATAAGGAAATGGCAAACACATGAGGGACTTTAGCACCCGATAACACAATATGACGATGTCTACCCTCTAAATCAGCATAAGCAATATAATCCAAATGAGCATCAGCCCAGTAAATGCGATCGGTAAAGTAATCCATAGCCAAAGCATTCGGCCAGGCGATATCATCTTCCCAGGTAAGTATGCGAGTAAAATTCGAGCCATCCATGCCCATTTTGGCAATGTAGGCCTGCAAATGCCAGGAAGTGAAATACAAATAACCAATACCCGGATGTACAACTATGGCCCGGGGATCCACAACACCACTTCTTAGAGTTTTGCGTTTAGTACCATCCAATTCGGACACATCCAGATTCTTAGAATGTCTGTCCAACCAATAAAGTTTACGGCCTACCCAATCAATGGCAATGCCTTCTAAACCATGCGAATCATGTCGTATTACCGCTTCTCTGGCAGGTTTCTCACTTTGATCGGTATATTTCGATCTGAAAATGGTCTTGGCGGTGACATCACAGAAATACATGTACTCATCCTTGATGTCAAAGTCCAAAGCCACAACGTTCATTAAATCCTGATGCATTAGATTCAATTGATGGCCATCGGCAGACATATTACGCACGTAGTATTTATTGGTAAAAATAAGCCAGGCAGGGGTATTGTCTTTTCGTTTGCAAGTATGCTCATCTAACTGGCGCTCATAGTAACGTTCATCACATTTACAATAGAAACTACCGGGTGTATTTGAGCAGTGCTGTGAACATGCGCCAGGCTGTTCGATACACTCATCAATATCGGCACAAGCTTTGCCATCGGCTAAAAGTCTAGAACATAACATAAACAAAATGAAAAAGTATGCTTAAAAGAAGGAAAATCATACAAATCATACTTGTAGCCCGTGTTGCAATCACAATAGTAACTGGTTGGTGTGTCCACACACTTGTGGCCGCACTGATTGGTTTCAACCTTGGCACATTCATCCACAAAGCAATGAGCCGGTTCATCCGATTCATCTGTACAATCTGGCACCTTGTTACACACCAATGTAGAGTTGATGCACTGACCATTGGTACAAGCAAACTGACCAGGAGCACAGGTAACATTATCCTTTTTACAGTCCACCTCATCAGAATGATCGCCACAGTCGTCTTCGCCATCACAGCGATACTGATTGCGTATACATTTAAAGTTTTGACAGGTGAATTCTTGTGGTGAACAAGTCTTGTATTTAGAGTTACAGAATTTGCCTTCATCCGTGCCATCTCCACAATCGTTGTCGTGATCACAAACCCAGCCCTGCGATGAAAAATCAAGATCACTTTATAACTTTTTCTTAAAAATATTTCTTTAAGGGTCTTACCTTATTAATGCATCTTCCATTGCCACATGTAAACATGTCATCCGCACAAGGCTGTTGCGTAGCACAATTGTGTAGAGTTACGTTTTCATCAGCTCCATCAACACAGTCAGGATCACCATCACAGATCCATTTCTTGGGTATGCATTGAGCTCTACCCCAAGATTTGTTTTCTACACACGTGAATTCCGTTTCTTCATCACACTTGCGATCATCTGAAAAAGATTGAAAGGAAAAATAAGTTTCGTACGTTAAAAATTTTCTTTCGTTTTCAAACTTACTGCATTGATGTCGGCCATCTTCATCGGAATTATCCAAACAGTCATTATCACCATCACAAATGTAAATACGTGGTATACAGTTGCCATTATCACAGGTAAATAGATCTCCAAAGCAGGTTCTTCCTTCCGACTTGCAATACTCTGGCGGTTCATCAGCGCCATCGCCGCAATCGTCATCGCCATCACAATACCAAGTGGCAGGAATACATCTGTGATTGGGACAACGGAAGCTATTAGTAGGACAGGTCCTCTGACCACAGTGTAGGGGATCTTCATCAGAGTTATCACCACAATCATTATCACCATCGCATAGCCAATAGGGTTCTACACAAATATTGGTCTTTTCACATTTCAAATGATTAGCAGGACATGTGGTATTGGTGGGACATCTTTCGTGTGTCTCATCAGATGTGGCATTGTCCTTGCAATCGTTAACACCATTGCACACTTGGGACTGTGGTATACAACGACCATTAGCACATGTAAATTCACCATCAACACAAGGCGGATAAGTGCAGCCAATTTCATCAGAACCATCTTTACAATCGTTTTCGTGATCACACTTCCAGCTCTTGAATATGCAGCGACCATTATTACAACGGAACTCATTTGGCGAACAAGAATGGTAGGCACAATAATTGGGATCTTCATCGGAATTATCACCACAATCATCATCACCATCACAAGACCACATACGCGATATACATTTTCCATTTTGGCAATAGAATTTGCTTGCCTCACAGGTATTATTGCGTGGTGCACACATACGACCTTCATTAACCACCTTGGAATTATCATCACATTTACATTCGGCCTTGCCATTGGGAGCAGGATGACAGGATTGAGCACAGCCACCATTATTGATGAGACAAGGATTCACGCTGCATTTTTGTCTCTCCGAACTATAGACGCGTATATCACGCGGTGAATCTTCTAAACGTTTAACCATTTCCACCATATTAGCACCAGTATGTTTCTCAGCCCTATAGACACCTCTCAGTTGTAAATCAGTCCAGTATATATAATTACGGAATACCGTTATCGAGAAGGGATATATAGTGGCAGCTACCAATAACTCCCTATTCTTACCATCCAAATCAGAACGTTCGATCTTCTCTCTTACCGCATCGGTCCAATACAATTTGCGTTCATCGTAATCGATGGCCAAACCCGAAGGTTGTGAAAGATCTTTATCGACTATAGCACGCTTGAGTGAGCCGGCCATAGTAGTTTTAAATATTTTGCCTGATGTGCCAAATCTACCCCAATCGGTAAAGAACAATGTACCATTGCAAGGATCCAATACTATAGCTCTGGGCCGTTCAACCCGTGCTATCATTACCAAATCGGAACCATCCAAATTCATTGCATAGATGGAATTATTTGAACTGTCAGTCCAGTAAACCTTATTTTGTGTCCAATCATAAGCTATACCTTCAGGATTAATACCCTTGCTTAAGACAACGTGGGCATCATTGAGGCTGGGACTATCGGCCTTGGTATAGGCAATCTTAGCCCATGGACGGATTTGTGTATAGAACATATGATTGTCATTGTAGTCGAAATCAAGGCCCACTACATTCGTAAGATTGGTCATTGGCGGGAAGGGTATCTGAGTAGATCTGGGGTCGAGGTTTACAGCACGTATTTCGGTGCGTGTAGCAAACACCAAATACTCGTTGACACTTTCACATTTGCGTTCATCTTTGGCCAATTTGCCAGTGGCACAGTCACATCTATAGTTAAGGCGTGAGGGATTGGATGCATCCGGTGGGAAGCTAAAGCATAACTGGTCACAGCCACCATTACCCAAACGAGTACAGGGATTACTTTCATCTTGTGGTTGATTACTGATACTGTAGATGGCAATGTCTCTTAATTTTGGTAGATTTGTTCTGACTTTAACGGGTAATGAGTTATTTCCGGGTAATTTTGAGGCCTTGAATACAGTCATCAAATTGCGATCGACCCAATATACATCACCCAAATGAATGGCAATACCCATGGGATTGGGTAAGTTGCGTCTGATAATTTGACGATTGCCGCCAGAGTAAGATATTTTCTGTATTGTGTCCAGCTTAGAATCAACCCAATACACGTCATGGGTTAACATATCCACGGTTAAATCTCTAGGATTTGATATGCCTGAAGTTACGACAGGAATCCAATTGCTGCCATCCAGATTAGCTTTACCTATGCGGGGATATTGACCATAATCAATCCAATACAAAAGACGCTTAATCGGATTAACAGCCAATTCTCTAGGAGCATCATTGGTGGTTTTAACCAACACCTTGCGATGACTGCCATCTAACCAGCATACTTCCACGTAGTTTTCGTGCGGATATACATTGGTAAAATACATGTTGCCAGCAACCCAATCTATGGTTAAGCCGCGTATACCATTGCTGCCAATACCCAGTTTAATAATATGCTCCAGTTCGGTGCCATTTGGTCTGGTACGGAATATACCGCTCCATTCTCCTCGATTGTACTCAGCCCAATAAATCCATTGTTCACGGAACAGAACATCCACATGCAATATATGATGACCTACTCCGGTTATAGGAACCATGGCTTCAGAGCTATCAGTCAGAGAATAACCTCTGGTAACATCTAATTGGGAAACCACTGCAAATGTCTTGTAGGCTACACATGTGACATCATTTTCTTTGCGATATCCTATGCCACAAGCACAGGTTCGTGAAGCACTGTCATCTGGTATGCATAAATGTTCACAGTTGCCATTGTTGGTCTGGCAAGGATGCTGCATCATGGGTCTCTTCTTGTATATCATCATACTCTTCAATTCTGGTTCGTTATCTACTATTGTCTTGGGATTATCACCTCTTGGCAAATCAACTCTGACTATATTTTCATAGGTGGGATCAAGATAATACAATCTAGAGTCCAGAATACCTAAACTCTTGGGTCTAGCAATTGCATTTTCTTCTGATAATAGGACCCTATGATCTTCGCCATGATAATCCATGACACAAATAGTGGCTGGAAACTGTGTAGAGTAGTACACTAGGCTTTTATCGATATCTAAAGCTATGCTTTCGGGTTTCTCAATATCTTCCTTCAACACTATGGGATTGTTGCCATTCATGTTAACACGCCCAATCTTTACCGGTACACCGAATCCACCTTCATCTATCCAAAATACTTTGCCATGATTCGGATCCAATACGATTTGTTTGGGTTTCGAAACAGAAGTTTTATTGCCATCATTTGCCAAAATAATGGTTCGATATTTTATTTTGCCATCTACGCGAACTGCCTCAATATTACTGGCTACTCTGTTACCCATGTAAAGATTGCGACCCAACCAGTCGAAAGCAATGGTGTATGGTGCTCCAACAATTCCAGTATCTGAGCCCAAGAATTGTGTCTTGTTGCCACCACCGTAGGGTGTGGTATAGATGGTACAATTTTCATCGTCATCTTCACGACCCTGGACCCAGTAAAGAGTTTCTCCTTTACGATCAAAATCTAAGCCGGTACTACTTTCAATGCCTATCACTGGCGCTAAGTTACCAGCTCGAGCATCACCACCATTCAAGGGTATGTCCACGATTTGAGTGCCTTTAACTACCATAAGGAAGGGATTTTCTTCTTCTATACAGCGACCTTCACTCAGTAGACGATAACCAGGCTTACATTTACAAGAATAACCCTCACTGGCACTGGGACTAAGCAGGCAAAGGTGTTGACATTTCGAGTTCTCACAAGGATTAGGATGCATTGGTTGTAAAGATGGATGGTGTACGTGAATAGACAAGGGTTGGCTAATTAGATGTGAAACTACAGTTTGATTGTGGCCACGGAACTTATTAGCCGATAAAACACGATTCAATTGTCTATCGGTCCAATACAAAGTGTCTTCGAAGAGTGATAGCGAGTGAGGATGTAAAAGATAATGGCTGCCTGCTAAGACCTGTTGTCGACCAGTACCGTTGTAGTAGCAAAAGTCAATGAAATCCAGTTTGGAATCGGCAAAGTATACCCTCTTGGTAGCAGTATCCAATGTTAAGCCATTGGGCCAATAAATCTTAGTATTGATAATAGTTTCTCTCATAGTGCCGTCCATGCCAATACGTTCAATGCGTGGATTTTCACCCCAGTCAGTCCAAAATATATATCTGGCCTCTGGACTTGGATCAATGCACATGCCTCTTGGTTGGGTTATGTTTTCTCTGACCAACACCAATCTGTTGGAACCATTTTCGGCGGAAACTTCGATGGTATTTAGTTTACTATCTAACCAGTAAAGATTCTTGGCTACCCAATCATAAGCTAAGCCTTCCACCAAATCCAAGCCCGTAGTTATAATTTCTTGAGGATCAGAACCACGATCTAAACGGGAAATCTTTTTTAATTTCATATCACTCCAGAATATCGTACCCGTATGCATATTAGAGGCAGTGGCCACTACATTCTCCACATAAATCGGTACTCTTTCTAAACCCTGATCCTTTAGATCGGCCACCAAAATTGAATGACGATTGGATATAATCAGGAAGGCAGCTGAGTGATTGACAGCCTTACATCTATGCTTGTCGGCATCGAGTAGATAACCCTCGGTACAAGAGCAAAAGTATGAGCCTTTAGTGTTGGTACACATTTGAGAACACAAACCAGGAGGATCACATTCATTAGTGTCTTTACAGGTGTATTTATCTTCGCCAATTTCTGAACCTGGTGGACAAACGCAAGTAGCACCCAGAGGTGTCTTTTGACAACCATTTGAACATAAGCCAGTCTGATGTTCACATTCTGCCAAATCACAGCCTTCACCTTCATCGGAACCGTTTGGACAATCTGGTGTACCATCACAAACCGAGGTCATATTTACGCAACGTTCGCTTACACCCGGGCATTGCCACTGGCCATGAGGACATTTAAATGGTGGTGGCACACAGGCATGTTCAGTACTTTCATCGGAGCCATCACCACAATCATCTTTGCCATCACATATGTAAGCCTTGAATACACAATTCGAGTTGTTGCACTTGAAGAAATTTGTTGCACAGGTGATTTGGCCACAATCCTCTTCATCCGAGTGATCAGAACAATCATTGGAACCATCACAATGCCAGGCTATGGGTATACAAAAGCCTGTCGATTTACATCTAAAGTGCTTCTCCAAATTACATTGATTTGGTCCCATCGATGGGCAACCCAATTCATCGGAACCATCATTACAGTCGGGTATGCCATCACATTTATAGGATTCTTCTACACACTGTCGCAGATCGGCACATTTAAACTGATTTGCCAAACACGTAATAGGCGGACAATCTTTTTCATCTTGTTTATCAAAGCAATCATCATCGCCGTCACACACCCAACTCTGGGGTATGCAATGACCAGTACGCGGACAGGTAAACTGGAAGTAGGCACAAGTTTTCTCTGCACAGAAATCACCTTCATCCGATCCATCTCCACAATCGTTTTCACTATCGCATTTCCACATATTCGGTATACATCTGCCATTGGCACAGGCAAACTGAGCCGTACCACAGGTGACATTGCCACATTCAAATTCGTCCGAGTTATCGCCACAATCATTTTCCTGATCGCAACGGAAATTCAAAGGTATACAACGGCCTGATTTACATTGGAACTCATTTGAGCTGCAAGTTGGTTCTGAAATAATTCAAAATTGATTAACACATGGTCTTTAAATCTTGATTGCTTATGAAACTTACTTGTACAGTTCTGCTCTTCATCACTGTTATCCAGGCAATCGTCATCACCATCACATACCCAGGATTTCGGTATACATCTTTGATTGTTGCAGGTAAAGTCCCAAGAGTTGGGACAGGGTTGTACAGGCGGTTCTGCACTTTGATCGACCACACAGGTGGACTGATCATCGGCCAAGCGTTCACCATACGGACAGGAGCATTTAGGTTCTAGTGTACCGGTATCGTTGTTGGGCACGGCAAAACATATCTTTTCACAATTGCCATTATCCCGATGACAGGGCTGAGCATCTTCAACTACCTGAACATCATGACTGTAAACTTTAACGCCATACAAACGATTCGTCTGGGGTTCTCGTACCATCATTTCTTCTTGTTCACCAGTTAGTTTATGCAGACGTATAATGGCATCCAAACGCCAATCCGTTATGTACATCCATTCGTTATGTATGACTATAGAGAAGGGATGTCTAACCAGACGCGAGTTAACGGTCTTAATATCAGTACCATCTAGTTTGGCATGTTGAACATGATCTAGTAAAGCATCACACCAGTAGACACGATCTTCCTTGAAATCAATTGACAAACCATTTGGCCAACCCAAGGTAACATTTTTGAATACCAAGAGATTCGTGCCATCGGTATTGGCTCTGGTAATATTGGCAGGACGATCCCATTCCGAAAAGAATATGTAACCACGATTCGGGTGTACAACTATTGCACGTGGCCGTTTAAGGTTTTTCAACAGCGTGCGTCGATACGTTACATTACGCGTGGATAAGACATTTAAAGTACCCTTTCGCGAATCAATGTAGTAAAGATTCTTCGAAACCCAATCCACAGCTAAACCTTCCACACCCTCATTTTGCGAAGCCAATACTATTTCACGTCCCGTGCCATTGCGATGGACACGATAAATAACATCTTGCAAGACATCTGAATAATAAATGAATTCATCTCGAGCATCGAAATCCAAACCTACAAAACGTGCTCTTCTCGATACCACCGGCAAGATGGCATCACTAAAACCTTCAATAACGGGTTCCAATACTTTACCCTTAATGAATCGTTGTTGCGAATACATTAGGAACTCTCTTACAATTTTACAGTTCTTTAGGTCAGACTGCAGCTGATAGCCAGTGTGGCAGGCACAACGATAGCCCAAATGATTGGCTCCCTTCACAGCGGTCACAATACACATATGATTACAGCCACCATTGTTGGGACCACAAGGATTGGAGGGTCGCGGCTGGCTTAAGGCATGAACAGCCACAATACCTTTGGGTTCTCTTATGTCTTTGGCTTTGTAAGTGACTTGAATGGATGTAGGACCGGCATATTTATCAACTGACATGATACCCTGTTTGGTGGCATCTGTCCAAAATATACGATTCTCGAATAATGCCAAACGGGATGGTGAAGGCACTTGTTGACCTCTTAAAACCATAACGCGTCTGTTGCCTTCATAGTCCACCGTTTCGATATAGTCCAATAAAGAATCACACCAGAATACACGTTCACTAATAATATCCACCGTTACGCCAGAAGCTTTATAAGCTGCTTCTGATACTATAGAACGGGCATGTGTACCATCCATATGAGCCCTTAAAACTTGGCCACCATCGGCTACAAACATTAAACCGGCAGTGGGATCCAAAGCCAAATCTGTAGGACTGGTTAGGTTTGAACCCAAAACGACGGCATGCCAATTGCCGCTCAATTCGAAAACATCGATCTTCTGACCCACCAAATCAGCCACATAAATCTTATCGCCTACCCAATCCACAGCCAAAGCCACTGGAGCCCATGTGCCGGGCAATGTCAGATCCAACGGTTGTATAGCGCTGTTCAATGCATTCAAAGGTAAGCTCTGTACTTTACGCGTTTTAGTATCCGACCAATACAGAGTGTTCCGCTGATAATGATATGCCACACCAGAGGCTGCACTTGCATTGGCAATAATACGGGGATCACCACCGTGAGCGGACATCTTAACTACAGCACGATCATGGGCGAATATCAATTGCAGGGTATTTGCATCGGGAGCTATACACTTGGCGTTGTTAATCAAAGTGTAGCCATGGCTACAGGAACACGTATAGGAGCCTTCGGTGTTTGTGCACAACTGATCACAATGACCCCATTCCGCACACTCGTCCAAATCCACACAGGTGCGATTGTCGGGCGCCAAAGATTGGCCCGGACGGCAGTAACAGATGCCACCGGTTAATGAGGGACCACATTTATATTCACAGCTTAAGGCTGGGCAGGAAGTAGTTGCTGCAATCAACACAATACACAAAAGGAATACAATATTAGATATCATGCCCATCATCACAGTTAGGCAAAACCGTACAACAACAACATCTACAATCATCTTGATTGTACATGTATGGTATGTATGTATGTTAGGCTTTGTCATGTGTATGGTAATGTATACATACATATGTATATTTTATAATTTTGCTTGTGTGTGTCTCTACTTACAACAGGCTGTCTCCTCATCACTGCCATCTTCACAATCTCGTTTGCCATCACATAATTGTGTCTTCAAAATGCATTTCGGTGTCCCATTAGCACCACCGCGCGGACAAAGGAACTTATTATCGGGACATGCTATGGCTGTACAATTGGCTTCATCACTTTCGTCAGCACAGTCATGATAACCATCACAATAGAAATTCGAAGGAATACATAATGCGTTCGTACAACGGAATTGACCATGATGACAAGGTGGAAAATCTAAATGATGAAGAAAATTTCAAAGAGAACGTATAGAGAAGAAGAGATTGTTTGTTGAATGAATTTGACAAATGGTATTCAAATATTGTTGACACACTCATTAGAGTACATTGTTGTTGTTGTTGTTGCCGTTACTGTCATTAGAAATTGCATCAGTTTGTATGAAACAGATGAACTGTTTCACTTCACTTGATACACTTGCTATAGAATGAAATAAACGTTCACTGTGGTTAGAATACAGAAATATGATAGAAATGGGGGGATACATAGAGAATATGTAAACGGCTTTATAAGCTGCAAATAATCTCCATTAAATATTAGGATATCGTTTGATGATAAAAGGAAACAGATGATGTATCTAAAAATTTTAAATAAGTTTTGAAATTTCTCTTCATCTTAGTGGTCAATTTAAGCTTGTGATTATAATTAATACTGCAAGTTTGAAGACAATTGCATGGAATTTGTCCCAAAAGAAATTATTGAAAGGCTATCTTAAGCCTTAATCCTTGTCTAATTAGGTATTTTCCAGCGAAGACGAGTATACTCGTCATAAACAAAGTAAAATGTTTCTGCCTGTAAAAGTAGACAATTAGAACTAAAATTTAAACGTTGCATTTTTTAATACTTTATAATTAAAAAATACATTTTTTATAAAGAATTTCAAGAAATTTCAGAATTTAATAATTCAGCCTAATACAAGCTATTGTTGCCAAACTGAAGAATGTCATAAAATTTACATTTTTCAAGGGATCTATATGTATTTGTCCTTTCAAATACAATTGTTAAATAATAATACGAATGGGTTTTTTTTTGTTTAAAGCAAGCTTAAGCGACATTATGCGAAATATGTTATTTTCGGTTTGACGAGTATACTCGACTTAAAACAGTTTAAGGGTTAAGAGAATCAATGTTGAAATATTTTTTGTAACAAAAAATGTCTTCGAAAATTGTTCACAGTTTTTAGTCCAGCAAGTTCAAATCAGTACTGTCAGGGGACTAATCTTCAGAGGAGTTGAATGCTGGTAAATTGTTCGGGCTGGCTCCGAACCTTACTGGAATGTCATAGAATGGTTAAGTGGTTTTACTATAGTTTCTAAAACGGCTTCTTTGAAAACACAGGGAATAAGTTCAATTCGTTTTGCTTGTCAAATTTTAAGCAATTTTTTCTGTGTAATTGAGTAAATTAACATGCTCCACCAAAAGATGTGTGCATTTTATTTTTTTTCTCAAAGCTGCAGCCAAGAAATATCTGATACGACTTATGAAGATAACAAATTCCAATTCCTTTTTAATAACTCAACTTATTGACTTCTGCTAGGCATTCATTTTTGGTATCATAATTACGGATCAGATTTCGATGAATACTTCATGTAACAGTTTTAAATACTAGCGGCATTTGGAATTTGAGTGGACACTTTCTTCAAACAGTTTTATTTATCGGTAGATGAACAATATGTCTCGTTATCTGATCATTCGAAAGTGAAGAGAGCGCCGCCTTGATCTAAAACAAAAATTTAAAAAAATTTCCAAAAAAAAAGCCTAAAGAAAATTTCCCCTGGCATTTTATCTCAATGTCAACCGCTCTTGTTACATATTGAGTTTATACGTCACTATACGCTCTCTGCTACTTAATTGGATTGTTCAACAAGCCTTCAGTTCGTAATCTCCCTGTTGAGTTTTGTTGAGTGAAAAAAATACTTTCCTGATCTAATAAAATGTGATGGTTTTTGAAAATTTACAAAAAAAAATTAAGAGATCCGTACGACTGCCAAATTTCCATACGAATTTTATCTTAGTCCCATACGATCCTATAACAGAAAAACTTGACATGTCGTACGACTTGTGTGATTGTCTAAATCATCCTTTAACGTATATGTGTGGGTAAGTTGTAGTCTAGATGTAGTCTTTATGTAATGCCCTGTCAAATGCGCGTTGCTTGTTTGCATGACCAAGTGAATGCATTGTTCAACAAGTCTTCAGTTCGTTCACTGCTTGCTGCAATCAAAATTATTGGATTGTTCCACAAGCCTTCAGTCCTTGCTTGCTGAGTTCTAATACAATACGACCCTGATTGTTTATTATTGGCACTATGCCGCCAATGATTAAAAATAATAAAGTTCACCATCGTAAAACTGTTCCACTATACTATTTAGAAATTTGAGTTATTTGTCCCGTATCAACTTTATTTATTTGGAATATGTGGTGTGATTTGATTTGGACAGCCTACTTCTATGTCAATAAAGAACAATAGCATCGGCTATACTAAATTGGGAAACTGCTGACAAAGTAATTAGACCATACGTCAATATTCACATGACATAACAGCTGTCCAGCATAACTACTTATACTGACGTTTCCACTACGCTAATTATTTGGATACGGTGCAGTACATTTGATTGCATTTAACTATGGTTTCCCACTTCCACCCAGCAAACTATAACTGTATACAGAATAACTTTATTCATCTTTGGAATTCATATCGCTATACCTTCATGGTCTTTGTAAATTTATTGGCCTTTGCTTGCTATAAATATTCCTCCGTTTCTAATACATACTAAATATGCCACAAACCATTTTCAAATCAACAAGTTCCCATTGAAATATTTATTAAAATGAAAGTGTTATTCAAATAGCTGAAAAACTCTAAAGCGCTTAAGCAACCAGCTTAACTGTGTTAACACAGTACGAAAAAAAAATGATTTTTTAAACCCTAAATCATCTTAATGTCTCTTAGCACCTGACCTTGTTAAAAATATATTTTAATGCAGTAGCAGAGCAGAAACTCTCATAAATCTGCATAAAGAATTCTTTTTTTTTTTTTACCATACTTACAGTGTAAACAAAGAAACCAACAACAACAACAACAACAACGCACGTACTATATTGTAAAAGTAAATGGATGAAAGAGAAAAAGAGAAAAGAAGAAGAAGAAAAAAAATAGTGATAGTGAGTATGGATTGTATGTACTTACTGCATCCTTGTTCATCGGAATTATCACCACAGTCATCTTTGTGATTGCACTTGAGTGAAGCACTGATACACTTCATACCATTGGCACAACGGAATTGATCCAAACGACAGGCAGTACCCTTACAATGGTCCTCATCACGACCATTACGACAATCTAAATAGCCATCGCAACGTTTCTCTTTAGGCACACAGGGACCGGACAAACGGCTACCGTCAGAGGGTGGTAAACCACCAGGTTGATTACAAAATACATCGGTCGTTTGACATTTTCTATATGCTAAAGGCACAACGGCCATTCAACACAAAGCAACACAACAATGCAATGGCAATACAATACAATACGTGTGTGGGTGAAGGATATAATGGTATGAAGATAGTATTTCAATATTTGTTTTTTTAAAGCATACACACAGGCGTATATGTTATATTAGCATATGAGCAAGGATCATATAAATAAACGCAAGGCAAACGCAAATGAAAAGAGAAGTATAAAGGAAGGATAAGATATATTTTATATACATGATTGTTATTGTTGTATAATATGACAACAAAAAAAAAATTAAAATGTAAATAAAATTGATATCATCCCCGAAGAGGCAAGCAATCACAAGAGGCGAGTATAGTGTTTGTTTATTGGAAAACATTATGAACAAAAAGAAATTGTTGAGAAAACAAAAGGTTAAAAGGAAACGGAGACAATTATTCATATGCAAATATACACACACGAGCATAAGAGCAGCAGCAGTAATAAATATTGAAATTAAATCACAAACGTTTACAATTCATCACAATGTAATTAAATTTGAGAGAGCGCCATCATCATTGCCAATGGTAAGGTATACATGAAAAGATAAAGAAAAGAAAAGAATACAAAATTGAGTATAAGAAATTATAATTAAAAAGTTTATATACATACATACATACATAATAATAAAATAAAAAAAATTTAAATTGTTACTTAAAAATTAAACTTAAAGTATAGGGTGGCTGATTTAAAAGTTGAAATTTCAAAATCCAGTAAAACAAAAACGAATTAAAATTTGTCCTATTTTTTTTTTGTTGTAAAGGACAATTGTTTCGGTTAGAAAGAAAATATTGTTACGTTTTTACATATTTAAAAACGTTTAGATATGAGTTCGTTAATTGCAAACCAAGTAAAAACAAATATGTGTTTAATTTCAGTTAAACTCTCTTTGTTGTTTACACTACTTTTGTGTGCCACCGTATGCGGCTTGAACACAACAATAATTGCTTTATTCACTTTCCTAGTTCACACAACTATTCGCTATTCTTCTTACACTTCTGCTCGCGTAAACACTAACAACTGTTCGGTCGATCTTCAAACCACTAAAGGCTGTCTGAATTCTAACTGACTGGTTGCTTGCCGTGTCTTGCCCTTTTATGTATGGGCCCAATCAGTATGATGGACGTTCTCGATGTGGAAGGTTCTTGTTCTCGCCTTCTCGAGAATTCTATCGCGACTGTTTTGTTGCTTGTATCTGCTTAACATTGCTTGTTTGCTGTTGCTTTCCCTAATACTTGTCCGTCTCCCTTTCTCACACTGATGTTGTTGGTATATGCAAGCATGTACGTTGTATTGCTAGTGCAGCTATAGATAATCAACATGTTTATTGTATTCTTAGTGTTAGTGTGTTTGTTAGCACTTTAATGTTAAACGAAGGCACACTGTTTCCTTTTGCGTAACAATATTATTTCATTCACATGGCTGCCCCGGCTAGTCCTCAAATTGCCTTCAAATGCTCAGTTGTCTCTGATTTATCGGCATAACAATTTTCTTAAACGACCCATCACAGAACATAGTCCAACGGTGTCAAGTCGCAGTTTCATTTCGACTAATTAAATGGTCATCAAACGTTTGACGCAATAAATCGATTGTGGCATGAAACCAAACATCGTTCACATCAATACCATGAAGAGCGGATACCAGAAAATGGATTATCATGATGCGATTGTAGTCTTCATTGACCATAAAGGTTGCAGCCATCCTCATTTTCTAAAAAATATGGGCCAATGAGGTCTCAGCTCCACACCAAATCAGTCATTCATAATGAATGCATTGGATTCTGTAGGACCTTGTGTGGGTTTTCTGAGCTCCAAATATAGCGATTTTGCATATCAACGTATCCACCAAGATGAAAATGAGCTTGATCCGAAGAGATTATTTTTTTTTTTGGCAAAATCGACATCATTGTGCAATTTATCGCAGCATTTAGCGAATAGTCATGCGGCTTCAACTCTGAAACCAATTGAATTTTGTAAGGCGTCATACCGAGATCTTTTTGCAAAATTCGATGTAAATACATACATAATTGGTCATTACAACCCTTCAGTCAGGATTACGAGGTAAGTTCTCACACCACTTATGTAGTGTGTGTTAATTTTATACATGAGTGGCGGGATCTACAGTTTAAATTCGACTCCGAACGACAGATTTTTGAGAAATTTTTTCATGGCAATTTTATTAACTCTCAGAGTTTTTGCCAGAAATCTGCTGAGAGGAAGTCGCCTCTTTGGATTTTATCTTGATGTCTGGCACGGGGCTCGAACCCTAGGTTTATTCTAATAATCCAACACACTACATACTAGACTACGGCGACTTAAATAGGTACGTAAAATGTTTGATTCTTGTGAACGATGACGAGTTGATGTTGATGCATTTTCACGCACACTCTCAGCCACAATTTCAATATTTTCGGGTATTAGCACGTGTAAGTACGAATACGCTCACGTCTTGGCGCATCAACAATGAAACTAGTTTCACCAACTTTAGCAAGAAACTTGCTTATAGCGGGCACTGTTGGTCCTTCTCGCGAACAAAATTTGTACGACATTTTCATGCAATTTCCGATAAATTGTCTTTGTTTTGGAAATAAATTTCCAATAAATCCCAAAGTTGCTCAAGCGTACATCGATTCATTACGTTCAGTGGAGGTAATATACTGATTTTAGTGACGGAATAGAATGACATAAGTATTGTCAGATTCGAAATAACCGATGGTTTAAATTTAAAACGATAGATGGCCCATCTTATAATTGTTAAGGAATATTTAAACCATTTGAAGTTTAAGTCTTATATTTGAAATTTCATTCAGTTAAACTTTATCATCTCAACCAAGCATTACAATTTATCATGTCAATTTCATTATTTTTCTATTTGTTTTTCTTTATTTCAGTTTTTTTTCTTCAACAATTTCCACTTCATATTTGCCTTGTCAAAAAGTAAATCTATTTCAATCACTTCCTCCTTCCATTCTGTGTTTTTTTTTCTTCCAATTTTTTCTTTCTTTCTGCAATTCAAAAATTTATTTCTTTTATTTCCATCATTTATACTTGTTTGCTAAAGTTTTTGTCTGCATTTGTTATGTTGCAACTTTTGGAAAGAAATGAAACGCATCGTTTCATAGATTTCTTTAAAGTTGTTTCTTCTTTCAAAATAACCATTTTTTCAAGATTTTTTCCACTTTTGCCTGCCTGATAACTGTCAAGTTGTGTTAACTCTTTTTTTCTGCTTTCTCTCACATCTTAGTAAAGTTTTTCTACCATCATAGATGATATAAACCAAATACTAACAAGGAGCTACAATCGATGTCTACAGTAATGTAAGAAGATATATAAGAATACATAAAACAATACCTCATTCGGTGGCCATAAGGACCATTGTCTTACCCCTTGTTTGGATTCGTTAGTGATGAGTTTGACGCACCCCGAGCGTCGGATGAAACCGGCCAGTTTCCTCCAAATGTTCTGTCACCCAAAAACCGATGATGTCTGTTCTGAAGTGTAGGGTCTGGCATAAGAAAACCACGATACTACTAACAGATAATCTAAGAAGTCGCCGTAGTCTAGTAGGTAGTGTGTTGGCTTATTACACGTAAAGCCAGGGTTCGAGCCCCACGCCAGACATCAAGACAAAATACAAAAAGTATTTCTTCGGCGGCTTCCTCTGAGCAGATTTCTGGCAAAAACTCTGAGAGTAAATAAAATTGCCATGAAAAAGTTTCTCAAAAATCTGTCGTTCGGGGCCGACTTTAAACTGAAGGTCCCACCACTCATGTATAAAATTAACACACACAACATAAGTGGTGTGAGAAACTAGGACGTTGTACAATGGGTAAATTCGACCTCCGGATACTGTACTTGTCTTAATTTTAATTGTCCTCTAACCTAACCTTACCTAACATATAATCTAACTTAGGACACTATAACGAGGACTGAGGATGTTGTGATACAATATTGTGAAAAAAAACGAAAAGAAACCAGACTTCAGATCAACCTATTCTCTCAGAGATTATAATAAAAATATCGATGCAAAATTGTATGGAAGTATGTGATCGTACAATAAATGCTATTCGAGACAATCCCAACTGCCGAATACACACGCGTTTAAATTTCGGCACACTTCCGTTCTATCGCAAATTCAATAAATTATCCGAGACCACCACTTATCTGTAGTGGTCCATGGTCTGACAAATTTCTTGAGAATATCAAAGCCAGCTATCTCACGGCAGCGATAATTAGATTCAAAATGTTTATTATTTTTCATCCAAAATAAACTGAAAAAGTAGAATTTGGAACTCTAGCAAATCATATGAGATCCAAAAGCGTTTAAAACATTCTGCAAAAGTTACTTTTTGATGAGGATTATGTGTTGACGGCATTATCGTTCTATATTTCTATGAGAACAACTTTGGCCAGGCCATCACAGTCAATAGCGAACACTATTTGGGACTCTGGCAAATCATATGAGATCCAAAAGCGTTTAAAACATTCCGCAAAAGTTACTTTTTGAGGAGGATTTTGTTTGAACGGCATTATCGACTTTGACCAGACCATTAGTCAATGGCGAACGCTATAGTTCGATGATTCTTAACTTGTTTTGGCCTGAGTTAAAAGATCAGTACATCAACAACATGCGACTTCAACAGGACGGCGCTATGGGCCACACAATTCTGATCACATAAGGCATTCTACACGAGCGATTTGAGGGCATAGTTATATCACGTGCAGTTGCCGTGAATTGACCAACGTTCTTATACTCGTTCTTATGACTCGCAAATATCTTCTGAGGTACTCAATTTTTTCTCAACACTTTCCATTAGGCAGTCCATAGGATAATATCGACGGCTTTATGGAAATCTACGAATTTTCTAGCTTATAATATCAATATAAGTTCTCAAGCTCTTAGAAACATATCCTACATTTATATACAATTAGCGTGCAGCTTTATAGTGTAAACTTCAGTCACTGATGCCTTTCTTTTTTTCATTATTTACTTCCGTTTTCATTTCGTTTATATTTCTCTTAAACTGTCATGTCATGGGTTTTTCTTTTGCTTATTTATTATTGTCATTGCAGTTTGTTTGCTAAAATATTTGTTTTTAAATTTTTTTTTTTGCTTTCGCAGTTTTATCCTTGGCAGGCAGTTGTTGGATATCGAAAGTACCATACCATAGAAGACGTTATGATTTGCTTCATTATGAAAGGAATCCGATTATGAAATTTAAATTTAAAAAGGCAACTTTATAATACACAACAAAAATGAATGACTTTAAATTGAAATTAAATTTAAAAGTTAACATTAGATTGCCTTAAGTAATATCCGGCATTTAAAGTAGCAATTATGCCAAGCAAAATGGTCGAGATTAAACGACAGGAAATAGGCCATAAATAATAATCAAAAAATATTTGCTACAAACAAAACAAAAAAAAAAAAAAAAAATAAAAATAATGGGAAAAAAATTACGTAAAGAAATATTATTTTAAAGGGTGGGCCATTTAAAAGTTGAAATTTTGAAATTTTGAAAATGAAATTGAAATTTTGAAATGGATGGAATGGCCTCACAGTACCTCATTCGATCAGAAAAATTTGCGCACTTTTTGAAGTGTATTGGGTCGTATCTCGGCAATGGTATCACGAATGTTGGCCTTCGAATGCTCAATAGTCTCCAGTATGTCAATAGTATCCGGTAGTCTAGCAGGTAGTGTGTTGGCTTATTAGGCGAAAAGACAGGGTTCAAATCCCAGGCTAGACATCAAAACAAAATGCAAAAAGTATTTTTTCGGCGACTCCCTCTCAGCAGATTTCTGGCAAAAATTCTGAGAGTAAATAAAATTGCTATGAAAAGTTTCTCAAAAATCTGTCGTTCGGAGTCGACTTTAGACTGTAGGTCCCGCCACTCATGTATAAAATTAACACACGCAACATAAGTGGTGTGAGAAACTAGGTAGTAATCCTGACTGAAGGGTTGTAGTGACCAATTATGTATATATGTATGTCGACATAAAACTTTTCTTTAACAGCGCCCCACAGAAAATAGTCCAACAGTGTCAAATCGCAGCTTCTTGGTGGCCAATTTACATTACAATTTCGGTTAATTAAGTCGTCATCAAACGTTTGACGCAATAAATGCTTGTGGTATGAGGTGTGTAGCAAGTTGCAGCATCCTGTGGAAACCAAACATCGTTCTCATCAATGCCATGAAGAGTGGGTACAAAAAAATCAGTTATCATGGTGCGATAGGTGTTTCCATTGACCGTAATGGTTGCGTTGTCCTTATTTTCAAAGAAATGTGTGCCAACGATGCCTCCGATCTACAAGCCGCACCAAACACTCAATCGTAATGGGTGCATTGAAGTCGCCGTAGTCTAGTAGGTAGTGTGTTGGCTTATTAGACGTAAAGCCAGGGTTCGAGCCCCAGGCCAGACATCAAGACAAAATACAAGTATTTCTTCGGCGAATTCCTCTCAGCAGATTTCTGGAACTGAGAGTAAATAAAAATTGCCATGAAAAAGTTTCTCAAAAAATCTGTCGTTCGCAGCCGACTTTAAAACTGCAGGTCCCACCACTCATGTATAAAATTAACACACACAACATAAGTGGTGTGAGAAACTAGGACGTTGTACAATGGGTCAATTCGACCTCCGGGTACTGTACTTGTCTTAATTGACAAGTACACGTCCTCTAACCTAACCTAACCTAATGGGTGCATTGGCTTCTGTAGGACCACGCGTGGGTTTACTGAGCCCCAAGTACGGCAATTTTATTTATTACCCACCAAAATGAAAATGAGCTTCGGTCGAAAAGATGATTTTTTTTGGCAAAATCGTCATCACCGTACAGTTTCTCATTGGCCCAATAAATCCCAACGTTGCTCAAGCGTAACTCGATTCATTCCGTTCAGTGAAGATAATATACTGAATCTTGTGACAGAATAGAATGTCATAGGTATTGCCAGATTCGAAATAACCAATGGTTTAAATTTAAACCGATAGATGGCCTTCCCGATATTTTAAAGCTACATTTCTTTCTCTATATTTCTTAGGTTTCCTTCCTTAATTGTTAAAAAACTTTCAGCAGACTTATTAAAGGCACCGACAAAACTGTATTCTGCATATAAACATTCTATACATACACATCCATACATTGTATATATATATGTAGTATATTTTACAAAAAAACCTAAAACTTTCATTTAAGCAGTCATTTATTACTGCCGCCTTTATAGAAAATAGAAAAACAAAAAAGAGAAAAGATGGCAAACTAAGAAGGAAACGGAAATTTACTCAAATGAAACAAGAAAACATTTCTTTTTTTTTTTTTTTAATGAAAATGCAAATGCAAAACTGCAATATATTTTCCCTCTTTTGCCAGAAGCGAAAATACCCACAACAATGCTTAACGTAATATACACGAAAACCTTCCAAACAACGTAAAGGTAATTGGATTATAAAAGTTTTTTAAATGGTGTAAAACAAAAACAAAAATTATATTAAAAAAATAGTACTTTAAAGGTGACCAGCTTAACTTTTATTTCAAATAATATGTTGGCATATAAAGCGTAAATAAGTTTTCTTTTACTTTTCTTTTTCAAATTTCGTTTCATTGCAAACTTAATTTTATTTTTCTAGTTGGCCAACAGTCGTTATTTAACGTCTAAGTATGCTTAACAAACATTTCCTTTTTAAAATAAGTCTAGAAACTGTATGTATACATTCCAACACCATTCGCCGTAAAACTTTACTCATTATTTCAAGTACTGTAAGGAAATATTTATAAGCGCCAATGAAAAAGTGTACAAATGCAATTTTTTTAATATTTTGCAAAAAAGGTTTATTGAGTTCAAAATAAAAGAATTGAATGAAAATTTTATATTTTCAAATAAGGTGTAGTAAGAAGAAATCTATTAATTTTGCATCAAAATTGAGAGCTGAATTAAGCATTGCTAGAATGATCTAACATGCTTACTTAATTGATCAATACAACGCTTTAGTCAGGAATACAACCTAGCTTCACACACCACACATCTAGTTTGTGTTAATTTTATCCATAAGAGTTGGAATCTACAGTTTAATATCGATGCCAAACGACAGATTTAAGACACATTTCATGGCAATTTTATTTACTCTCGAGAGTTTTTTCCTAAAAGAAATATTTTTTTCATATTTCGTTTTGTTCGAGATGCCTGAGCTGGGGTTTGATCTATGCTCTCGCCTCTAAAAAGCCAATACACTAGTAGGTAGGCTGCATAATGTATGAGTATGTTAATGATGTATGAGTGTGTTCATATTGTATGAGTATGGTGATAGTATGAGTATGAGTATAAAATATGAGTATGAGTATGATGATTATGTATGAGTAGGATGAGGACTTATGAGTGTACTGATGATGTACGAGTATGATGATGATGTATGACTGTGGTTATAAAGTATGAGTATGATTGAAGATGATGTTTGAGTGTGACAATAAAATATGCGTATGATAGATAATGATATGTAAGTGTGTGGTGATGATGTATGAGTGTCATGATGATGTATGAGTCTGATGATCGTGCATGACTATGATCATGATGTGTGAGTGGCTTATTTTATTCAAATTTATTCCTTATTTTCATGGTATTGCATCTACTTTAGTCGACATACATTCATAATTGGTCATTACCAACCTCTTAGTCAAAATTACGACCTAGCTTCTCACACCACTTAAGTCCTGTGTTTTAATTTTATGCATGAAAGTCGGGACCTACAGTTTAAAGTCGACTTCTAACAGCAGACTTTTTGAAAAATTTTTTATGGCGAAGAAATATTTTGTATTGTTAGATATGCCTTCTCGAGTACTCTATCGCGACTTAATTGATGTTTGTGTATTTTGTTCACATTGCATGTTGTTGCGTTCTTGCTTACTTGTCTATCTCCTTTCCTTTCATACTGATGTTGTTGGTTTACTTGTAACAAGTTCGTTGTATTTGTTTGTGTGGCTTTTGTTTATTGTTTTAATGTTAAACGATGGCACACCGTTTCCATATTGGTAACAATACAAACAAATATGCCCTTCTTCACACACTCGTTGTATATGTTGTACGTTTTCCTATTTCACAGAATAGTATACCTACGTAATTATGTTTGTGGGTCTTTTTATGGTTCAAATTGTTGTTATTACAACTGTTGTTGGTAATGAGTTTTGTTATTGTTATTTTTAATATATAAATATTCTTAGTTGTTTATATTGTCATTGGCATTGTTGTTGTAAGCATAATTTAACAACCTTAAAAGAAATTTTCCACATTTTTGTAACTCTTACAATGAAATTCTCTCACCATTTTCTTTATTTTCTTTTCTTGTTGTCTCAGTTTTAAATACTTTTTTTGTACTACGGCTTAAATTACTCAAAATATGCAAAGTTTTTCTTTGTATTATTCTGTTGTCTCGTTGTTTGGGGGAAAAACTATTACAACAAAAATGAAAAAGAAAATGTGAAACACAACAAAACTAACGTTTTAACAATGACAATAACGTGTTGTGCAGAATAGTGCACCAAATAGTAAAAAAACAACAGTAGAGACAAGCCAACAAACACTTAAATGTAAAGAAAAAAAGGAAAAAAACAAACACAAAAGACTTAAAAAAAAAAGTTGTAATTAACGCAAAATGCAAAGAAAATTGTAATAAAATACTATTTTAAAGCAAAAAAGTTGAATGTTTTTTGCTGTTCAAATAAATTAAATTGCAAAAAATGTTCTAAGCATTCATTTGATAGAAAAATTTAAAAAGATCGAAAGATGGGTCTGAATTTTATTAGAAAAATCAAATAAATTAATTTTTTACTTCAAATTTAAGTGACCATTACCAGCACATTATTTAAATCATTCACACAATGGACACCAAGGTGGCGTATTTTTATACGACATAGCGCTAGGCATGTATGCAATAGGGAAATAATAGTTTCAGCTTCTCTTTTATCTTTAGGTTAGGTCGGAGTGGTAGCTCTGATATTAAAAAGTTCACTTGAGCACGCATAGCTGCCCGTTGTGATGCCACGAGGTGAACGCAGTCCCTGTACTGACCAAGTTCCACCAAAAATCAGGGAAGAGGAAAAAGTTGGTCAGCGCAAGGGCTGCACATCAAAAGCACGACTACCCTACACTGAAAAAGCAGCCAGAAAGTGTGATAAACGAAGCTATATCCTTGACATCAATAGGTGATAGCTCCGTCAAGCTGGCAAGTAATGGAGAGCCAAATAACCTATGTATATCTGCACCTCGCATGAGATGGGCACTGACAAAGAAAGTGGACAACAGTCTTCTCTTCCTCAGCGGATCTGCATCCACGGCAGAAGTCTTTAAATGGGAGCCTCATCCTTTCCGCGTGTCTACCCATAACACAATGACCTGTAAGCAAGGCCATTGTCATTGAGGTGATGCCACGACCAAGTCCAAGTAACTGGTTGGTACGCCTTCTATCCATCAGGTGCCAAGTGAGTCTAGCAGTGGAGCAGGACTCCTCATTATCTCAGGATAGGTTGGCGTCTAGAAAGAATTTCCGCGCAGTGGCCAGCTTGATCGAGGTGAGTGGCATGCCAAAGTCTACTGATGAGGATTCCGGAAGGAGTGCACAAGCTCTGGCGAGTTAATAGGCCCCACAGTTCCCCGGAATGTCAGTGTGCCCGGGAACCCAGACCAGTGAGACACTAAAGCGCTCAGAAAGAAGGTCGAGACAGCGACGACATTCTCTAACGATCCTGGAGTTATTCACCACTCCCGATAGAGATCTTAGCATATGCTTTGGAGCATATGCCTTTGGAGTTTGAGCAGACTTTTAATGAGTCATCTTTCCAACTATGGCCAGTCTTACCATGCTATTCTGCCCATATCTGAAGCCACCCAATCAATGATGACAGAATGTATAAGAGCTTCTAAGATCTACTACTGATCAATCATGTAAATAATCTACATAATAGACACTAAAGTATATATATACTTCTCGGACAAAGCTCTAGGTGTTTCCTGTTCACAACTATTACGTCTTGATGCCCCTATCTGAAGCCGCCCAATCAATGAAGACAGAATTTATAAGAGCTTCTAATATCTACTACTGATCGATCATTTAAATCAGAACTACTACGTCTTGCATGAGGGCCAATAATGTAATGTCCAGTAAAGACTGCAGTAACCACATTGAACGTATACCTTTGTAGTTTAAGCAGAAATTTCATACGCCATTTATTTAACTTTGCCCAAATTTACTAGGCTATTCTGCCCATATCAATTATAAGCTCAAAGGTTTCAAAGGCGTTACCAAAGCAGTGAACTTACTGGAGACTTCGCTGGTTGTGCCTTTGTGTGATGTGATGATGTGTTTGCTCATTAGACTAGAGCCCGTGGTTCAACGAAATATGAATAAATTTTTCCCTCGTCGACCTCCTCTCAGCAGATTTCTGGCAAAAACTCTGAGAGTAAATAAAATTGCCGTGAAAAGTTTCTCAAAAATCTGTCGTTCGGAATCGACTTTAAACTGTAGGTCCCACCACACATATATAAAATTAACACACACAACATAAGTGGTGTGAGAAACTAGGACGTTGTACAATGGGTCAATTCGACCTCCGGATACTGTACTTGTCTTAATTGGCAAGTACACGTCCTCTAACCTAACCTAATAAGGAAACACTCACAGTTTTATGCTGATATTATTTTTTACTCACAAATAAGTGTCTTTTTATGACTTCCATTTTGTAAGCAATTATTTGTCATTTAATTCATGCCACTCTCTTTCATAAAATAAAACTGTATTTAATTGCCAAAAGAACAAATTTATAACAGAAAACAAAAACAAAAAGACTTTATAAAGTACAAAACACTATAACTGCTCATAAAAGAACAATAGTACAATAGTAAGTAGAAATGTCATAAAATATTTTAACTTATTTACTCTTTGTGAGAGCAATAATAATAGAGAAAACTCTTTGGGAATTAAATATTTCATTGTTAAAATAACAACACAACAGAGAGCGGGAGACAGAGAGAGATAGATGTGACAAATTGTGGGTGGGTTTTAACAGACAATAAAAGTTTGTAAGCAGTCAAGTCTTTCTTTAATGACAAATTAAACAGTCTGTTAGAAATCCGCTCATAAAATATATTGCTTGCGAAATAGTTGTTCATTTTCGTTGTTCTTATTCTTCTTAAGAAAACAAAATTTAATTCCAAGAATTTTTTTTCCAGACTTTATGTTGGTCTTCATTAGTATTCTGGTGGTTTTTTAGTATAAGTTTAAGGATTTAACAAACATGTGGCATTTAGAGACGGAGGAATGAATTTGTTGAACAAATTAACAAAGTTTCGAAACTTTTTCCAAGTTTATGACAATTCGAAAGACTGTTTAAATAGTAATTAATTCTTACTTACATTAACTTAAATAATAATAGAAAACATTCTGTCGTATAAAATTATTAAATTAGATTAGGTTATGTTGAATTAGAAGCGTTGTATCATCGCCATTACCTAATCCATCATAAAATTACAATTACTGATTATCATCCCTTAGAATATCCCGGGAGTTTTTCTGTCCTCAAATTTTGAATGCCTACAAATTCTTAATGCTTTTCTTTTTAGATGACTAGCTCCCTGAAAATGACAGAGAAGCTATTTTGTGGTCTCCTCTTCTTCCTCGTCCTTACAACTTCTACAGAATTCGTTATGACCGCAAAGTTCAGTGCTATGTTATAACTTATATGAGGGTTTTAAGATGGAATTTGTTTAAATTTTTCAAATTTTTTCTGCGCATTTCGGGCCAGATATGTCTGGTCTCTTTGCAAGCGGATTCACTATCTCATCTTTCCATTGCGTAGGAATGAAACTTAAGTAAGATCATTTGTTCGCTACTCGTTACAGAAATACCAATCTCATGTGTGAATTGAATTGTTTTTCCGTAACGTTAGCTTTTTCTAATGGGAGTAACCATCAAATATCACCTCTAGAGACACATTAATAAACAATCTTGTGTACACTTTATTTACACAAATTTCAGTCATACGCAAAGTACAGATGGGTTAATGATTCTACTTCTAAAAAGACTAGACTGATTCGACGCAGTTTTAATAAATAAATTTGATTTAAATCTCACTAGTGCCCATCATAGAAATTCCATAGCAGTTATAACGTAACACTATACAACGAATTCTACAGAAGAGCAATTGGGAACCTGAGATGAAGGATTTTTGGGCACTCAGGGTATGTTGACAAAACTTGCCTAAACAAAGGTGATTTGAATAGAATATGATAATGGCGTATGAGTATGGTGATGACATATGATTGTGATGAAGATGAATTAGTATGATGATGATGCATGAGTGTGATGATGATGTATGAGTATGATGATGAAGCATGAGTGTGTTATCTAATATATAATACTACGGCGGCTACATATTGATGATGTATAAGTATGACGATGATGTATGAGTGTGATGCTGATGCATGAGTGTGACTATAAAGTATGAGTATGATGATGATGTATGAGTACGATAAGGACGTATGAGTATGATGCTGATGTATGAGTGTGGTGATGATGTATGAGTATGCTGATGATGTATTCGTATGGGTATGATGACGATGTTTGAGTATGATGATGATATATGAGTGTGATGCTGATGTGTGAGTGTGGCTATAAAGTATGAGTATGTTGATGATGTATGAGTAGGATGAGGACGTATGAGTGGGATGCTGATGTATGAGTATAATTGATGATGATGTATGACTGTGATTGTAGTCGCCGTAGTCTAGTAGGTAGTAGTTGGCTTATTAGAAGTAAAAGCCAGGGTCCGAGCACCAGGCCAGACATCAAAACAAAATACAAAAAGTATTTCTTCGGCGACTTCCTCTCAGCAGATTTCTGGCAAAAACTCTGAGAGTAAATAAAATTGTAATGAAAAGTTTCTCAAAAATCTGTCGTTCGGATTCGACTATAAACTGTAGGTCCCACCACTCATGCATAAAATTAACACACACAACATAAGTGATGTGAGAAACTAGGTCGTAATCCTGACTGAAGGGTCATTGGTCATTACCAATCATGACAATGAGTGTGATGATAATGTATGAGTATGATGATGATGTATGCGTATGTTGATTATGTATGGGTATGATGGCGATGTTTGAGTATGATGATGTTGTATGAGTGTGATGATGATGTATGCGTATGTTGACTATGTATGGGTATGATAACGATGTATAAGTGTGGTGATGAAGTATGAGTGTGATAATGATGTATGAGTGTGATAATGATGTATGGGTAAGATAACAATATATGAGAGTAATGACGAAGTATGAATAAGATGATGGTGTATGAGTGTGATGATCAGGCATGAGTGTGATGACGATGTATGATGATGATGATTGAACTATATAAACTATAATTTTGTTGCGCCTATGATATTTCCTGCTATAATTTGTGCTTGCAGCAAAATATGGTATATTTAAAATATTGCGCAAACGGTACCGTTTCAAAGTGTCCTCGATTTTTCTTATTTACTTACAACTTATTACATTTCTATGCTCTTGCTTTACAGCATTTTTGTTGAACATTTTTAAATGAATTTCTTATGCATGGATTTTCAAAACATTCATAAATTTTGTCAAAGACAACATTTAGTAACGATTTTATGTTAGTGGTTGGGAATCTAACTCATTGGAAAAATCAATAATAAAAGGAAAAAGGTTCTATAACTGATATAGTGGCAATACGCCACCTACAAAACACCATTATCATTACGATACTATAGTGCCACTTGTCTTCTGCTAGCAACATTTATTGTTTCTGACACTTTCTAGCCTTACAACCATTAATTATTGTCAACATAAATACAAACGGTTAAGTTAGTCCGTCCTAATGCTAGCAGCTATTGTTAGAGAGAGAGATGGGGTAAAATAGTGGTTACCAATTTATGTGACACAAATGAATAGAACTGTGAAGGACGTAATGAAAAATCGTAAATTTTACAATAACTTAAAACAACAGACGTAACCATACTTTAATTAAAGCAACCGTAACAAATTGTTTTGTTCCATTAATATAAAGGCACTCTCATAACCCTTACAAAAGAGTGAAAGGATTAAAAGGACTTAATTTAATAAATTTTCTAATTAAGTTGCTTGGGTTGTTCACTTTATTCAATTAATAACTTCCATAAGCTTTTAAATCCGTTTATAAAAGAAAATAAATTTAAAATGAAAATTGCTTAAGGAGAAGGAATATTGTCTTACAAGTCTATGAATTGTATTAATGGAGTATCCTTAAGATATTATTTCCAACTCGTAACACTCTTAGACGCATGCTAGTAGTTGTAGGCATTGTGCAGAAAGAAATGTAAGATAATCAATTATTATTATATTAAAGACGAACGTGTTAAGTGGCATGACAAACGAATTTCCGTTGAAAATTATATATTAAATGTCTATAACAGCAGCAACAACTGCAAATGTAAAAACAAGTGATACGAAAAAGATGGTGATTACAGGCAAAATTTTACTACAATTATTTCCATCATTGTGGTTAATACAGGCTTTGTTCCTTACATACAAACTCTTATGAAAATAAATTGAATAAAAAAATTTTTTAATTCCTAAACTTTCAGGGAATGGCCACTCATGCAGTGCATTATGTTGGAACTAGGAAAATAGGTAATAGAGGAGAGAAAGGGCGATTTAAATCTTTTTATATTATATGGGTGCTGCGATGGTGCTAAGCTTCAAATGCCGAGGCCGTGGATTCCATTCCTACCAGAGACTCTAGGCGTTTGTCTGATAATATATGTCATTACTCACAATAGAAAAAAGAAAGAGAGATTTAACTACTAAACTACAAAAAATTAAAAAAAAGGAACGATGCTTATTTAAAAAATATTGTCGCACACTACCTTCCCTTTCATACATAAACTATCTTTCCTGTATTCCAACGCAATGCACTACGTGAATAGGCGTCATCTCCTAAGAGTTGATTAGAAAAATGAAAACAGTAAAGATTTCGTCAAAAAAAGAGTTCCACATACTAATAGTGAGGCTAACTAATAAAATTTGTCTTTCTTTCGGCACTCGATAAATATGCTCATTGCAGCGACCATCGCATTGAATTTTCGTACTTAGAACTTCAAGACCATCCATAGTGAGATATGACGTAATGGCGTCATGTTTATGAGTTAGTGAATAACATTAAGGGCCATTATTACAACTTGCCGTTAACTAAAGCTAGGATTTTAACGGGCAGATAAATTGTTTTCATTGTTATAAGTGGGCAATATGGTAGAAGTGAGCATTAAGCTAAATAGAATATCATCCTATCGGTAACTTTTAAAGTTATGTGTTAACTTGCCACATTACATATTATTTTCAATATGGCAACTTCAAATATAACCAAAATGAGCAAATACAACAAGAAAAAAAACGAACCCCGTCATTGCCACTGCGTTTAAAAAACTTGTTTAATTGAACAGTGTTATCGACATTGCACCGGTACTGCCATATTTTTGAAAAAGTTAACTTTATTTTATCATGAGGTTGTAATAACGAAAAGTAGTTAAAAGTGACTTAAAAGTTCACTTTAGCGAAAGTTATCTTTAACTAAAGCCAACTTTAACGGGTAGTAGTAGTAGTGTAGTTTTTACTCTCATTTTAGAAATACTGCTGGAATTCTGTAATATTTTCACACTGACTTTGCATAGGTAAAACACTTATTGTGTAACCACACTTAAAAGTGAACTGTTACACATGTGGCACGCCTTTTCTACTTTTTGTGGACAAAAGAGTGGATAGTATTATGTAAAGTTTACACTATAAACTCAACATTTAATGGGAGTTTCATACAAAGGAGAGTAATTGGTAGAAAATAAGTATGAAAATTTGGCAGTCGTACGCCTCTCTTTGTTTTTTGAATTTTTTTTAAACCCCATAATGCTATAAACACAATAAACGCAAAGCAGCAAACATAGGTGGATATGAAAGTGATTATTTTAACAGCATTTGGTATATTTTTATTCGCAGCAATAAGAAAATTATAAGATACATGAAATAGAGGTTTTAAAAATGGGATGTTTGAGGCATCATTGGTAAAAAATGTATTGTTTATTTATTTATTAATTACAATACAATTACAAATTATATTCTAATTATATACGAGCGGGGTAACTTTGACCATATGCTCGGTGTAGTGTAACAGATCAGAGTCTCTGGTGGCAATCGAACCCATAACACACTACACACTAGACCACCAGGGCACCCGATAAAAAATTAATGGATTGTTTACTTTTAATTTGTTTTGCTTATGCTTTGCTGCTGTAGCCTTTATTATAATTAACAGGCATGCAGCTTACCTTAAGCTGCAATTGCAAAATTATTGTGCTTGCTGCGTTGCATTTATTGTGTTTATAGCACAACACTTTATTAGATCGGGTGTGCATTTGTAGGCAATACGAATACATATATAGAGTTATATCCGTTTTCATATTTCTATTAAAGTTTGTTTAGCAACCCTTTAAATGCAATAATAAGTTTGTCGTAAGATTTTTGCTCTCATTTTTGAAAGCCGAATGAAATTCGGTAATATTACCTGGCTTTACGAAAAAAAAAACCTTATAGTGTACACTAGCTTCAAAAGTAGAGGTAGACTAAGCATACAATCGTTGTTGATTACAACTTCAAGTAAAAGGTAAACATTTGTTTAAAAACGTTGACGCAGATGGTGTGTAGTTGCCGTAGTCTAGTAGGTTGTGCGTTGGTTTATTAGACGTGAAGGTTCAAGGTTCAAACCCCAGCCTAGAAATCTCGAACAAAACGAAATATGAAAAAATATATCTTTGGAGACCGGCTTTCAGTAGATTTCTGACAAAAAACTCTGAGAGTAAATAACATTGCCATGAAAAGTTTCTCAAGAATCTGTCGTTCAGAGTCGACTTTAAACTGTAGGTATCGCCACTTGTGGATAAAAATTAATGCACGCAACATAAGTGTTTTGAGAAACTAGGTTTTCATTCTGACTGAAGGGTTGTAATGACCAATTATATATATATGTATGTATCTACATGGGTAAACAATTGCTTTATAATTTTTAAAATATGTGAGTGAGAGTGCCATTTAGTTTGGAACATAATTTAATTTAATGATGGAAATAATTGTGATTTAACACCTAACTCATTTAATATCTTGTCTACCTCATTAAATATTACTGGAGAAATGTTACACAATTATTCAAGAAATCTAACAAAGTACAATTGCCAACGTATTTATTTTCTTTCAAACCTTATAGCAACATTATGTTTAACACTTCAATGTACCATAATTATTATCAGGCAAATAGCCAACATTAATTTTGCTTGCCGTTTGTCAGACAATAGCCAACACAAATGTGTTATGGAAACGGAAGTTTTTAAATGACCTCCTTTCATCATTCCACACTAAAACACCCCAGGGAGGGATATGAAAATTAATCAAGTTTATACATATTTTGTGTCAACACTATAGATGATGGGATATGATATAAACAGGGAGTATACATTATATAGTGGCATATGTATACATATATACATGTATACTTCATGTATACATTGTTGTTATTTGAATACATGTAATTCGTATTTAATCTGGACGTATGTATGAGAACCCATACTTCTATAATAAGATGTTACTTTCATGTTGCCTACTCTCTTAGTGATTTCAACTTTGTTAAGTGGAGGATGTTGCAAAATGGCAGACACTGTTGAAGAGGGTTAAATTACTTCAAAACACACATGGAATGTTATGACTACATTTTACATATTGAATGTAATAAACATACAACCAAACGTATGGGTTTTACTATATAAGGTGTTGTACTCTAGTTTTCCTTTTCTTGTAGCAAATGTTAGTTGTTATTACCACGCAATGACTACAGTGCCTTCCGAATCATATGCAAAATATTCTGGTCTAATAACATCAGCAACATGGATCGCTGGAACCTTACTGACTTACTTAATTGGCCATAACAACCCGATTAACGGATTTCTCTCTGCTCCAGTTAGTCACACCAATCGATGACAGGGCTTCCTCGATTTAGTCCTTCCAACGGATACAAGGTCGTTCTCTGCGAAGATTCCCGAATCAAGTACCCGTCTCGCCGGAGCATCCTCCTCCATTCGAACGACATGGCTGAGCCAGCGCAGCACAACGTCTATGTCGTTAAGGAGCTCATACAGCTTACCGTTGGATCGGATACGTAAATAATCGCCAACTCACACTCGACCGTAGGACTTTTCTCTCGAATACTCTCAAGGCTGCTGCAGCAGTGCTTAATAGAGTCCATGCCTCTGCGCCATAAAGAAGCACGTGTAGGATGAGCGTCTTGTAGAGTATTAGTTTTGTCGTACGAGAGAGGGGTCTCTGCTACTCAATTGCTTATTGAGACCATAGTAGCGCCTGTTGGGAAGAGTGATCCTGCGCTTGATCTCCAGACTGATATCATTTTTGGTGGTAACGGCAGAGCCAATATACAAAAATTACTTGCCTATATCGAAAGTATAGTTATCGGGCGTAATCTGAGAATCAAAAAGCCCCACGTCTCTACTTATCGATAACATATACCTTGTTTTGTCCGCATTTACTGCCAGACCCATCTTGGTAGACTCCCGTTCAATAGCAACCTTGGAACCTTGCCATTGAGAAAATACTTTGTGGAAGCCATATGCTCGTCAGTAGGGTAAAACATGACTTTATTATCATCTAATCATCTTATATCAACATTCAAATTTCTAGTTGGAACACAATACATGGCTTTAGCATTGCCATTCTAAGACAAGTTCACACTTTTACCCTTTTTTCTTTAAAAAAGGAAAATCAATTTTGGTGGCCGAATGTGTGAATAATAAGTAGAGTTCTATTCTCTTCTGGTAACGTGATTGACAGTCAAGGAAGGACATTGCAACGCTAAGTCACATATCTCCTGGCTTCATGTCTTTCATCTGTTTCTGCCTACTTAACTTCTTTAATTGGTCAGTACAAACCTTTAGTCAAGACTAAAACCTAGCTTCTAACACCACCCATGTGTGTTAATTTTATCCATGAATGATGGGACGGACCTATAATTCACCATCGATTTCGGGCAACAGAATTGAGGAACTTTTCATTGCAATTTTATTTACACTCAGAGTTTTTACCAGAAGACTACTGAGACCCAGTTGCCTAATGAAATATTCTTTTCATATTTCATTTTGTTGCAGATGAGTGAGCTAGGGCTCTTGCCTAATAAGCCAAGGCACTACTAACTAGACTACGATGACATTCTACCTACGGCGAATATTTTTCTTGTGGAAAAATTGGGCACAATCTAGAATTCTATTGTCTTAGTTCATTGCCAGAATAGAGAAGTAATACAGTCACCCTCAAATAGCAAAAATGCTGTAAACGCAATAGACGCAACGCAGCAAACACAGCAATCTGTCAAAAGTAGAATACGTGGGCGTATATGGAAGTAATTATTTTAAAAGCAACGCGACAATAATCCCCAATTCTGCTGCTTTTCTTTTAGGCTAATTTGTATTTTTATTCGCAGCAATGAGAGAGTTAGTGCTCGGAGTGAGAGGATTTTTGCTGGCAATGAGAGGCTTAGTGCTGTCAGTACAATAACATTCATGCAGCAGAGGTTTTAGAAACAAAATGTATGAGATACTCGTATAACGCGAAAGTTTTAGTGGTACCACTGATAAAGAATTAAGGAAGTGTTTATTTTGCTGCTGCCTTTATTATAATTAATACGCACGCGGCTTACCTGAAACTGCAATTGCAAAATGTTTATCTTGCTGCGTTGCGTCTATTGTGTTTATAGAATAAGTTATGTGTGAACATTTGACTTAAGAGGATATCTTTCTACTATACCTTATATTGAATAGGCATATAAGGCATGTCTTTTTTTTCAATGTTAACATACATGTGTAAATAGATGCATGTATATGTGGGCTTGTCTTTATGTAAATAAAACAGATGGTCAGATATTGAACAAAATACAAATACACAACAACAACAACAACAACAATCACCATCACAACAATGATAACAACAAAATCTCTATGAAACAATGTTTCTTGTCTCATGTAGAATAGTGACAAGCATATGTCTAAATGATTATAAATTTACTTAAATTGTCTTGTCTCTGTAGTCAAAAACATTTTTGGTATTTAGAACAACACGAGACATCCTTAAGGATTTATTATACGTGCATGCATACATATATGTATGTATTATGTGATAGTTGGAAAGGAGTGTATTTTAAAGAGAAAATGTTTTTAAATTTTCTACAACTAAAAGAAAAAAATCAAAATCTTGATTCTTTATACAAAACAGATTTCGTGTATAAAGAGTAACTATTTGAATAATTTAAATTTCACCAAATGGTTTGATAAAATAACATCATGTTTAACCAATGAATTTATGATCAAAAATCTGTGATACATGAAATTTATAAAGAATTTAAAACGCTATTGGTTTTAGAAGGTAGGTATTTAAGTATGTATACCATGTTTACATATGCATCTGTTGTAATATGAATGTGAGTACAATTGTGAATATAAGCGTAACAAATATGCTTAGAATCTATGCTTTCTAACCATGTTCTTGTGCAGCTTTAAACGATTGATTGTACACAAAATTTCTTTGTTGCTGGTTGTCTTAAATTTCCATCCATTACATGAATTTGAGAATGTTTGTGTAGTAAAAGTGATGCAATCGTTCGTAAATACACGTATGTACATACATACATATGTATACGTATTTACATACATACATATACATACATACATGTAAATACGTATACGTATTGTATGAGTTAGTAATGTTGACACATCCTTACAAAGTTTATCTTTGCTGTTTAAATAATTTGCATATAAATGTACAGTGCTTGGACAAAATAATAAGTACAATATCTTAAATTTTTTTGTTTTGTTGAAGCTCACTGTCCAATTGATGTAAATATGTGTGGAATTTGTAATCGTTCAGATAGAGAGTAAATTTTAAAAACTTAAAATTAAAATAAAATTTAAACACAGAATAGTATCAAAAACTTACTGCACTGGGCCTCATCCGATTTGTCTTCACAATCTTCTGTCATATCACAGCGAAAATGCGGTGGTATACAATAAGTTTTATTAAATACATATTGGCCGCAACTAATTTGACCCGGTTCGCATTCAGGTGGCGCTAAATTAAAAACGATTATTAATTAATATTTTCAAATTGAAATATTTTTGGGAAAAAGAACTTACGACATGATTGCTGTTCATCTTCACCACCCTCACAATCCTTTTGATAGTTACACACCCATAACGAGGTTATGCATTTACCATCGTTACAGCGAAATTGTCCCGGAGAACATGGCACATTTGGTGTGGCTAGGGAACTTAGTATACCGCCATGTACAACGCCACTACTATCGCCGAAACCAATACGGCCACCATCAGTTAAACCACCTGAAAAGATTCAAAACAAAAATAACGGTAAATAAAGCTTAGATTTAAAGAATTTTTTTTATAATTTTCTGAGGCATTTGTCTTAAGCTAACAGATTTAGGGCCATTATTACAACTTGCCGTTAACTAAAGGGAGGATTTTAACGGGCAGATAAATTGTTTTTCGTTATTGTAAGTGAATAATAAAGTAGAACTTTAACTTTTAAATTTAGGTTTATGTTTGAACTTGCCATATTATATATTTTTTCAATATGGCAACTTCAAATATAAACAAAATGAGCAAATACAACAACAAAAAAGAAGCCCGTCGTTGCAACCGCGTTTATCGAAGTTGTTCCGGCACTGCCATATTTTGAAAAAAGTTAACATTATTTTATCATAATAACGAAAAGAAGTTAAAGTTGACTTTAAAGTTCACTTTAGCTAAAGTTACCTTCAACTAAACACAACTTTAATGGCAATAATGGCCATTAAAATCATTTTGACATATTAAAGTCGAACAAAATAGTCATTGAAATCAAACAAAAAAAAAACGCCCTGTTATAGCGTCTCAATATTGCGTTCATGAAAAACTTTCATTTCATTTTCATTAAATTTATGTATAAATGCAGTAAATACATATGTACGGGTACATATATTTTGATCTGATTTAATTTTTAATTCTTTTTTTTTTGCAAGATACAGTCTTATTCAGTGTAGTCGAAAAAGATTCCCCTGGAAAAAAAAGTGCAACAAATAAAAACAATTTTGTTTTGTATGTAAACAAAATACTTCTGTTTTTACTTGATATACTGCTATGCCTCTTGGTAGTTTGGACTGCAACCACTGTTAAATCATTAGGGAGTCCTTTTAACAAACAATACCAACCAAAACAATACGAACAACAATGAAATCAACAACAATAGTAATAAAAAAAATGTATCACTCTACTAAAGGAAACCACCATAGAAAAAAAAAACAAATACAACAAAAACAAAAGCAAAAATACAACCATAAAAAGTTAAATGTTCAACACCAATGTGTGCGTACATATGTATAGGGTGAGCCAGCTATCGCTTTAAATTTGAAACATTGGTTATTTCGAATCTGGCAATACTTATGTCACAAAATCCAGTATATTATCTCCACTGAATGTAATGAATCGATTTACGCTTGAGCAATTTTGGGGTTTATTGGAAATTTGGACCAACGAGAAACTCCACGAATTTGCCAAAAATCATCATCTTTTCGGATGAAGTCTATTGTCATCATAGTGGGTACGTTAAGAAAGTAAAATTGCCGTACTTGGAGCTCAGAAAACCCACACGTAGTCTTACAGTAGCCAATCCACGCAGTATGAGTTTCTGTATGGTGAGACTTGTGGAGCCGAGACATCAATGACTCATATCACTTTGAAATGAAGACGTCGAAACAATTACGGCAATGGAGACACCTATCGCACCATGATAACTGATTTTTTTCGTACCCTCTGTTCATGGTACTGATGTGAACGCAGTCTGGCTGTCCAAGTAATTCCAGAGATTTTTAGGGAAAAAAGGGTACCCCATAATAAATGCGCTGCTTTCAAAATAGCCAAGACCTCTGCCTGTAAAAATCTGCAGTAATCACACTGTCCATAAGAAACTTTAATATCAGAACTCTTAATAAATATACCACAGCCCACACACTCTGTCATATCAACTTCAAGTTTCCCACGAGGCACGTGGAATTCTAAAATCAAATGTTCTATTCAGTAAAATAAAAAGAGTCATACGATCATATGTTGGCCCGGAATTTAACTGCATTGAATCTTATTTTCTGCTTTAATATAAGGTTAAAGACGGGCCAATTGAGTATAACAAATAATACTGACTGACAAATAATACGGACTGTATCAGTTGGCATTTGTGTGCTCCATAACTCGCGATAAATCCACCACAACTCGATAAAGCCAGTACGTCCCGGTTGACCTCCCAATTACAGGCATATATTATTTGTGATTGCGGCCATTAATTCGAGTAACTGTTTGGTGCAGCTTGTGGAGCGGAGACATCAATGGCCCATATTTAATTAAAATGACGACGACGGAACCATTACGGTCAATAGAGAAACCTATCGCACCATGATAGCAGATTTTTGTGTATTCGCTCTTCATGGTATTGATGTGAACGATGTTTGGTTTCCACATGATGGTGCAACCTGCTACACACCTCATTGCTACCACAATCGATTTATTAAGTCAAACATTTGATGGCCGCTCAATTAGCCGAAATGGTGATGTCAATTGACCGTCAAGAACCTGCGATTTGACACCGTTTGGTGTATTTACTGAGAGGTGCCATTAAAGAAAAGTGTTATACCGACAAACCAGAAACAATTGAGCATTTGAAGGCTAATATTCGAGACGCCATTGCCGAGATACGACCCCATACACTCGAGAAAAAGTTCACGAAAGTTGCTCCGATCGAATGAGGCTAGCCTGTGAGCCTAATCGGAACAATTGAACTTCACAACAAAAAAATAAATTTGGCAAGATTTCCACCCGTTTTTGTTTTATTGCATTTTCAAATTTAAACTTTTAAATTTTCCACCCTATACATACATACATACATACATACAAATGTGTTAGTGTGGTGCTTATGCAAATATATACACGAGTATGAACATGTATCTCCATGTTGAGTATGTGTATTTTAAACATTGTGGTGCATGCATATTGAATGAATATTTGTTAAGAAAGTGTTGTCTACATGTGTTTTTGTGTGTGTTATTCTCTGTTTTTTATTTTATTTTTTTCAGTTTACTGAATTCATTTATTCATTGTTTTTAGTTTTATATGTTAAAGGGCGATCTTAAAAGGTTCTCTGCAATTATTATTATTTTAAGCGCTATAAACAATTCTAAAAATCATACACACTGGTTCCAGAGCAGGATTCAATAAAATTTTTTTGGAAAGGGTTGAGCTAGAAGTGTTTTCAGTAAAAGTAATTAATTTTGCAAAAATAATGTTTTTAGTTTTTATTCAGCAGGTGATATATGCATCGTTTTGTTCAATTAAATGTTGAGATTATATAAAGGATACATGCATACATAATTGGTCATTACAACCCTTCAGACAGGAACGACCTAGTTTCTTACACCAATCATGTTGTGTATGTTAATTTTATCCATAAGTAGCGGGACTTACAGTTTAAAGTCGACACCGAAAGACCACTATTACAACTTGCCGTTATAGTTGTGTTTAGTTAAAGTAACTTTAGCTAAAGTGAACTTTAAAGTTTAACTTCTTTTCGTTATTAAAACCTAATGATAAAATAAACTTAACTTTTTCAAAAACAAACAAATAAATTCAGAGCACTAATCCTCTCATTGCCAGCACAAATTCTCTCAATGTTAGCAGTAATTTTCTCACTGCTGCAAATAAAAATAGAAATTAGCCTATAGGCGAAGCAGAATAATCTCTGCTTATTGAATCGCTGCTTTTGAAATAATCAGTTCCTTATACACCCTGTATTCTATTTTCGAGAGATTGCTGTGTTTGCTGCGTTGCGCCTATTGTGTTTCTTGCATAATGATCTGTTTAAATTAGCTTAAGGGCCATTATTACAACTTCCCGTTAAAGTTGGGTTTAGTTAAAGGTACCTTTAACTAAAGTGAACTTTATATTCACCTTTAACTTCTTTTCGTTATTACAACCTAATGATAAAATAAAGTTAACTTTTTCAAAAATATGGCAGTGCAGGAGCAATGTCGATAACACTGTTAAATTAAACAAGTTTTTTTAAACGTTCATTATTGAGCTCATTTTGTTTATATTTGAAGTTGCCATATTGAAAATAATATATAATATGGCAAGTTCAAACATAAACTTAACTTTAAAAGCTACCGGTAGGATGATCCTCCATTTAGCTCAACGCTCACTTCTACCATACTGTTCACTTATAATAACGAAAAACAATTTATCTGCACGTTAAAATCCACCCTTTAGTTAATGGCAAGTTGTAATAATGGCCCTCAGAGTTTTTGCCAGAAATATGCTGAGAAGAAATTGCCGAAGACATATTTTTTAATATGGGGTGATCCTAGGTAATAGTCTTCAAGACGGTATATAACTGCCAAGAATGTCTCAATAATTGATCATATGAAGTTAATATCACAGTGATATTCCAGGCGTCTGCAACCGATCTGATTAGATGTGACTTGAACTGTACTTCGAGGATCAATTTAAAGATCATAAGAAATTAGGGGAAATATAAATCTAAGGTATCATAATGGGACTTATACGGCCTAAGTCCAAAACCTTTGAATAGACAGCCTCCTCTACCTCCCTACCTATATATACCTATGCTTAGCTTCTTACGATTTAGGACCATTATTACAAATTGTCGTTAATTAAAGGGAGGATTTTAACGGGCAGATAAATTGTTTTTCATTATTATAAGTGGACAATAAGGAAGAAGTGAGCGTTAAGCTAATGGGAGGATCATCCTACCGGTAACTTTTAAAGTTAAGTTTATGTCCGAACTTGCCATATTATATATTCTTTTCAAAATGGCAACTTCAAATATAAACAGAGTAAGCAAATACAACAAAAAAAAGATGCCCATCGTTGCCACTGCGTTTAACAAAACTTTTAATTTGAGCAGTGTTATCGACATTGCTCCGCCGCTGCCATATTTTTGAAAAAGTTAACTTTATTTTATCTGTAAGTTGTAATAACGAAAATAAGTTCTAGGTAACTTTACAGTTCCTTTTAGCTAAAGGTACCAAGTTTAACGGGAAGTTGTAATAATGGCCCTTACTTTACCTGTTCAAGAATTCTAAATTCTCTTTTCAACATTTTTGTTATTTATACGTGTTTTAATGAGCGTGATTGTTAAAAAGTTGTTATTTATTCAGTGTATTATTGTTTACAGTCTATTGTTACTATGTACAGTAGAATTGCTGCAAGTCAAAATATTTTCTCATAAAATATTTTTTGTTTTATTCGTATTGCGAGAAAAGTGATATTTAAAGAAAGGAAATAGTCCAGTTTAGCGTTTTCCACTCTTTCGTTTCCGTTCTATACTCCTGTCCAAATACCTGCTAAGAATTATTTTTTCATTTCTTTCCTTTCCTTCGGCAACCTTGGCCCATTACCGTTAAAGACGCCATATTGTTTATGTGCATTATTTTTGTATTGTTGTCTTGTTAACGGTTGGCACAATTTTCTTTTGTTTGCTTTAAATCCACTCTTGGTAAACTAGAGATTTTCGTTTAATACATACATACTCATTTATTTTCTTTACTGTTTCTCCTATTATTCATTTGTTGGTGTAGTAGTAAATTGTGCTATTCTTTCTGCTCTTATGGTTGTGCTAGTATTATTTGTTACTTAAGGCCATGAAAAATTGATGGCAAAAAAAAGAAATTGTAAATTATTTTTTAACCCTTTAAGGGCCATTATTACAACTTGCCCTTAAAGTTGGGTTTAGTTAAAGGTAACATTAGCTAAAGTGAACTTTAAAGTCAGTACAACCTAATGATAAAATAAAGTTAACTTTATTAAAAGTAAGGCAGTGCCGGAGCAATATCGATAAAACTGCTCAATTAACACTAGATTTACCACGCCAGTCAAAATGACTGGTTTTGCCTTCATAGCCTTAAATATTGACTTTGTGTGAATATTTTTTTCCGAAATTTTTATATGGCTTTTATAACGACAACTAAATACAATTAATTTGATAACTTATTTTGATCTTGTGTCCACAATAAAAAAAATAATTTTTGTTTTTGGTACTTATACCGGTACCAGTCATTTTGACTGGTATGTTTTTCTATGACAGAAGACAGTGTTCCTTTGCATAATATACAAAAACGAATTTGTATGCGGTTTCTTCATAGTTCTGAAGAGGATAATGAAAGCGGGGAAGATACACAACTTGAAGTTTCTGCAAGTGGAACTGTTTGGAAAAAAAGCAAAAGAAGGAGGTGTTGTTGGATGGTTACCAACTCATTGCATATTCAAAGATTTATCTGATCCTACAGCATATGCTAGAAAAAATATTATGGAAGAGAAGCCAAGCAGTGCCTTTTTACTATTGATTGACAACCATATATTAGAGCATATCAAAACTTCCAACGAATTATAAGCCTTTAGAGTTTTAGGGAAGAAATGGACACTTTCACAGAATAAATGGAAAGCTTTCATTGGAATACTGTATGCGCGAAGTGCATGAAGCTGTCGTATTTATGGAACAAACAATGGGGTCCTGATTTTTTTTCTAAAACTATGAGTAGGCATGACTTTACAGAAATTTTACGTTTCATTCGTTTCGATACAAGCAATGAAAGAAGTCAACGCTTGCAAACAGATAAACTTGCGTTATTGTCAACTGTTTGGAACAAATTTATTGTCAAAATCCAAAACTGTTCAAACCAAGAGCAAATATTACAGTAGATGAACAATTGTTCCCAACGAAAGCCAGATGTAGGTTTACACAGCATATGCCAAACAAACCAGACAAGTTTGGAATAAAATTCTGGCTGGCTTCTGACGTTGAAACGAAGTACGTCGTAAATGGCTTTCCTTATCTAGGCAACAAATCTTAGTGAATTTGTAGTAATGAGACTACTGGAGCCTTATACGATGAAAGGTAGCACTGTAACAACCGACAACTATTTTACCAGTGTTTCTTTAGCTTCTAAATTATTAGCCAAAAACACTTCATTGGTTGATACCGTACGTTCGATCAAACGGGACCTTTGCAAGGAAAAGAAGGATAGTATGGCTCGTTTTTCAAACTACTATATGCAACAAATGAATGTACACTTACAGTTTATAAGAGTAAGCCCAACTAAAAGTTGTTTTATTGAGTACAAAACATAAAGCCGTCAAAATTGATACCGATAGCAAAAAACTACCTGAAACTGTCTTTTTATAATAAAACCAAATTTGGTGTCGGCGTCACAGATCAAATGGCACGATATGGCTAATGGCATATAGTGTGAAATCAGGATCTAGAAGATGGCCACTTGTATTTTTTAATATTTTAGATTTTGTCGGAATAAATTCCTGGATTTTGTACAAAAATGCAACGGGAAAGAATATTTCAAGGAAGGATTTGTTTCGTTCGGCTGAAGAACTTACTTTTGATTATTAGTCTTCAGGTCAAGAAATAACAAGTGAAGCTGACTGTCTAACAACTGCTGCTCCAAAACCACCCCTCGCAATACATAAATGGTGCCAAAAAGGAGTTTGCAATAATAATAAAAGTACAATAAATTGCGACGTCTGCAAGAAATATATTTTTGGAAAACGCACAGAAAAAAAGTTTATACTATTTTGAATAAAAACTAAGTTACAGCTCTGGACTTTTTATTAATTTTATATTTTACCATTACTGTTTATTAATTCTATAAAACATTATAACTCATACAAAATTTACACACTCAAAACGTTATTTTTGAACAGCAGTCATTTTGACTGGTGTTGGCATAAATAGGTATAAAAATTTCTTGGTAAATCTAGTGTTAAACAAGTTTTTTTAAACGCAGTGGCAACGAAGGTCCTCTTTTTTGTTGTTGTATTTGTTCATTTTGTTTATATTTGATGTTGCCATATTGAAAGTAATATATAATATTACAAGTTCAAACATAAACTTAACTTTAAAAGTTAAAGGTAGGATGATCCTCCCTTTAGCTTAACACTCACTTCTACCTTATTGTCCACTTATAATAGTGAAAAACAATTTATCCGCCCGTTAAAATCCTCTCTTCAGTTAACGGCAAGTTGTAATAATGGCCCCAAGGGTTAGAAAGAGATTTTTGAAAATTATTCAATGTCTGGCAAATAGACAGGGGCCCGTAAGAACGGCTATTGTGCAATGAATGGTCATGCAATTTAAGGATAGAAATAAGTCGCCCTTCTTCGTACCTATATGTTTCAAGCAGAATCTTGCAATATTGCAATGTTGGCTGTTGCCAAAGTGATTAAGACTCCCTGCAAAACGATCCAATTTAACTGAATCAATCGGATTACCTATGCTCTATTACATGTTGAAGATTGTGAGCTCCGGTTTTGGTCAGCTAATCAGTAATGCAATTGTCAACGATTTTCCTATGATTATAGATTTCCTTGAAAAATTCTCGGCATTCATGGCAGAGGACATATGTACATACATAATTGGCCATTACCACCCTTCAGTCAGGATTACGACCTCGCCTCTCACACCACTCATGTTGTGTGTGTTAATTTTATACATGAGTGGTGGGACCTACAGTTTAAAGTCGATTCCGAACGACAAATTTTTGAGAAACTTTTCATGGCAATTTTATTTACTCGGGAGCGATAGTGCTATTTGATCCAGTTGGAATTTTTCTTGTTCAGTTTTCTTCTATCCTCAAAACAAATATAAGCCATCAATCACATTTAGTTTGATTTCTGAGCCAAATACTCGGTGACCGTTGGTTCTAGGCAACGTTAGATGGAAGCCCTATTATTCTAGGGCTTGCTACAGCAAACCAATTATCTGTTTAACTGGAACAGGGCAGAAATACTTTGTGGAAGCCATATGCTACCAAGAGAGGTACTGAAAAAACCGTCTAGGGTTTTTAGGGTGGATGCGCTATATCCAGAGAAGCCTTAATGGACATTCAAAGGAAGCTATACTCCACATAGAATAGCAACAATAGGTTTTTTAAATGAATAAAAACGAAACGACGATATCTCACATACATACATACATAATTGGCCATTACAACCCTTCAGTTAGGATTACGGTCTAGCTTCTCACACCACTCATGTTGTGTGTGTTAATTTCATACATGAGTGGTGGGACTTACAGTTTAAACTCGACTCTGAGCGACAGATTTTTGAGAAAGTTTTCATGGCAATTTTCTATTTACTCTCTGAGTTTGTGCCAGAAATCAGTTGAGAGAAAGTCGCCGCAGAAATATTTTACCATATTTCGTTTTGATGTCTGACCGGGCATTTGAAGCGTGGCTTTGCGTCTAATGAACCAACACACTACCGCCGTACTGTAGGCGACTTCAAATTCGATGATATCTCACATACACAAAAAAAAATACAGTTTTCATGGGTTAATGGAAATACTATGTATGACGACGTACAACAAATAACAAGAAAAATAGAAAAATTTTTCGTTTATCATTTAAGCTGTGTAATGGTTTTCTATTTTTTTTTCTTTTTTGTGTTTTTGTTAAAAACCATCTTCAATTTTGTTCTCCTTTTGATTGTTTTCTTTTTTGGCACTTTATGGTCGAAAACATTTTGACTTTTGGCAACATGATATACGACTCGAGGTTAAAAGGAAATTAGATGTTGATTTAATTTCATCTCTTTGCTTTACCGTAGCTTTATATAGCTTTGTTTTACGGTTTAAGGATATGGATTTTATGCTCCTTAGTGTTAAAACAATTTTTTTTCTTATTCTATAAAAAGAGAAAAAAATTAAGTTACAAGATAATGAATGAAATTGAATGAAAGAAAATGAAAAAGAAGAAAAAGATAACAAAATCAGTGCCATGAGACATCATATTTTTCATGTTGATTGATGATTTTTACTACAGTGTTTTGTATGTTAATGCTGTTGTGTTTTGTTATTATTTATGATTTATTTTATTTTTTTTGTTTTGATACGTATATTATGAATAGAAATTATTGTGCAGGTTTTTATATAAAATTATTTATTATATTCAATGTTAATAGTTTTTCATTTCTGGTCGATTATAATTATTTTTTTTAGGTTATTAATGTGCAAAAAAGTGTCACATAAAATGTGGCATGTTTGTTTTGATATTATCATATAACAAATGGTGTTTTTGTGTTGCATAAAATTGCTGCAACATAAAAACTTTCATTTGAAATGAATCTTTCAAAACAAAGAAAATGAAATTTAGACGGCTAAGTAGCCTAAATCGATAGTAGTGTTATATTGAATAATAACAAGTTTTAGTCAGTGGTCGGCATAAAGAGAACATGATTAAAATGTGAATGTAGTCGTGAGAGGCATGTGTATAGCCCAGGGGAAAGGGAATTTGTTAGTAATATTTTCAAGTGTTAGGTTAAGTTAGGTTAGAAGTCGCCGTAGTCTAGTAGGTAGTGTGTTGGCGCATTAGACGTAAGGCCACGGTTCAAAACCCAGGTCAGACATCAAAACGGAAATATGAAAAAATATTTCTTCGGCGACTTCCTCTCAGCAGATTTCTGGCAAAAACTCTGATAGTAAAATAAATAAATAGTTCTAATTGCCGAGGAAAGTTTCTCAAAAACCTGTCGTTCGGAGTCGACTTTAAACTGTAGGTCCCGCCACATACATACATAATTGGTTATTACAACACTTCCGTCAGGATTACGACCTAGTTTCTCACACCACTTATGTTGTGTGTGTTAATTTTATGCATGAGTGGTGGGACCCGCCTAACCTTAGGTTAGGTTAGGTTAGTGTGGTAGCTGTGATAACAAAAGCTCACTTGAACACGCATAGCGGCCCGTTGTGACGCGCCATAGGTGAACGCAGTCTCTATACTGACTAAGTTCCTCCGAACCAAAGAGGGAGAAGTTGGTCAGCGCAAGGGCTGTACATTTAAGCACGACTACCCCACGCTGGAAAACCAGCCCGAAATTTTGGTAAACGAGGCTATATCCTTGACATTAATGGACAATGGCTCCGTCAAGCTGACAAGGGTTGCACAGCCAAATAACCTATATCTGCACCTCGCAAGAGATGGGCATTGACAAAGTAAGTGGACGAGAGCGGATCTTTACCCTCGCCAGAAGTCGTTAAATGGGAGCCACATTCTTTCCGCATGTCTACGCATAACACAGTGACCTGAAAGCATGGCCACTGTGATCGAGATGATGTTTCGACCAAGTCCAAGTAACTGGTTGGTGAGCCTTCTATCCACTGCCAGCTTGAAAGAGGCAAGTGGCATTCCCAAGTTCGTTGAAGAAAATTCCGGAAGTAGTTCACAGCTCTGGCGAGCTCGTCGGCTATTTCCAAGTGTACTTATTAACCCAATAATACGTATATGTGAGCGGAAAATACAGACAAAATGTACAGCGATAATTCTATAAAGACAGTGTATTTAACTTGAAAAATCGCGATTATATCTCATTGTTATTAGTGAAACTAATTGAATATTAGTGAGTCCTACTTCTTTGGGTGTATAATTGAAATCTGAAAAAACCGAAATGAACCTTCTTCTTTGGAAACTGACAAGCAACTGTATACATTTTTACTCTTCTTTTACGAACATTGTTGATGTTCGTGCGCTATGTGTGTAAAAAACCAAAGATGTTCCGCTCCCGGGGGCTATTCAAGCCGACTACTGGCACTAGTTTAGAAGAGAGTAAATCTGTCCAAAAATCTGTCGTTGGGAGTTGACTTTAAACTGTAGGTCCTTCAGCTCATGCATAAAACTAACACAAACAACATAGTTGCCCATGTTGCACTCCTGAGTGAATGGTTGTAATGACCAACTACATATGTAGTTATGTTGTTATATTAACACATACAACATGAGTGGTGGTAGAAGCTAGGTCGTAATCCTGACATAAGGATTGTAATGACCATATATGTCGGCTCACCTTTAGCGTGAGTGATTTACATTTAATTACCAGAAATTCTAATGGGACACTGGCCTATTAGAAATATCGCTGACAAGATTGAGTCAAGCTAATAATGCTTGAAAGAGCATATTTAATGACCAAGACTGATGAACTCTGTGGTATGATACTCTTTAACCCTATAACTATTTATGTCGAGTATACTCGTCTTAAAAAAAAAATTGAATTCGTATTAGTATTCATCGAATCTACTGGAATTTTTTTCACTCAGGAAAATGAAATAAAGGTCTTATAAAAAACCTACATTTTAGAATACTCATTGAGCTACAATAACTATTTCTGGGAAAGTATGTATCGTTAATAAAGAAATAAATAAATTCTGTTTTTTAACAATGAATAAAGATATATGTTTGTCTTCCAATAAATTACAAAGCAATGTTTGACTTTTAGTCATAATTGCCAATTTTTACACACATAATCATTTTATACTGTTTATGTCGAGTATACTCGTCATCGCTCTTCTTTTGCAACAACTAAACAAGCAACAGTTAAAGAATAAAAAGAGAGGCTGTTATAAACACAATAAAAAATATTTGAAAGCTATTTATTAAACTAATTATGGTAATTAATTAATTACATTTTTTGTATGACTATACAGAGAATGAATTATATGACTATAAAGAGAAAAAGTTTTGTGTTGTTTGTGTCTTTGATATTTACAATATTATTCAAATAAATCAAACAACAAACAATTCAAAAGTATTTGTGTTACAATACCACAAAGCAAAATAAATCATAGGAATATTACACATTAACACTGAAAGCCTTGTGTTTATTATTTTATTAAATTGATTTTATTTTGTTTTTGTAGTTTTTTATTTAAAAACCTTTAATGCTTAATATTCGTTGCAAACATAATTTTTTCCCTCAACTCATTTTTAATGCCATGATTTCACAGTTCACATCAAATGAGTGTCTCTGAGGCCTGGTTGTGTACAATTCTATTTATGCATGCGCTAGCATACATTTCTATTTTTTCCCCTTTTAATATTATTTACAATAATATACACATGAATACATAGTTAAAACACAATTTGTCACTGTGTTAAATACATAGAAAAAATGTAATGAAAACACTGTTTTACTTTTTTTCAATTCAACGCCATAAGTTGCAATTATTCTGGAAATATGTCGCAAATTAAATTTATTCCTTTAACTCTAACAAAAAGTATTGTGCAGCATATTTTAGTTTAGAGTATATTTTTTAAAAGGAAATTAAACAGGCATTTAATATACGTATTATAAATAGTTGTATTAGAGGCCCAAACTCTGATGAATACTATTGAATAAAATTCTCCTTTATGCACGTTTATAACTTTTGGGTTGAAAAGTTCATAGGTTCTCTAAATGAAAGGTCTATAAATAGAAAAACGGTCAATAACTCTATGAAATAAATGCATTCAAAAATTGTGATCTTATTATCATGGAAGTCAAGTGTTGGAACTTTACATTGGAATGTGATCATCAGGTGCAGTCCACTACTCTGTTTTAATTAAATGAACTGCTGTAATGTAGTAATTTTTTTCTACATTGCAACATATAGCTTAGCAACATATCACTCGCAACATATCGCTTAGCAACTTATCGCTTGCACAATATCGTTCGCAACATATCGTATGAAAAATATCGTTCGCAACATATCGCTCGCAACATATTGCTTAGAAACATATCGCTTCCACTTAGCAACATATTGCTTAGAAACATATCGCTTCCACTTAGCAACATATTGCTTAGCAACTTACCGCTTAGCAACATATAGTATGCAACACATTGCTTTTAATTCTCTGGCGATGAGAATGAATTATCAAAACACATTCTTGGAACATGTGGATGATAAATACATCCCAGACACGATGATGCATATCAGGTGTTGAGCAGAGAATTGTCACTCTAGAAACCGTTTTAATTTATGGAAGTGCTGCAAAGTAGTAATTTTTTCTACATTGCTACACATAGCTCGCAACATATAGTTCGCTTCCACCGTATCTTTCATAGCGTATGCAAAATATCGATCGCAACATACCGCTCGCAACATATTGCTTAGCAACATATCGCTTCAACCATATCGTTCGCAACATACCGTTTGCAACATATCGAATGATACATATTGCTTGTAATTCTGTGACGATGAGAATAAATTATCAAAAACATATTCTTGGAACATGTGGATGATAAATAAATCCCAGACACGATGATGCATATCAGGTGTTGGGTAGAGAATTGTCACTCTAGAGACCGAGCGGCACCTTTGAAGATTGTTAGGGCACTAGATCTACAGTAGACATTATTGGGGCGGCCTATTAAGATTTAGGGGAGTACAATAGATCTCATGATCGCAGTACTGAGGTACCTCTTTACAACATAGTAATAATAACATTATTGGAACATGTGGGTGATAAATACATCCCAAACACGATGATGTATATTAGGTTTTGGATAGATAATTGTTACTCTAGAGAACGAGCGGCATCCTTGACGATTGTTAGACCTAGAGTGGACATTATTGGGACTGTCTATTAAGATTGAGAGAGGTACAATAGATCTCATGATCGCTGTACTAAGGTACCTCTTTACATCCATAGTAATAATAACGTGCACGCCCAAGAAATTCCAAGTCTGCAGGCAAACCTCTATCTATATTGGTAAACTGGAGTTATCCTCATGAAACGCAGGTTCTTTTTTATCTCACAACAGATACTGAAGACAAACGCATGCTACAGACAGTATAATTAACAACAGCTTATGTAGGTCCAGGAAGACGCCGTAGTCTGGTAGGTAGTGCGTTGGCTTATAAGACGTAAAGCCAGGGTTCGAGCTCCAGGCCAGACATCAAAACAAAATAGAAAAAAGTATTTCTTCGGCGACTTCCTCTCAGCAGATTACTGGCAAAAACTCTGAGAGTAAATAAAAATTGCTATGAAAAGTTTCTCAAAAATCTGTCGTTCGGAATCGACTTTAAACTGTAGGTCCCGCTACTCATGTATAAAAATTAACACACACAACATAAATGGTGTGAGAAACTAGGTCGTTATCCTGACTGAAGGGTTGTAATGACCAATTATGTATGTATGTATGTAGGTCCAAATTAAGAGTTTCGTAATTACCAAGTACAAGGAAAAACATATCTGCTCATTAATTCTATCTTGATTATCATTTGTGCAAAAATTTCGATTTTTAGCAGAAAATTAAAGACATTAGGACCAATAGCTTCAACGTGTAAAAGTTGTTTCAGCTTTTAATTCTTTGAACATAAATTTACAAAACCTTAATGCGTTATGATGAATATTCATAAAATCTTCAACATGTGCTCTTTTTTACTTTAACGCACAATTAGTTAACGGAATGAAAATATAAAAAAAACAATTGAAATGCCAGAGAATCTGTTTGTTTATATACTCAGCACTGAATTAAAATGAATGAAGAAAAGCGAATGAGTGATAAAAAAAGAAACACACTAAAAAGGTTAAGACAACAATAGCACACGCAATATATGTACATAAAGAGAGCAGGAAAAAAATTGCTTTGCATGAAATTAGACCCTAAAGAGAAATTAAAACAAGTATGCCTTTGTGTAACAAAAAAAAATACCACACACGCACACATAAACACACATGCATTATGTTTGTGTTTTAGTTATACAATGAGAGCAGAAGAGGCAGTCTCCGGGTGGTAAAAGATTACATACAGCATTGCTTAATTGTAGCATTGCTAGACGTATGAGCATTATTTAATTACATTATTACGTTGTGTATACGCAGTGGTGGTTAAATTTGTCTTCCGTATTAATTTTTGTGTTGAGTATTTTAAAGAGTATTTTTTTATGTAAATTTTACAGGAATTTGAAATGAATATTTTTTTTTATTATTTAGACTAGATTTGTATTCATGTATTAAGTAATGTTTTATTATATAATTTGAAATTTTAAAAGTAATTTAGATTTTCCTTTAACAATTTATAAACTTAATTTTTTTTATAGAACAAGAATCGATAATTTTCTAAATGATGAATTAAATTTAGTTTTCAGAGAAAAAAATTTTAAAAATTATTTTTAAATAATCTTATCCGTATGAAAAACTTTAAATGCAATGGCTGTTTACTAAAAATTATGTATAAATAGCTCAAACAATAAAAAAATACTAGAGTTACATAGAAATGTTATAAGTTTTAGGATAATGTCAGCTGGCGCTAATAAAATGATTGATACTTTTTAACTGCCTGATTCAGTATTAAGACGCCATAATCTAGTAGGTAGATTTGAACAGTGGCTTATTAGCCACTGTTCAAACCCCATGTTAAAATACGAAAAAATATTTCGTCGGCGATAGACTTTACGATACAAAATCAAGATCCATCAAAACTTTTGAAAATTTTTGGAACTGAAAGTTGATTTGATAAGATGACATACATATATAAAAAAATATAACACGACTGTTATACTATTTAAATAATAACTACGGTAATTTTTGTCCGATTTGATCAAACGAACTGTCAATCTCTTTACAAGATAATGCACTTACAGAATGTCATGATTTATTTCATATTTTTTAATTAAAGTTGGCTGCTATGAACGGACAAACTTGAAAAAATATGAAAAAATTCGCAAAAAAAAAAATTTCCAAATTTACCTCATCAAACCTCATAGCATATTAAGTCAAATAATATATGTATGTATTTATATTGTTTTAAAGGCCCATCCCTCTACTAATAAGGTTTAAAATTTGGACATTTGGACAGAAATGTTTGTGTAATCAATAAATTTGTGCGTAAAGTAAAAAAAAAAACAGTTTTAGTCAAATAAAACAAGTTTGGAGGGTTCAAGAAATATAAAAAAATATTTCGCACTGTCATTAGCTGGGTGTATTTCATTTTTTTTTATTTTGTCGCATAGTGTATATACTGTATACTATGTATACTGAGTGTACTATATTACGAGCAAAGAATTGTTATTTAAAATGAGTGTAAAATTTTTATTTGAAAATAAGCCTGAATTTAAAATGTCCAGTGTTTTACGGAAAAAGATACAAAAACCGATTTCTTTTTAAAGCTTAATAACATACAATTGTTAAAATTATATTTTAATGAATGCAATTAATAAATAATCACATGCCATTAAACTAAACAAAAAATGCTTTTTTTCAATTACTCAGCATGTGTTAGAATTTAATTTTATTTTTAAAATTTTTTTCAATTTAATTTTTTTATTGTCAAAACAAAATTTATTTTAAATTAATAGTTATAAAAACGTAGTCCTAAAAAATCTTTTAAACAAATCAATTATTAAAACGTCAAATGTTTTAATTTTTGCTGACTAATCCCCTAATGAAATACAATAAAATATTGGATAAACAATTAAAAAAAGAGAGAAGAAAAATTAATTAATTATTTAGTAGTGACAACTATAATAAATTTAGTAATTTGCATGATTTATAATTTTATAAATAATTTTTTTTAAATTTTAAAACATACAGTATACACTATAGCTTTTATTTACAGTAATCTCTCGATTTACATCGTCAAATATTTTGTCGCTTCTTCCGTCAATTTACGTTGGCTAAGAGGTTTGTTGCATTTTCTGAAGTAACTTTCTCTACATATAACTTGCATTTTCTGTAGTAAGGTTGTCGATAACTTGCATTTTCTATATTAAGGTTGTCGATAACTTCCATTTTCTATAGTAAGGTTGTCTATTACTTGAATTTTCTATAGTAAGGTTGTCGTTAACTTGCATTTTCTATATTAAGGTTGTCGATAACTTGCATTTTCTATAGTAAGGCTATCGATAACTTGCATTTTCTGTAGTAAGGTTGTCGATAACTTGCATTTTCTATATTAAGGTTGTCGATAACTTTCATTTTCTATAGTAAGGTTGTCTATTACTTGAATTTTCTATAGTAAGGTTGTCGTTAACTTCCATTTTCTATAGTAAGGTTGTCGATAACTTGCATTTTCTATAGTAAGGTTATCGATAATTGCATTTTCTATAGTAAGGTTGTCGATAACTTGAATTTTCTATAAGAAGGTTGTCGATAAATTGCATTTTCTATAGTAAATTTGTCGATAACTTGCATTTTCTATAGTAAGGTTATCGATAACTTGCATTTTCTACAGTAAATTTTTCGATGGCTGGCATTTACGATTGTTATTGTTGTTTTATCTTCTTGACGCCAATGGAAAATGGACTCAAAAATATAAGCTCAACTTTATATTAGAATAGCTGCAAGTGCAGACAGGGAAGACTCTAAGTTTCTCAAGAAGTTTAAACAAATAATTTATGCGGGTGTATACATCTCTCAGGAAGATTTATTGTCATATTATAAACAAGAGCTCAAAAGGATATTTACTATATGTCAGAAGAGGAGAAATCAAAGATTTTAATTATTTATTCATTACTTGGAGGAAATGTTGCAGACGATTTCAAGATTAAGCCTTTATGGTAGGCTATTGTAGACGCTTCGTAAGACAAACTGTCTAACATTTAAAAGTTTATTCGAACATTATTTAGCGATTGAAATCGTCGTAGTCTAGTAGGTAGTGTGCTAGTTTATTAAACGTAAGGCCACGGTTCAAAACCCAGATCAGAATTCTCCAACAAAAAGAAATTTAAAAAATATTTCTTCGACGATTTCCTCTCAGAAAATTTGTGGCAAAAACTCCCAAAGTAAATAAAACCACCATGAAAAGTTTCTCAAAAATCTGTCGTTCGGAATCGACTTTAAACTGTAGGTCCTGTTCATGTTTATGTATAAAATTAACAGACACAACATAAGTGGTGTGAGAAACTAGGTCGTTATCCTGACTGAAGGGTTGGAATGTATATTTAAATATTCTCTTTAACGTATACAAATATTGATTTGATTCACTAAAATTTATCTTAAAAAAGTTGAAAGAAGGCCCTTAGAAGTAAAATTTAGAGTACGTAGGAGCAATTTAAAATGCGATTATTTTCAACCAATCCGGATATAAGTCCAGTGATTACTGTACTTTATTTTTATATTTGTTTTTGTTTGCTGTTGCTTTTATGGTCAAAATAAAACTGAACTGTCAAACAGTGTTTGAAAACTCGAAATAATTTATGACCATTTTATAGTTTTTCTTCTCAAATGGGAGGGAAAAGATTTTTACAATGTTCACTTCTTCTGGCTTTATATCAACTATTCTAAAATAAAATAAAAACAAAAAAAAAAAAAAACAAATATTTGATGCAAAATATTACAAAAAGTTTAAACAACATGTGTTGTTGTGCACATAAATCAAAGCGCAATGTTGCTTCCTATTCAGAGTTTTTGTTTCATATTCAGTTGATTGAATTGCAATTCTTTTTATTGTTGATTCTCTTCTATTGCATGGTCAGGAATGTAAAATTAAATTATTTGCAGTTGTTTTGATGTTGGTTTTAAAATTTAAAATAAAAATATTTAGGAATAAATTACAACAATGAAATTCCATTTCCGGTATGAAGTGAGCGCCAAGATACAAATGTCCGAAAAGGGAATATTTATTCTGAACGGGTCTTGTTATTTTATTTTGTGTGGGCGATGACATCTGTCAAACATGTTCAGCATCATACACTTCAAATTAGTGATCAAATAACATCACATTCTTTCATCGTGTTAATGATGAAGAATTTTGTACCAGAAAATAATGATGTGCGGAAAACATTAATTCTTTGTTTTTATTGGAAGAAAAGTGCCGGAAAGTCTTATCGAATGTTTGTCTAGGCATATGTTGATCATACTTTATCAGAAACATTATGCAGAAAATGGTTTCAATGATTCAGAGATACAAATTTTGATGTGAGCAATGAACCGAAGACGTTTGAAGACCCCGAAATGCACACAATATTGAATGAAAATGACACCTTGATTTAGAAACAAAAGGCAGAAATTTTGAATGTTGTACAAAAACACAATTTCTGTCCATTTAAAAGCTGTGGGAAAGTTCCAAAAGTTGAGAAAATGGGTGCCACATGAGTGGAATGACAAGCAAATGGAAAACCTGAAAACCACTTATGAAATTTTGCTTCAAAGACAGGATAGAAAGTCGATGTTGCATTAAATTGTTATTGCCGATGAAAAATGGATTTAGTTTCGAAATCCTAAACGAAAAAAAATTATGACTTAATCAGGGGACAACCATCAACTTTGTCTAACTAACCAGATCAATTCGGTAGAAAGACAGTTCTGTCTGACATAATGCCACCAGAAAGCTGTAGTGTAGCATAAGCTTCTGAAACCTGGTGAAACCATTAATACAGATTGCTACCGACAACCAGCGATCAATTTGAATGAGGCAATTATCGAATAATGTCCTAATGGGCCACCGAACATACATAATATACATAATTGGTCATTACAACTCTTCAGTCAGGATTATGACCTAGTTTCTCACACCACTTATGTTGTGTGTGTTAATTTTATACATGAGTATCGAGACCTACAGTTTAAAGTCGACACCGAACGACAGATTTTGGAGAAACTTTTCATGGCAATTTTATTTCCTCTCAGAGTTTTTGTCAGAAATCTGCTGAGAGGAAGTCGCTGAGAGGAAGTCGCGGAAGAAATACCTTTTGTATTTTATTTTGATGTCTGGCCTGGGGTTTGAATCCAGGTTTTTCGTCTAATAAGCGAACACACTACCTACTAGACTACGGCGACTTCGGGTCACCGAAACAGGCAAGATAACTTTGCAACATGACAATGCACCTGCACACAAAGCAAAACCGGTTTAGAATGCTATGTAAGCATTAGGCTAAGAACTGCAAGCCTAGCCTCTGTATTTACCAGACTTGGCGTATTCCTGACTACTAATTGTTATCATCCATGGGTCATGCATTGCCTGAGCAACATTTCGATTCCTACGAAGAAGTCGAAAATTAGTTGACTAATTGGTATCCCTCAAAAGACGAACAATTTTATTGGCGTAGAATCTATAAATTGTCTGAAAGATGGAAGAAATGTATAGCCAGCAATGGCCAATACTTTGATTTAAATATTATTTTACTTTTATATTACAAAAAACGTTAATTTCATACTGTTGCACTTTGTATACGCGTAGCACGTTAAAATACGATGAGGATATAAATTCAAATATATTTATCACTTCAGATCTATACTCTTAATAAATAGTTTCTTTTGTAACAATCAATCATCTGCATTCTGCCAGCTTGGGCAATAGATAGATCAGCCAGCGATAGATCGGTAGTGACTCAGCAGGAGATATGCCAGCTTGAATGAGAAGTTAATATTCATATATTGTCTAGTAGGAAGTGTATTGGCTTATGAGACGTGAGCCCAGGGTTCAAACCCTAGGTCAGACATGTCCAACAAAACGAAATTTAAAAAATATTTCTTCGGTAATTTCCTCTCAGCAGATTTCCAAAAAAAAAAAAAAAACTCTGAGAGTAAATATAATTGTTTAGAAAAGTTTCTCAAAAGTCTGTCGTTCGAAGTTGAGTTCAAACTGGAGGTCCCGCAACTCATGTATAAAATTAACACAAACAAAATAAGTGGTGTGGGAAGTTAGGTTGTACTCATGACTGAAGTTTTGTAATATCGAATTATATATGTATCAGAGATCAGCAATGAACGATCATATAAAATTTTACATATCCTAGTAAAAATTTTTCAACTTTTCAAAACAAAGAAAACATGCCCACCAAGCTTCATTAAATTGGCCACTCCCATCGCCCAACGCCCACACATTTCTAATCAATTTTTTCTCATAAAATCGAAGTAAAAATCTTCAGAAAATTTATAAATTTTTTTAACAATTGTCGCCATTCATACTTATTTTGATATTATACTCATACTACTCATATTCAAAGTTTGAAGTACTCATCATGCTCATACTTAACAACACTTATTATGATGTTGTTGATTTCGACTCTCCATGACTCAACATTTACAAGAATCACAAAAGAAATATGATTCGCATACGAACACTACAATACTCACTAGAAGGTTGTGTATTTCCTTTGCTAACTGTCTTTGTCTTTTTATTTCTCCTATTTTTATAAATGCAACAACAACTAAGACTGTAAATTTTTATGAATGATTCGAATCTCTGGAATTATTTATGAGTATTATAAGTATTTTTCTAAAGTTATGAATCTGAATGAGTAGGTATATGAATCAATCATATTTCGAATGTTATGAGTTTGATGTCAACGTTGTACTCATACTCATTGCAACCTGTACTTATAAATCAATGTTGTAGTGAGTACGAATGAATCAGAGTAGTTGAACTTAAATACTGTTGACTCACTCATACTCATAATTTCATGAGTACTTATGAGTAGCAAGAAAACGACTCATTGCTGATCTCTGGTATGTATATACATATGTGTGAAATTATTGCATATTCTGTAGTGGACTTTTAATACTTCCTTTAAAATTTTACTCCACAATTCGTCCAAAGTAAAAAATCGTTCTAAATATGATTTGATTAAAATAAATTGTGTAAACAATAAATTTTTGTTGTAAATTTATTTGGCTTTTGTAGAAATGAAATTTTATAAATTTAATTTCATTTCAATTTGTATACAACAACAATTATTTTTTATTTTGTTTAAATGCTAACCATATTCGGATCTCATAAAAAATGTATGAACGTTCTAATTCAAAAACGTTTCGATCATAAATTATAAATTGGCTTCTTTTTTCTATTTCATCTCTGTATTGCAGTAAAAATAAAACTGGAAAAAAATAAAAATAAAATGAAACAAAAAATCAGAAAAAAAATATAGTATGTGGGTAGGTATATATACATTATACAACCATTTTATTACAGTAGATGATGTGTGTGTAAAAAATAGAGATTTTTTGAGATGTAAGCATGTGAACATAAAAAATAGATAGTTATCGATAACCATGCATCATTATTATACTATCTATATACAGTGGATCACAGTAAAATTGGTTCACTTGTAAGTAAACGCAAGGCCTACACTCATCTATTCCAAAATTTTTGTCTATTACAACAGGGTGAATATGAATGAATATTCTTTTATTCTGTAGTGGTCATATTGGATAATGATTGCAGTATAGTATTTATCATCGTCATAGACATGCTAAAATAAAGCTAAAGAATTATGACTGTAACATAAAATCTAATATTCATAAAAAAATCATAAAATGTACTCTGGGCTAACTCTGATGAAGGCAATGGTTAACAGCCAAATAAATCATAAATATTTTAAAATTTTTAAAACGAAGCCATTATGTATATAAGGGGCTTTTAACATATGCATGTAATTGAACATATGGATTACAAGAAAAATATTTTTTTTTTAAATTTAAATTTAATACCAAGTCAATAAATTTCAGTTCAAAAAAAAAAATTTTATTGAAAGATTAAAGGATTCATTTCAGTTAGTCAGATGTTTCACATTTTGCTCCTATTTGAATAAATGATATGATAATTGTTCATTACAACTCTTCAGTCAGGATTACCTCCTAGCTTCTCACACCACTTATGTTGTGTGTTAATTTTTCCAAGAGATTTTTTTGAAAATCAATATACGCCAATTTTTTTTTACCCTCAGAGTTTTAGTCAGAAATCTGATGAGACGAATTCGCAGAAGAACTATTTTTGATGGCGCCTTCTGGTTTGCTGAAACCACATGTCATCCACATCAATGCTATGTACCTCTCTTATTACGTTCATGTAGCGCATATCCTTCATACATACGTAATTGGTCATTACAATCCATTAGTCCGGATTACAACCTAATTTCTCACACCACTTATCTTATGTGTGCATTAATTTGTATACATGAGTGGCGGGACCTACAGTTTAAAGTCGACTCCGAACGTCAGATTTTTGAGAAACTTCTCATCGCAATTTTATTTACTCTCAGAGTTTTTTTGCCTGAAATCTGCTAAGAGGAAGTCGCCGAAGGAATATTTTTTTCATATTCTCGTTTTGATGTCTGATCTGGGGTTTGAACCGAGGCCTTACGAATAATAAGCCAACACACTACCTACTAGGCTACGGAGATCTTAGGTTAGGTTAGGTTAGAGTGGTAGCTTTCATACCAAAAGCTCACTTGAGCACGCATAGCGGCCTGTTGTGACGCCACAGGTGAACGCAGCCTCTGTACTGATTAAGTTGCTCCAAACCAGGGAAGAAAAAGTTGGTCAGCGCAAGGGCTGCACAGTTAAGGCACGACTACCCCACGCTGTAAAACCAGCCCGAAAGTTTGATAAACAAGGCTATATCCTTGACATCAATGGACGATAGCTCCGTCAAGCTGACAAGAAATGGAGAGCCAAATAACCTATATCTGCACCTCGCAAGAGATGGGCATTGGCAAAGAAAGTGGACGACATTCTCCTCCTCCTCAGCGGATCTGCACCCTCTGCAGAAGTCTGTTAAATGGGAGCCGCATTCTTTCCGCGTGTCCACCCATAACACAGTGAACTGAAAGCATGGCCACTGTGATCGAGATGATGTTTCGACCAAGTCCAAGTAACTGGTTGGTACGCCTTCTATCCACTGAGGACCAAGATAGGTTGGCGTCTCGATAGAATTTCGGCGCGACGGCCAGCTTGAAAGAGGTAAGTGGCATTCCTAAGTCGATTGAAGAGGATTCAGGAAGTAGTGAACCAACCCTGGCGAGTTCGTCCGCTCTGCAGTCCCCGGGGATCCAGATAAGTGTGACAGTGAAGCGCCCAGGAAGAAGGTTGAGACAGATCCTGGATGTATTCACAACGTTCGACAGAGATCTTATGGCAGCCTGACTATCAGAAATGTTCGAGATGCGAGTGAAAGGAACACCGTAGACGAGGATCCATACCACCTGATCTTAATCCTGCGGAATTGATTTCTTATGATTTTCGGTGACACTCTGGCAGTACTTATAAGAGAACGAACGGTTTGAATTCTATTGTACATAATCGACCTAGTTTCCGTAACTAGTTTGACCCCACTTCGAATGTTTGGCACACTTTCTCGACTGAAAATTATTCGCAGTTTGCGAGCAGTTTATAAGTTCGATTAGGTTCAACTAGAAGCCGGCTAGTTTAATTGGACTCTGTATGGTCTCGTTGTAACACCCAATATTACCTATTCTGTCATATAGTTATAGATCAACCTTTCCGAGAGATATGATTTGTTACAAAATCCTGGGTGTCCAAGAATTCTTCTTCAAAGGTTCCCAAGCGCCTCACAATGAAAGACAAAATGATGTGTGTGTAGATAAATTCGAATTTAAAAAACAAAGACGCAAACCCACATTTTTAGCAGCGCCACTTCTTAACTCTAACAGGGTAAACTTTGCTATTAACAGAGCACTGTTAACTGTTTAACAGTGGCAATAGTGGATTAGTCTTCTACTTTGCAATTATAGCATACTATTGGCATAAAATGTAATTTTCATTATGATCATTATTATTTGTGAACAAAAGCGTTGAAATGTAAAGGATGGTTGGTAGGGATGGAGGACGGAATTATTCCAGCTAATCCACTACAACGGTTGGAAAGAGGACCCTCTGGACTACCATTTGCATATAGTCTGTATGGTGTACTATTTCTTATATGTTCGCAAATGACCATTGATCTTCTAGAGAGTTTTCAAGCCAATTTTCTCAATACCATATCACTTTATGTGTGACTATGTTGGTGATTATATAAAGAGGTCTTGAAACCTTCCTTTGCATATAGTACGGTACTCATAGCCCTATAGTATTTCCCAAAATTATGTCCTAAACAAGTGGGCCTGTTCAGATGGATACTGTGAAATAGGTAACAGTGCGCTGTTAAAGGCAAATTTTGTTCTGTTAAGAGGAAATTTTGCTCTGTTAACGCCAAATGTGGCGCTGCTAAAATTTATGGATTGCGTCTTGGATTTTCAATGAGGAAATGTTCTGTGATTTTCTCGACAGACCTCCGTTGTTGTAGCTTCTTTAGAATTCGTTGTGGGGTATGCCCAGTCCTCTGGCGTGAACATTAAGAAACCCGTGCCCTTAGACGGAATATTAATACGTTCAATGCAAATTCTGTTTGCAGCCTAACGTTCGAAATGTTTTAATTTGTCACAAATAAATTACGCAACATTTCTCATTTTAAATTGATTTTTTTGAATTTATTTGTTCTCTCTTAATGTTGAATATTTAATCATTGTATTGACTTTGATTAAGATTTTCTCCTCTTCTAATTCTAATTTGATTCACTGGTTTTACTTAAAAAACCACTTTTCACGTTTTACTCTGAGTTTATGTTGTGATATTAAATTTTATGCTCCCGTCTTTTATTGCGGATGTACTTCTGCGCGTATTTGGTAGATATTCTTAATGGTGTTTATTTATTCTTTTTGGTTTAAAAACAATTGTTTCCAATAGGCAGGTTTTAACTTATCATCCAATCGTAAGCAAAAATCATAAACAACATCAACGTACGTGATGAGAATTTATATTAAAATTGAACAAGTGATGATTTAAGGCAATAAACTTAATCGTAATACGAAGCCAAAGAAAGCAAGGGGAGAGAGAGTTTGGAAGTTATAAATGTATAGAGAAAGAAATAATTGCCGTACAGGCATACGAAACAGAATATTGCTGCTGTAGCACGAAGTCGTGAAGAAGGCGTTTGAAATTTTGATCCTATAACTGCAACCCTTTAGTCAGCATTACAACCTTGCTTCTCACACTACCCATGTTGTGTGTGTTAAATTTATTCATGAGTGGCGGGACCTACAGTTTAAAGTCGATTACGAACGACAGATTTTTGAGGAACTTTTCATGGAAATTTTATTTACTCACGGAATTTTTACTAAAAGACTTCGTTTTGTTGGAGATGTCTGACCTGGGGCTCGGACTGTGGCCTCACATCTACTGCCTACTAGACTGTGGCCACTTTTATGTACAACTACGTGAAAAATTGTCTTTAAATGTCTTCACTTGAAACCGCTGTAGTCTAATAAGTGGTGTGTCGTTCATTTATTTCTACAAAACGTCAATACTTGTAGCATTGAATGTCAATACACAAAGCAAAATTGAAACCATATTGACAAATTTATTGGCAAACGTAGTCAAAAAGTGGTCAAACGGAATTGGTTACCACTGGGGACATATTCTTGCAATCATATTTAATGAAAAAGTATAATTAAATTACCATAGGCCAGTCGCGAGGCCATGGCTCATATTCCAGGTCAGGCATCTCCAACAAAAAGAAATTAAAAAAAAAACGTTTCTTCGACTTCTTCCTCTCAGCAGATTTATTGCAAACTCTCTGCAATTAATGAAAAATTATAATGAACAATTTCTCCAATAAAATCTGTCGTTCAGAGTCGGCTTAACACTGTAAGTCTCGCCGAGTATGGCTACATTTAGCATACAAAACATGGGTGGGTGGTGTGAGAAGCTAATTCAAAATCCTGACTGAAAGTTTGTAATGACCAAATATGTATGTACATATGTATGTAGGTAAATTACCTTTAATGAGGCTGTATTAAGTCGTTCGTTTATGTCAATGCTACGGCAATACTTGTAGCATTGAAAGTCAATATTTAAGACAATATTGACCCCATACTGCCAAATTTATTGGAAAAAGTAGACAAAAGTTGGACTGAGCGAATGGACCATATAACTCGTATCCACTAGCCACTAGCCGGCAATCGTATTTAAAGGAAGAGAATCATGAAATTGTCTAACGGATTATTATAAAAAATGGCATGTCTACTAAAGATCAGCAATGAATCGTTTTTATCGCTACTCATAAGCACTCATGAAATATTGAATATAAGTGAGAAAACAATATTGAAGTTTAGCTAATCTGATTCATTCGTACTCACTACAACGTTGATTTATAAGAATGAGTTTAATGAGTATGAGTACTGCCTTGACATCAAACTCATACCATTTGAAATATGTTTGATTCATATGCCTATATCATTCAGATTCATAAATTTAGAAAAATACTTATAATACTCATAAATGATGCGAGTGATTCGAATCATTCATAAAAATTTACAGTCTTAGTTGTTGTTGCATTTACAAAAAAAAAAAAAAGAAAAAAGAAAAAGGCAAACACAGCAAGCAAACCAAATGCACAACCTTTATTGAGTAAGCGAATCATACTTATTTTGTGAGTCGTGTAAATGTTGAGTAAAGGAGAGTCGAAACCAACAACATCATGCGTATTGTTAAGTATGAATACGATGAGTACTTCAAACTTTGAATATGAGTAATATGAGTATAATATTAAAATGAGTATGAATGCGTATAAGTATCAGAAATTATGAGTATGATTCGATTCTACTCATCTTTATGAATACTCATGATCATGATCTCTAATGTCTGTGCGAACATTTTAAGTTCTCCACCTTTTGAAGAAACGTTCTTGCAATTGTCCCCATCTGAGTTTGTTTGGTCCACAGCATTACGGTACCACAGGCATGTAAGGTTAGGTTAGGTTAGAGGACGTGTACTTGTCAATTAAGACAAGTATAGTACGCGGAGGTTGAATAGGCATATAAACAATTCAGGGAAAATAATTTAACGAAATTCATTATTGTTCCAGTAGTTTCGTGAAAAACAATGCTGTTTCACGAAGTGTAATTCCATGCATTCTGCATGTGTGTATATGTATATTTAATCGGAAAAATAAAATGTTTTAACACTCCAAGACTTGAAAAACAAAAGAAAAACTGTAAGTGAAACCTTACAAAGATATTTATTTTGGGCTACAATACGAAAACTATGTACCACTCAAAGCCATTGTAATCAATGGTTGGCGTGAGATCCTAACATAGCTTATTAGCTTGTATTTATAATTTTTCCATTGCTTAAAAAGAAAATAAAATTTCTGTAAAAAAATCCACATTAATTGGACTTTTTCACACCTCCATTCTTTCTACTCAATTTACATAAAATTTTTGTAAGAGAGAAACAGGTTGTAAATGAAGAAGACCTAGGAATGTGTAACAACTTAAAGTGAATGATAATGATGAAGATAAAATGAAAACAGAAAAGAAAAAAATATTTTTTCTTGGTTTGTTTGGACATGTGAATTTAAATGCTTAAATGTGTTGTCATAATGGCATCAAACTTTAACCATAAAAATGGCACAGAACCGCATAAAATCTCTTTACAGTGCAAGGTTTACTGATTTCTTTTTGAAAATGAAAGAGTTGGACTTAAAATGCATGTGGTTTTTTAACAAGTCAGTGCCACATGCCACATGTTTTTGGTATACCATGAGCAAGTTTGGTGAGTAATAAATAATAGTACGCTTTGGACAGTCCCTTGTTTACATATGTACGTCATAAGATTTGACTCCACTAGACTATCTTTTGAGACGATATAAGAAGTCCCTCATATACAGTTATAACTCTGCAACAATTCCAGCCATGGAAAATAACATTACAGCTGCCATTGATAAGATATTTGTCGATATGTTGGAAAAAGTACGCCGTACGGGTATGGTCACGTATAGACTCTACACTTATTGAAAGGCAAGTTTGGTGAGCAATAAATAACAGTACGCTTTAGGCAGTCCCTTGTTCTCATGAGTCATAAGATTTGACTCCACTAGAATATTTTTTAGACTAACTCATCAAAATTTCTACCCGTGGAAGGCAACATTACAGCTAATATTGATGAGATACTGGCCAATATGCTGGGAAAAAGTAGGTTGAAATCGAAGCCCACATATGGACCATGAACTTAGTACGCTTTGCGCAGTGTCTTGTTCTCAAAGGTCATAAGATTTAACTCCACTAGGCTATTATTTGTAACGATATGTGAAGACAATTTTATGTAATGGAAGACAACCTTACAGCTGTCATTGGTGCGATACTGGACGAAATTGAAGCTCCGTATTGACCATGAACTTCTCGAAAGGCCCGTTTGATGGCCAACAAATATTAGTACGATTTGGGTAGTCCCTTGTTCTCATGGGTCATAAAATTTGACTCCATTAGGCTATTTTTGAGAGGATATGAGAAATCTATCGTATACAGAAATTATACAGAAATAATGCCAGCTGTGGAAGATAATATTACAGGAAGAAGTATGTAACACAATATTGACATCGAATAACCTGTCGTTCATCGGCCCATATATGTATTTATCTTACTTTTAAAACTATTCAGCGTTTTTTATTTAGTTTTTTTATTTTTTAGTTTTAAAATGGTTAGAAATCACCCTTTACATCATCCTAAAAAGGAGTTAGAAACAAGGTACCAAGAAGTTGTATTACTTTGAGGTACAAACCAGGGAATCGTTTTTTCGCTACTCATAAGCACTCATGAAATTTTGAATATAACTGAGTCAACAATATTGAAATTTAACTACTCTGATTCATTCGTACTCCGTACAATATTGATTTATAAGTACAGGTTGCAATGAGTATGAGTACAACGTTGACATCAAACTCATACCATTCGAAATATGTTTGCTTCATAAGCCTACTCATTCAGATTTATAACTTAAGAAAAACACTTATAATACTTATAAATGATTCGAGTGAATCGAATAATTCATCAAAAAATTTACAGTCTTAGTTGTTGATGCATTTACATAAAAAGACAAAGACAGCAAGCTAAACAAATATACAGTGAGAATATACAAATATTCTAGTGAGTATTGCAGTGTTCGTACGCGAATCATACTTATTTTGTGATTCTTATAAATGTTGAGTCATGGAGAGTCGAAATCAACAACATTATAATAAGTGTTGTTGAGTATGAGTACGATGAGTATTTCAAACTTTGAATATGATTAGTATGAGTATAATATTAAAATAAGTATGAATGCGTATAAGTATCAGAAATTATGAGTATGATTCGAATCTACTCATCTTTTTGAATACTAATTGCTGATCTCTGGTACAAACGTTTAACCGCACTTCAGATTTTTGTCCTTTATGTGTTTTCATAAATTTCTTTTTTATTAATTTACATCACTTCTCTCTAGTTTTGTTGTTTTACTTAGTTTATTAGGCTAAGAAAACATAAGAATAAGAATACATAGTACATTGCCATTCGTTTGATCGCAGTAGTCAGAATGTTCATTTATTTGTGCAATTCAACATTTAAGCAAATGTTTAGCTTTATTTTTCGCCTAAATAGCAAATTTTTTATAAAAAAATAACAAGTAAAGGACAAATTAATGTAAATTGTTTGGAAATGGACACAGAAAAAGCCATTAAATGATGTCCAAAAGAGTTTGTTCTGTAACATGCAGCAAAATGGGTATTCGAATAAAAAAATGCTGGGATAATAATTCCTTCAGAAAGAGTAAAGTCGCAGTAGTTTAGTAGGTAATGTGTTGGCTTATTAGACATGAGACCTCGGTTCATACCCCAGGTCAGACATCTCCAACAAAACAAAATAAAAAAAAAATATTTCTTTAGCGACTTCCTCTCTCAGTAAAATTTTGGCAAAAACTCCGGGAGTAAATAAAAATTGTTATGAAAAAAAAATCTGTCGTTCAGAACCGACTCTAAACTGTAGGTGCCGCCACTCGTGTATAAAATTAACACACGCAACATTAATGGGGTAAGAAGCAAGGTTGTAATTGTGATTGAAGGGTCGTAATGACCAATATATGTACGTATGTTTGAAATGAAAACTTTAGGAATAAAGCTCCATGAGATGATACTCCAACAGAAGAAATCGTTGAAAAAGCAGGTTCGAGATAGCGCTACTAAGAATCGTTTGTCAAATTGAGAAATAAAGGAGCATTTGATCCTTCAATTACTAGGAGGTCTATTGCCAGCGTTTGAAATGCTATTCCATCGATTGAATAGAAAATAGTACACAGTGAAAGACGTCTTAGATTAGCATGAACCCATATGTCATCGACCGGGTAAGTGTAAAAAGTAATATTTTCCAATGAAATTTATATAATTTGGATAGGGCCGACTGATACAGTCGAAGTCTAGCAGTCTGGTAAGTGTCTGGTAAGTGTGTTCGCTTATTAGACGAGAGCTCGAGGTTCAAAGACCAGCTTAACCTTTTTGAACAAAATGGAAAACATATGTCTGTCACGACTTCGTCTCTCAGCAGTCTTCTAGCAAAAACTCTGAGAGTAAATAAAATTGCAATGAAAAATTTCTTAAATTTGTCATTCGTAGTCGATATTAAACTGTTGGTCCCGTAACTCATGGATAAAATGAATACACTGAACATGGGTGATTTGAGAAGCTAGGTTGTAAACCTGACTAAATAATTGTAATAACCAATTAACTATGCCTTCCAAAATGTATCAATACAAGGTTTGTATGCAGTTCTACTACTGTATATAAACTATGTAGATATGCAAAGTAACCAAGCAATAAATCCGATGCCTGATTGCTTTTTGACTGCGTTAGAAATACACATTAACGACGTTTTGAAATAGAATACATTGTATACATATATTTTGTACAGCGGCATTATGAAACACGATACTTTGTTCAAACACAAAGCAACTAACATTTTGGAAGACAGCCTAAGTGTGTTTCACTGTTCTGTCGCTGCTACTATGGATGTTGCTCTAGCAAGTTAAAGGGACTTGTTTCCAAAAATCGTATATTCTTACATTGCAACCAATGTTTCTGCCGTTTGTGTTCGATTGACCAGTGGATTGCTCATTGCATTACGGACAAAATTCGTTCTTTAGCCGGACTACCTGCCTGGAGCGGTCTTTCCTGACACTTATAATTTTAAAAGATTCAAATCTATTGTCCACAAACTGTAGTCCCTCTGACCTCGTTCCCATAAGCAATTTTTCTAATTCTAATACAATGCACTGCATGAGTGGGTACCATCCCCTGAACAAATCTTTTGTAAATTCTTTTAAATTTTTTTAGTTTCTAAAATCAATAGTAAGTTTAATCACTTCTAACTTCGTTGTAAAAAAGAAATGAATATGTTTTCAATGCCTAAACCTATTTTAAAGCAAATTTAACACCCAATATGCACAACACAAATTTTTAGGTCAAATTTGTTAACGAAAAAAATAAAAACAAGAACAAGAAAAAAGAAAAATAAATCGAAAACTCAAATCATTTATAAGCCTCAGGGCTACACACTCTTTCAATCGAATGCTACCACCACGTTTTGCGAGCTGGCTGAAATGAAGGCAATATATCTTCTAGTGTTGGTTATAAGCCTGTAATCTACTTTAACCTGATCACATTAATAATGCTTCAATGCTAGTGCACTATTACTGTTCAATACCATTGAAAGGTTTTTATCATTTTGCTAACGGCAGCGTATTTGTGCGTATAAAAAAATTGTTTTCTAATTCCATCAAATTGTTGTTAAATTTTTGCAACACGTTTAAACACGAAACGAATTCTAACCATGAAGCATAAATCAATGAGGAGAGCCTTAGTAAATTACATTCATATCATTTGAAGTGATTGATTTTAGAAAGAGAAAAACGCCAAAGCATGTATAAGATTTTCGGGCCATTTATGATGGCAATTTAGGGACCATAATTAATCACTGAAATGGCAAAATTTTAATTTAATTTATCATTGATAGAAGAAATAGGCACAGATTTGACCATTTTTATATTTTTGTTCATACATACAGAATTGGCCATTACAACCCTTCAGTTAGGATTACGGTCTAGCTTCTCACACCACTTATGTTGTGAGTGTTCATTTTATACATGAGTGGTGGGAACAACAGTTTAACGTCGATTCCGAACGACAGATTTTTGAGAAACTTTTCATGGCAATTTTATTTACTCTCAGTGTTTTTGCCAGAAATCTGTTGAAAGGAAGTCGCCGAAGAAATATTTCTTTTGATGTCTGACCTGGGGTTTGAACCGTGGCCTTACGTCTAATAAGCCAACACACTACCCACTAGGCTACGGGACTTCAATATATTTTTGTTCATTCATTTAAATTGTATGTAGAGGACGATATTTAATTATACAATTACATCCCGTATTTACTGGGTGTAACGGTATGCAGTGAACGTCAAGATACAAATGTGTCCATAGGGCACAGTTATGGTAAACGGGCCTTGTTATTTTATTTTGTGTGGGCGATGACATCTGTCATATATATGCAGATCCATACACATCAAATCAGTGATCAAACAACAATCACATTCTTTCATCGTAATAATGATGCAAAATTTTGTATCAGAAAATAATGATTTGTGGAAAACATAATTTTTTTGTTTTCATTTGATAAGTGCCGGAAAGTCACATCGATTGTTTGTCTAGGCATATGGTGATCATGCTTTTTCAGAAACATTATGCAGAAGATGGTTTCAATGGTTCAGAGATAATGATTTTGATGTGAGAAATAAACCACAGAAGTTTGAAGACCCCGAAATGCTAACAATATTGAATGAAAATGACACCTTGATTCAGAAACAAATGAAAGAAATGTTAAATGTTGCACAAAAAACAATTTCAGGCCATTTAAAAGCTGTAGGAAAGTTTCAAAAAGTCGGGGAAATGGGTGCCACATGAGTTGAATGAAAAGCAAATGGAAAACTGAAAAGCCTCTTGTGAAATTTTAATTCAAAAACACGATAGAAAAGCAGTATTGCATCGTATTAAAATCAAAAACTTAAACTAAAATCAAAACTTAATCAGGCACAATCATCAATTTTGGCTGCAAAAACAAATCAATTCTACAGGAAGACAATGCTACGTTTCTTATGACACCAGAAAAGTGTGGTGTACCACGAGCTTCTAGAACTGAGTAAAATCGTTAACAGACACCGCTACCGACAACAAATGATCAATATGAACCATGTATTGATCGAAAAAATACTAAAATAGGTCACAAGGTCTGGCAAAGTAATTTTACAACATGACAATGCACCTGCGCATAAAGCATAACCAGTTCCGCAGATATCTGACCTGAGGTTTGAACCTTGGCCTAACGTCTAATAAGTGACTCCGACTATTTTCTGTGGTGGGCCGTTAAAGAAAAGTGTTATGCCGATAAACCAAAGACAATTGAGCATTTGAAGGCCAACCTTCGTAATGCCATTGCCGAGAAACGATCCCCTATATTCGAAAAGTATACGAAAATATTTCTGATCGAATTCCTTGGCAATAATTCTTTTAGCGGTTCATTGTTGGCCAATACAAACTGTTCTATGTTAGTCCAGAGAATTGTCAATTTTATTTATAACAAATTAAACGTACAATATTTGTATTTAAGAATAAAAATTGTTCAGTAGGTGAGCTTTTCCTAGGGAAAAATTTTGTGCAATGTTTTGTATGCAAAAACATTTTTCTTGCAGCTAAACTGATTGCATATACGCAGCACATACTGTTTATAACGTACATACACGTTATTATTTCATGCCGAAATTTTTGTATTCCTGACAATGTATTATATTTTCCAAACGATAGCCCAAATATATATGGATATTCACATACGTACATACATCATATCGTATGCGAAAACCTTAGTAGGAAAACTATAATGTCCACCAATGCTCATTCACTGGCAAAAACAACAACAACTTTGCTGAAATTTAATTTTCAGTCAACAATAACATGAGATATTATGGTTGAAAATAAAATTTTGTCATTGATTTTCATGATGAAGTCCACCATCATAATGCAACCGTAAAAAGGAACACACAATAGTGATAACATGTTCACTTGCTGTTACGCTAACCGTAAATGAACAGAAACAAACCGCGTTAAATATTCAGCAACACAACAACAACAGTGTTTTGCATTAAAAACTTGCATAAAAATACGAGGATGAATTAATAAGTCACAGGAACTGTGTACGGGATGTATACCATGTTTGTAAGATCGATAGTGATTGATCGACCTATGGGGCAAATGGCTGTGCGAGTGGAACAAATCTGAAAACAGCTGAACTAGATTTGAGTAAGATACAGAGACTAACGTGTGTTGGCATCACAGGGACAATGAGAACCTGTAGAATAGCGGTGCTATAAGCTCTGTCGCAATTAAGTCCACTTCACATATTGGTGAAGACCAAAGCTTTGGACACTACGATTAGGCTGATAGGAGACGAGTCTAACAGACATACATAATTGGTCATTACAACCCTTCAGTCAGGATTACGACCTAGTTTCACACACCACTTATGTTGTGTGTGTTATTTTTATACATGAGTAGCGGGACCTACAGTTTAAAGTCGACTCCAAACGACAGATTTTTGAGAAACTTTTCATGGCAATTTTTATTTACTCTCAGAGTTTTTGCCAGAAATCTGCTGAGAGGAAGTCGCCGAAGAAATAATTTTTATATTTTTTTTATGTCTGACCTGGGGTATGAACTTGGGCCTTACGTCTAATTGGCCAACACACTACCTACTAGGCCACGGCGACTTCGAGACGAGTCTAACACAACATTTAATGTGGGATGTGGGACCAAGGGAAACGATTGATTGAAAAGATATGCTTAATTCAAGGAGCTATAAAAGACAAGACATTGTAATGTTATCTGACAGTGAGATTGGCAGTCGAGAATTTAGCTCATATAGAAGATAGTATTGGACTTTGTGGGCAGTGGAATCAGCTATGTAGGGAAAATGAGGTTACTTAGCAATGCCTAAGCAATGAAAATGAAGATACAGAGATAGAGAAATAATCTTCGCAAACCAAATTTGTTTAAGGAAAAAACAAGTTTTTTTTCGAAAATTATAACAAAAGGAGATATGCGTCATGCATTAAGCTATTCACGAGCAAATTGAGTTTGATAAGCGGTCATGTAATAGGCGTTACTGTAGGCTCGGAGTTCAGAATGTGTTTCGAGCTCAAAATATAGATTCTGTGACGTTGTAAATGAATCTTTGGAACATATTTTTGGCATGTGCGGTCCATTAACGCAACCCAAAAGAAGTCCTTGCAATTTGAAGTTTGTCAGGACAATAGATTTGGAAGAGATATTACAGGGATGCCTAGTAAAGGCTAGGGAAAGTACAAAAAAATCGCATTGTGGCACTACTAAGGCAACTCAAGACACAAGACTATACAAATTTTCTTTTTAAAATATTTGAAGTCGCCGTAGTCTAGTAGATAGTAAATGTTGGCTTATTACATGTGAAGCCTGGATTCAAACCCCAAAATACATATGAAAAGATATATCTCCGGCGACTCTCTATCAGCAGATTTCTTGTTAAAACTCAGACAAAATTCTGTCGTTCGGAATCGACTGTAAAACTGTAGATCCCGCTACTCGTGTATGAAATTAACACATACATAACATAAGTGGTGTGGGAAGCTAGGCCGTAATGTTGACTTAAGGGTTGTAATGATCAATTATGTATGTATGTAATGCGCTCAGAAGAGATTTCTATGGCTTCCAGTTTACATTGCGTAAATGTTCTTAAAATACTTACTGTTTTACACAGCAGTATAGCATATTTACATAAATACATACAGAATTGGCCATTACAACCCTTCGGTCAGGACTACGATATAGCTTCTCACACCACTCATGTTGTGTGTGTTAATTTTATACATGAGTGGTAGGACCTATAATTTAAAGCCGGCTCCGAACGACAGATTTCTGAAAAACTTTTCATGGCAATTTGTTATTTACTCTCAGAGTTTTTGCCAGAAATCTGCTGAGAGGAAGCCGTCGAAGAAATATTTTTCATATTTCGTTTTGATGAGATTTGAACCACGGCCTTACGTCTAATAAGCCAACACACTACCGACTAGACTACGACGACTTCTAGCATACTTACGATACCCAAATTCAGATGGAAAATTTACCTGAAAGTATAAAAAAAAATTGGTTAGATTTGTTGGTATTTATTGTGACTCTTTGGAAATTCCAAAGACTTTTAAAATAAATTTTTAAAATAATTTTCAAGTCTAAATACGTTCCTGATATTAAGGAATCCACTTTCAGGATTTAAGTGAGGAAAATTATTTTTTTTTTCGTTTTTATTTAACACGATATTATTCTTCATTTTAAAACTTAATGCTGTCTTGCATACATGGTTAAACTTAACATTTTCATATCATTTTTATATCATTTTAACTAGACAGCTATTGAAATGAACTTATGGTATTAAAATGATGATGCATCAGATGTTGTCTGCAACATCATCATCATCATCGTTATGTCTAGTGAGGTAAAGAAAAAAAAACTGTGGTTTTATTTACTGCAGACATGATAGCATAAATGAAGGCTTTATGGTGCTTTATTAAAAAAGATTAAAGAGGTAATGCCACGTAAAGTTAATCAATAAATTGTAATGGAAAATTGCTGCCTTCTTTAATTTAAAAAATTTGTCATTTATTGAACTCAATTTTCAGTAAAACAGATTAAAATTTATTTAATGAAAGCCTCAAAGTAAAAATCAAATTTCAGTGCAATGTACGATGAAAGTGTAGTAATCTCTAGAAGTTCAGGAGCTACATGTGCAACTGACTACACAAACTTAGCTCAACGCCTCCAACGGCTATTTTCCAAAACTGTTCAATACCAAGACACTTTATACTCTACAATAAAAGATGTTGTAGTCTAGTAGGTTCAAGCCCCAAGTCAGACATCTCCAACGAAACGAAAAAATATTTATTCGACAACTTTTTCTCCTCGGAAGTCGCCGTAGGTAGTGTGTTGGCTTATTAGACATAAGGCTTGAGTTCAAATTCCAGGTCAGACATCGAAACGAAATGTGAAAAAATATTTCTTCGGCGACTTTCTCTCAGCAGATTTCTGGCAAAAACTCGAAGACTAAATAAAATTGCCATGAAAAGTTTCTCAAAAATCTGTCGTTCGGAGTCGACTTTAAACTGTAGGTCCCGCCACTCATGTATCAAATTAACACGCACAACATGAGTGGTGTGAGAAGCTAGGCCGTAATCCTAACTGAAGGGTTGTAATGGCCAAATTCCTGGCAAAAGCTCTGAGATTAAATTATATTGACATGGAAAGTTTCTCAAAAGTCTGTTGTTCGGACATATCTTTGCCAATCCAGCTATAACTAAGCAAAACAAACGGGAAACTCATTATCTGGCCAAATAGGAATTGGTGAAATAAGAATATAGTTCTTGAGGTTTGGGCCCGTCATTACCCTTTAACCCTTAAATGTTTAATTTTGTTTCAAAACATTTTTCCAGCCTGCTTTATTACTTTCCAACCAAGACGAGTATACTCGACATGAACAGAGTAAAATGTTTCTGCCTGTAAAAGTAGGCTATTCCGATTGAAAATCAAACGGAGATAATAATTCCCCTTTTAGGAGCACTGAAACTTAAGCAATTCTGATTTACGCTTTAAAGTATTCTGAAACTATTTCGATATATGCACCCCCGCTTATAAAGGCAAAAAATTATACCTAAGATTTTAAATTTACTTTAAAAAATTAGGAGATGATCTCGACCCCCTCGACCATCTGTCAATTCATCGAATACGAAGCCATTGACAGCAATGAGACAAATAGAAGTCTATCAGCAGCTATTTGCTCTCAGATGCGGGATTTCAATATAAAAATTCCATGCACTGTCCTGCAAGCATTATTGAAAGAGCTTATATCCGGGGAACACTAAATATATTCTGTAACTGCACTTAACCAGAATTTGTTATTTTATTTAATACAAGCTATTGTTGCCAAGTCCCCGTAGCCTAGTAGGTAGTGTGTTGGCTTATTAGACGTAAAGCCAGGGTTCGAGCCCCAGGCCAGACATCAAAACAAAATACAAAAAGTATTTCTTCGGCGACTTCCTCTCAGCAGATTTCTGTCAAAAACTCTGAGAGTAAATAAAAATTGCCATGAACAGTTTCTCAAAAATCTGTAGTTCGGAGTCGACTTTAAACTGTAGGTCCCGCCACTTATGTTTAAAATTGACACACACAACATGAATGGTATGAGAAACTGGGTTGTAATTCTGACTGAAGGGTTTTAATGACCAATTATGTATGTTTGTATTGTTGCCAAACTAACGAATGTTCTTAAATGTAAAATTTTTTAAAACACTTTTATTTAACCGTTCTCAGGGAAACAAATTCCAATAGATTTGTTGAATAATAATACGAATGAGAATTCTTTCTTTCAAGACGAGTATACTCGACGTTATGCGAACAATTATCATATCCCTTCTGACGAGTATACTCGCCATAAACAGTTAAGGGGTTAATAACACTAATATTGTCAAAATTTAATATCGGCAGATGCTTTCCATATGCTGAGTCCACCAAAATCATTTTTGCTACATCACAATGCTTAAAAATCACAATATCGCTTCCATGTACTAAGTAATGCTTATAAATGAGAAATACTGCGAATTAAATTTGTTGCGTAAAACATTTGTATTTTTTTGTATCATATTTTACTACAATTTTCGTTCACGAAAGGCTCATTTTGGACATTCCATCACTTATCGCATTTTTTCTCTCTCTCTTTCTTTCTCTCTACCACACAGACAGTTTTAAAATATTTACTGTGTACAAGTACAAGTACATAAACGTTGTCTGTATCCATCCATTGTATAGACTTTACAAATAACAGATTAAATAAGGATTTTCTACAGTTTTTTTGTTTTTTTAATGTGATATTACTGTTTTTGTTACTTTTTTTTGTTATTCTGCCAAATAAAAGACGAGATGTGTATTATTCTCATTATGTGTGCTGGTTTTATTCTTCTTGTTCATTTCAATTATCCTTTTTATTGTTGTTGTTGTTGTTAATGCCCCAAAAAGTATGTCACGCTTTTATTGTTTACTTTATTATGGCTGTTTTCCTGTTTTGTATAGTTTTCCTGTGAAAAAAGTACAAAATACTCAACAAAAGAATGAGAGAAAATGTCGTTGCTCTGGTTTCGTTTCCTTTTAACCCATTGTTACTGTTTTTCTTTTTTTTTTTTTAATTTGTTAAGATAATGCATCGTGATTATCACAATTAATTGTTTATAAAATTTTTGGTTGATAAGAAAAACTTTAAACAGGGATTTAAGACTTTAATAATGATAATTTTAAGTAATTTATGTTTATCCCAGTGGTGGATGAGTCCATAATAGCCATAATAATAGTACATAAAGGATATTTTGTATTCAAGTCTAAATCAGTATGTTAGCCGTTGTTTGCCTCATAAAAATTTTCATATCCAAGCAAATAACATGAAACAATTCAAAATAGCTCCGCATTAACGCTTAATAATTAGAAAATTCGATTTTAACAGCGCATTAGAGAGTTTAGTTTACTGCAAAGAGCTGTTTATTATTTAAAAGTAATGGTATTGTTACGAATATGGAAATGGTGACTTGTTTTTTTACATCGTTTAACATTAAAATTATAAACAAAAGCTACAAAAACAAAAACAATGTACTTGTTTACATGATAAATAAGTAAACAAAAATATACCAACAACACCAGCATAAAAGAAGGGGATATACAATGTAAACATACATACATAATTGGCCATTACAACCCTTCAGTCAGGATTACGGCCTAGTTTCTCACACCACTCAATTTGTGTGTGTTAATTTTATACATGAGTGGCGAGACCTACAGTTTAAAGTCGACACCGAACTATAGATTTTTGAGAAACTTTTCCATAGCAGGCTTATTTACTCTCAGAGTTTTTGCCAGAAATCTGCTGAGAGGAAGATGCCGAAGAAATATTTTTTCATATTTTCATTTTGATGTCTGACCTGGGGTTTGAACTCAGGCCTTACGTCTAATAAGCCAACACACTACCTACTAGACTACGGCGACTAACAATTTTATATTTTTTTAATTCAGGTTACTAGACGTTTCATATGTTATACATATTAAGGACGTTAAAGTTATCGTAGTCTGGTAGGTAGAGTGCTCAGACATCTCCAACAAAACGAAGTATGTAAAGAAAACAATTCTTCAGTCTACTTATTCTCAACAATTTTCTGGCAAAAATTCTGAGAGTAAATAAATATGCCATGAAAAATTTCTCAAGTCTTTCGGGGTCGATGTTAATCTGCAGGTTCCGCTATTGATAGATGAAATTAACACAGAAGTTAGGTTGTAAACCCTGACTAAGAAGATTGTAAGTAAGTAATGTTAAGAGCATAGTTTGTATGTATTTGGATGTTATAAATAAACTAGTTGTAGAGGGCGCCTAGAGCTTTAGTTTTAGAACTTTAAAAAAATTGTTAGGATTACATTGTTTAAGCTGAAACAACAATAAGAAAGACTTGAAGGAAAATCACGGCCTATAATTTAAACATTCATATGAAAAGTTTTACTATATAAGCACGGATACAGGTTAGGTTAGCGGGTAGCTTGCCGTTCACAGCCAAGTTACCCTGGTGGCCATAGGGCCCAATGTGTTAACCGGTGTAGTACGGATATAAATCTTCCCTAAATATTGTTACGAAAATGGAAATGGTGCTACATCGTTTAACATTAAAATGATAAACAAAAGCTACAAAATTAAAATGACAATGGACTTGCTTACAGGATTAACAAGTAGACAAAAATATAGCAACAACATCAATATAAAAAATGTAAACAAAATGTAAACAAAATACACAAACAAAAATGAAGCAATGATGTTTACATTTATGGAGATCTCGAAAAGGCGAAGCCACGAACTTTCGACTTCAAGATCATTCATTCATTCATCAGACTGTTTACGTTGGCATATAAAAGGCAAGACAAAACAGGCAACGGAGTCAGTAAAATTTCAGTCAGTCTCGTGTAAAGACACGTTGCGTGTGAAGAGAATAATCGTGGTTTGAAGATCTCCGTTATAAAGACCTGTCGAACAATTGTTAGTGAAAATTGAAAATAAAACATTTAATGAAAACTGAACATAAATTTAATTTTGTTTGCAATCTACGAGCTCATATTTCAAACGTTTTTAAAAGGTAAAAACGTAACAATATTTAGCACTGAAAATATTTATTTTTCTGGCATCTAAACTCTCCCTAAATACTTAATTTTTTTTAGAATTTCTATTGGTACTTAGCCAAATACCTTTATACAAAATTTTCAAAGAATATGTCAAAAAATTTTCAAAAAATTTATTGAAATTGCTTCAACTCCCAAAAGGGAATTCTGCTTTGTATTGTAATTTTCTTATGTTCGTTCACATAAATACCAGGCTTTAGGCAGGCAATACGATTATGATAATATTAAGGCCATTATGAATGCATGAGATGTTGTTAATGATCATCAACTTGATAAATACAGGCTTAATTCTAATAATAAACACATGCTACTTGCTGTAATAATGTATTACAATGTGTACTTAAAGTAATGCAAATGAGCACAAATAGTGCTCACTTTCCCTCAGCTACTTAAATATTTTATTGTCGTATGTTGGTATATGTACATATGTGCATGTGTTAGATTACTTATCATCAATATGTTGTTAAGTCGCTATTAAAGTAACATTATGTACACAAATGTAAATATACATATATGTACGTACATACTTGTGAATGTGAATGTTTATTAAGGTATTTATTTAGAGAACATGAGCATTTTCTCGTATAGAATTCTGCAAAATAATTGGTTTTATGAAAGTACATCTTATAGTGTTTTCACACCAAAATTTAAAACCTGATTTTAGCATTAAAACCATAAACAGCTGATTTTGCGTTCACACTGCAAGTTTTATTAAAATTGGTTTTAAATTCATGACATTTATGACTGCGAGAAAAAAATTTTATGAGCAATATGCCTTATTTCATCTTGATATATTTAGCTTCTGACTTACCTTTCGCACAAGAAACTATATTCATTGTGACCAGAAACAACACACATTTCGATTAATAATTAAATATTTACAAATTTTTAAAATTTTCATTGAAGAAATTAAAAATATTCAAAATTTTTCCTATTTTAATACAAAATAAATGATTATTTACATTTATTTATTTATTTACATTTGTTTTTGTTTTTATCAGCTGTTTTCAGGTTTTCAGAGCTGGTAGCTCTGATTTAGTACATTTAGTACATCAAAACAAGGTTGTATTTCATAAAACCAACTTAAAACCAATTCAAAAAAGGTTTTATTTTGGTTTTAACACAATAATTTTGTATGGTAAAATCAGGTTTTATTTTTGGTTTTAACGTTAAAACCAACTTTTGCGTTAAAACCACTCGGTGTGAAAACACTATTAGAGAGACATGTTGTCATCTTATTGAATAATACAGGGTCTTGTTTTAAGTGCTTCTTATTTTTGAATTTCAATAAAAAAGTGTGTGTGATAAAGCGTTTTGAAGCCTATTGATACCATCGTCTATATTGTTACGTTTTTACCTCTTAACAACGTTTAAAACATGAGCTCGTAGTTTGCAAATAAAATAAAAATAAATTTGTGTTTAGTTTCAATTATCATTCTTTATTATTCGCACAATTCTGCATGCCACTGTTCACAACTTTATGTAAACAACAACAATTGCTTCCTCTGTTTACACCCTTTGCATAAACAATAACAATTACTAGACAATTGTTCAACTGATCTTTGTAACGGAGATCTTCAAACCACGATTACTCTTGTCAAACTCACCACGTCTTCACACAACGTTTACGTTTATTATTGTTGCGTTGTTGGTATATTTTTGTTTACTTGTTTAAAATTTTTTATGCTGGTGTTTGTTGTTCCATTAAGCAGTGCGATAATTTGTAAACAAGTTCATTGTTTTGTTTTTGTAGCTTTTGTTTATAATTTTAATGTTAAACTATGTAAAAGCAAAACACCGGTATCTAGATTTTTATTCTTTTTATTTTCATTACAATATGCCCGCCACGGCTTCTCAGTATGGAAATCTTTCGAAATGTTAAATTTTCCATGACTCCGGCGAATTAATCAGGCGAAACTCGCCCAAAAAGGTCGCTATAGTCTAGTTGATAGTGTGTTGACTAATAAGTCGCGAGTCCATGGTTCAAATCTCAGCTCAGACATCTCTAACAAAACGAAGTATGGAAACATTTTTTCCGCTCAGCACTTTTCTAGAAAAACTCTGAGAGTTAATAGAATTAACATAAAAAGATTCTTAAAACTCTGTTGTTTGGAGGCGACTTTAAACTATAGGTTTCGCCATTTATAGATAAAATCATCACATACAACATGGGTGGTGTGAGAAGCCAAGTTGTAATCATGACTAAAGAGATTATAATGACCAATTCAATAAGAAAGTAAGGTTATGTTGGCTTTGGGAACCATTAAGATTTTTGTAGATTTACTCGCATATACCTGCGACTTAAAAACACTCACAAGAATATGACTAACGGAGACAAATCTCACGTTCTCAGCAAGCATTTCACATCAACTGCACATAAAATTAATATGAACGAAATAGCTCCTGCAGAATATTCAATGAGGCATGTATAGCACCACAGTTGCCGTCCCGTTGAAAACACAGGTCTTTTTACATACATACATAATTGGTCATTACAACCCTTCAGTCAGGATTGCGGCCTAGCGGGCGGGACCTACAGTTTAAAGTCGACTCCGAACGACATATTTTTGAGAATCTTTTCATGGCAATTTTATTTACTCTCAGAGTTTTTGCCAGAAATCTGCTGTGAGGAAGTCGTCGAAGAAATGTTTTTTAAATTTCGTTTTGATGTCTGACCTGGGGTTTGAACCGCGGCCTTACGTCTAATAAGTCAACATACTACCTACTAAACTACGGCGACTTCATACGTCCTTGGTATTCACATTATTCAATTCACACCAAAAAATATTGGTAATCAAGGACCTATAGTGCTTGCCTTTGAAAGTGATTGCTTGTCCAACGTTGTCATCGGAGAATACAGAACGATGACGCCGCCAGTTTAAATATGACTTTTTCGGTATGCATTTAGCGCTCCTGGTTTTCTTGTGGATTAGTATCGTACCGAATACCCCTTATAGTTGAAGATAATTTTTCAGTTGCCAACTGCTCTAGAGTCATATATGTGTTGTCATTTGTTAAATAAACGCGTGTTTTTTAAATATTTCGCATCGATTATAGTGTGTGTATGTTTGTGCTACAGTTTTCTGGTGTGCTGTCAATTGCATTTGCTTCAATAATTAATATGCTACAGCGTTTCATAACAACAACATATTTTTAATGGCTTTTAAATTATTTACAGCTGCACAGAGAGAATTTTTACAACATCAACACATTACATGCAACATTTACTTATGGCTGCGGGTTTTTTTTTAATTCACAAATGTCTTCCACAAAATGTGAGTTTCAATGAAATTTCTTTCATACTTAATAGCCCGGCAACAAAGTTAAGGCATGATGATATTACGATGCATTACGTGTAAGAAAATAAAAATAAATTTTATGAAGGAAGATGTAGCTTTGCAGCTATTATTGTCACATGTTACAAATAAATGGTTTTTTACAAGATTTTAAAACTGAATAAAGTTTTATATTTTGAGTATAATTCCACGTTTTTGCTGGAGCAGTTGGTAACCGAACCAAAGCTTCATCGAAAATAAATAAAGTTGTCAAATTTGGTACGATATCTATCCACATAAGTACCAATAATGTCAAATGCATCTCGAAAAAGTCACTGTTTGCTGCGGATTTTTAGTTGGCTCGGCCACTGGTTTATATTCCTTTGAGAAAGACATTGGCCAGACCATCACTGTCTGCGGCGAGCTTTGTAGGTAGGTGATTACCAACTTCTTTTGCCCTGAATTAACCCATTCGTTAATTCCATACTCGTCTTTGACAGGGTATCCCGCAAAAAAGTCTGCATGTTATAATATATTTAAAGTAGGGCGAGTATACTCGTCTTTGATTTGACAAGGTATCCCGCACTGCAAAGGCGAGTATACTCGTCCTACTTTAAATATATTATAACATGCAGGCTTTTGAATTAGCAAATTTTTTGAATTTTCTTTGAATTGAACTTGCTGCACAAGCAATTTCAGAGCATGGTCATCTCATATGAAGCTAATGTGATCTTGGCCACTTAGACCTTGTTGTTCGACAACGTTGATCTTTTTCTTGAAAGGTTTTCTTAAGGTCCCAAATGTGAGCGCATATGTCACAAACTACAGCATATAAAAAATTTGATCATTTCGGTTGTGCTCTCCTCAGGGAAGCCATGGCGGACATTTGAACGATGTTATGTTGCACTAATAAGGCCATCAATAAGTGTTTTAAACGGCTAAAAAAATCTGTTATTGAATCACTTCTGAATGCGATTTTTTTTTTCATGTCGTCAAGCAAAAACAGGTACTGAGAGAAAGCTATGACTGAGGATAAAATATTCTAGAAATAGTCACTGAGAGAAAACTACGACTAAGGATTAGAAAGTTATTTCTAATATTGGTTGGATTTAGGAGATGGGTTCTCAGATAGCCTTTTGCACTATGACTATTGATGAACTGGGTTTCCCCGTGTTAACCTGAGAACCGAACCAATTATTTTTAAAATGATCATCAATAAGTCCTATTCGACTTGAAGTTTTACTGCTAAGCATTGATAGGCATAGAATCATGTATGTGGAACTAATGCCGTGCTGATAAATTCTTAAATCATGCCGTTGACGATTGATGGGGAAGAAGCCATGAGCTTCAAAACAAGTTTTCTTAGTGAATAACCCACTACAGGAAAACATGTAACACTTTATCTCCAGAGAAGATAACAACGAACAAGTTTGGAGGGTTCCAGAAATATAAAAAAAATATTTTTAAGTTTTACTCAAGTAAGTATACAACTGACATGCCGTAGTTACTCGGGTATATTTTCACTGTCGCACTGTATTATTTGTGAAATGCTACACAAATAATGAGAACTTAAAAAAAAGATACTTCAATAAGACATCGCAAAGACTGCAGTTTGGTTGGGGATATAATTAAATTAGTAAGGCTTTATTGTTGCTGTAACGCTTTAAATCCGTACATTAATGTTTCTTTAATTCCCCTGAAAAATGTCTGGAAACTAGAAACATATTCAATCATATTTGTTCCGGTTGTTAAAAATATGACATGAGAGATATTTTACAGTATTTTACAAATAAATCTGCAGTTCTCTTGGATATATAACTAAATGAATAAAATTTTATTGTTGTTACAATGCTTTAAAACCATACGTTGATGTTTCTTTAATTCCCCTGAAAAATGTATAGAAACTAGGAAATATAAAACAAATTTGACTCCGTCTCTAAAAATATCACATGAGAGATATTTTACAAATAAGTCTGCAGCTTATTTGGAAATATAATTAAATTAATAATGTATTATTGTATTTACAATGCTTTAAAGCTGTACATTAATGTTTATTCAATTCCGTTAAAAAACTGCCCTGAAACTAGGAAATATAAGCAGATTCGATCCGGTCGTTAAAAATATCACATGAGAGATATTTTACAAATACACAACATTTTGTCGAATAAACTTTCGTTGTCGTAGTGTCGTCAATTTGTAACAAAATTGGAAAAAATTAAAAAAATATCACATGAGAGATATTTTACAGTATTTTACAAATAAGTCTGCAGCTCACTTGGAAATATTAATTACTCACTTGGAAATATATTATTCAATTCCCTTAAAAACTGCCCTGAAACTAGGAAATATAAACAGATTCGATCCGGTCATTAAAAAATATCAGATGAGAGATATATGTATACAACATACTTTACATTTTGTCGAATAAACTTTCGTTGTCCTAGTGTCGTTAATTTGTAACAAAATTGCAAAAAAATTAAAAAATATCACATGAGAGATATTTTACCAATAAACAACTTATTTTGAATTTTTAGCAAATAAAATTTCATTGTCCTAGTGTCGTCAATTTGCACATGGGAGATATTTTACAGTATATTACTAATAAACAAAATATTTTGCATTTTTGTCGAATAAACTTTCTTTGTCGTAAGTTTGTAACAAAATTGCAAAAAAAAATTAAAAATCTCGCATGTGAGATATTTTACAAATAAACAAAATATTTTACATTTTATCGAATAAACTTTCGTTGTCCTATTGTCGTTAATTTCTACAAAATTGAAAAAAAAATATCACTTGAGATATATTTTACAGAATTTTACCAATAAACAACATATTTTGAATTTTTAGCAAATAAACTTTCGTTGTCGTAGTGTCGTCAATTTGTAACAAAATTGCAAAACTCTATTGCAAAAAAGGCATTAAAAAACGTCAAAAGTCTAAAACAATTGACAACAAAATTTGTCAATTTACTCGCACATTGTTAGCATGTATACTACATGGAATGCAATACCTCCATCAAATACAATACAATCACATGAACTAGTGGAGCAGCTCATACCAGTGCAGACATGCCCTAAAAGCAAATTTACAAAAAAAAAGCGTGAATGTTGACAAAGAGAATAGAATCAAATTTGACAAACACTGTGTTGAGTGTGTCTAAAGGGATAGACAAGGATGCTAGAAAAAAAGTGTCAGGAAAAAAGGAAAATAAAACGTTTTAACATCGCTAATGGCCAGACAATAACAATTTGCCTCAAACAGTTTCTAGAAACAAAAACAAAAAAATAAATAAAATTTAAATTGAAACAAAAAGTTCACGTTTTTTTTTAAACAAACAGTGTTTTGTTTAGAGAGGGGAAACAAAATAAAAAGGACGCAAAAGACGTACAACAAAGAAAACAAAAAGTGAGAAAAAAATTCATCTGCAATTTAGTTTTAACGGTGACAAAAGGGCATTTATGTCAAGTCAAAGCGTTACGTTTTAGTGAACACCGAACGTGCAACAAAAAAGTTAAGAGTCTTAGGGTTATTATTACAACTTGCCGTTAAAGTTGGGTTTAGTTAAAGGTAACTTTAGCGAAAGTGAACTTTAAAGTTACCTTTAAGTTATTTTTGTTATTACAACCTACAGATAAAATAAAGTTAACTTTTTCAAAAATATGGCAGTGCCGGAGCATTGTTCAAATAAAATTTAAAATTTCCTAAAAACAAGTACACGTCCTCTAACCTGACCTAACCTACATGCTTTATGACATTCGATACCTTATTGATAGGCCAGTTTTGCAAAATAATTCATTGGATAGCAAGGTAGCGCTGTTTGCTCCCATTGCACACTATTTTTGTGGGAGTACGTAGTCTCTCGTAAGAGGGTACCAGTCAACCACAATTCCAGCTCTGAAAGGCAACATTACTACAGCTCTTACAGATTTGAGAAAAAAACTTTTAATCCAACAACCAAATTGGTGGATTTTCTTGAATGGAAACTGCATGCAAAGCATTGTACAACGGAAATTTCAATTAAATTTATACATGAGAAAAGAATTTATACACAGAAACTACTCTCATTTACCCACTTGTAGAGAGGCCCGACAAATCTGGTTAGATATGAATGCAGGCGGAAAGAAAATTTCGTTAAGCCTGATCAGAGGTCGTTTTAGGAATCTCATAGTAGTCTCTGTGGGGAATGGGAATACCGCAGAATGACTGTTGCAAAAACTGTAACAACGAGGAAGAAGTAGAGAGAGATTATAATTGTATGACAGTGTTTAAATAGGATCTTATAGCAGTCACGTAAACTTTTATCTTCGAGGAGGCCGCCAATTTAATCTAACCTATGGGAAAGATTAGTAGTACAAAGCAGATAAGTCAGGTATATTTTAAAATCGTTCCTGAAAAACGTAGTCACCGAAGTCTAGTAGGTAGTGTGTTAGCTTATTAGACGTGAGGACACGGTTCAAACCGTCAAACATATTGTTACGCTTTCACCTTTCAAAAAAGTTTAAAATATGAGCCGTAGATTGTAAATAAAATAAAAATAAGTTTGTGTTTAGTTTTAATTAAAATTCTTTATTATTCGCACAATTCTGTGTGCCACTGTTCACAACTTGATGCAAACAACAACAATTGTTTTGTTTGTTATTCCCCTTTGCGCTCTTTTGCATAAATAATAACAATTATTAGACAATTATTTGACTGATCATTGATCTTCAAATCACAATTACTCTCTTTAAACACATCGCGTCTTCACACAAGACTGACTGAACTTTTACTAACTCCGTTGCCTGCTTTGTCTAGCCTTTTATATGACAACGTAAACAGTCTGATTAATGTTCTTGAAGTCGAATGTTCGTGGCTTCGCCTTCTCGAGATCTCTGTAAATGTAAGCATCATTGTTTCATTATTGATGGTTGTGCATTTTGTTTACATTTATCCTTGGCGTGTTTGTAGTTGCCGTTTGAAGTCGCCGTGGTCTAGTAGGTAGTGTGTTGGCTTATTAGACGAAAAGCCAGGGTTCGAGCTCCAGGCCAGACATCAAAATAAAATACAAAAAGTATTCCTTCGGCGTCTTCCTCTCAGCAGATTTCTGGCAAAAACTCTGAGAGTAAATAAAATTGCCATGAAAAGTTTCTCAAAAATCTGTCGTTCGGAGTCGACTTTAAAATGTAGGTCCCGCCACTCATGTATAAAATTAACATTAACAAGTGGTGTAAGAAACTAGGGTTGTAATCCTGACTGAAGGGTTGTAATGACCAATTATGTATGTATGTTATGTATGTATGTGTTTGTTGTTGCATTTTTGTTTTCGTGTTTGGCATTTTTTTATACTGGTGTTTATTGGTATATTTTTGTTTACTTGTTTATCATGTAAACAAGTTCATTGTTTTTGCTTGTTTTTATTAGCTTTCCTTTATAATTTTAATATTAAACGATGTAAAAGTAAAACACCATTTCCATTTTCGTAGCAATATCAAGCAAAACAAAATATGAAAAATATTTCTGCAGCGACTTCCTTTCAGCAGATTTATGCAAAAATTGTAAAGAAAAGTTTCTCATTAATCTGCCGTTCGGAGACGACTTTAAGCTAGAGGTCCTTGGTTATAAAATTAAACCACAGCATAATTGGTCTGAGAAGCAAGGTGGTAATCCTAACTGAAGGGTATCAAAAAAATTTTTTTTTGTGGTGTGTGATTAGTAGGACAAGTATGGCAGTAAATTAAAAGAATTTCATTTAAAAGTGTTACTAAGAATGCTAATAACACAACTTTAATACCCTCCTCGTTCTATCAACGGCAATACAAGCTTTAGTTTTCGTTCAATTACACATTCTGGATTGTGTAAAGAATTTATTGCAGAGAAGTCCTATTAGCTAAACGTTGTAAAACGTTTCTACTTACATTTGTTGTAGAGTCTAGAGTCACGCAGTACCATTTAAACTGTAAAACATTTTAAGGAAATTGAAGAGAAACAACAACTCAACTTTAGATTTGAGGATGGGTCTTTGTTTACAATTGGGTCTAAGTTTACAATTTTTTCAAGTTTTTTTTTTCTGCTGTAGTTTTCTTGTGTTTCTTGTTTCTGTCGTTGCATATCTTCGAAATTTAAAAAATGTTGTGAGACAAATTTACCAGGAACGTTTTATGACAAATACAGACACAGTCATAAATTTGTAAAATGTTTTCTTTTTTTCCATATTTTCGTAAGTTGAACAATAGCAGTGGGTGGTAGTGGTGTTTCACCTGTTTCGACCAATTATTATGTCAGCTGTTTAGCCAATTGTACGACAATATTTTTGCATGTCATGTTAGCTGTCTTTTATTTTTTTTCGCTAAAGGCTTTCAACATTATGTGTCAGTCAGTACAAAAAAATAAAAAACTTATGTTTGGTCAAACGAGATGTTATTCTTCTCCTTCTTTTTCTTTTTACTTGTTTGATTGTATACGTGGAAAAATGTTTGTATAAAGACCTCGAATATCTATTGAAATTGATTTTGTGCTTCTTTTGTTTTCTGTTGGCTCAGTTGTTGGTTGTCAACAAATACTGTCTCTAACGGTATTTGTTTTTTGGCAGAATATTTTCCAAACGGTTTGGCAAACATGTTTTGTTAAGCATTTCAATGGTGGAACAGTTGGTCGCAAAAGAATTTTCCAATATTTGGTTTAGCATGACAATGAAAGAAATTTTATTTTTATTTTTTTGGATGAAAAAGAAAAGCATGAAAGGGACTTGAATGATAAATTATTTGAAATTATTTTAAACAAAATATCATATCCGAACATGCTATCTCTGCATTCTATATAAAATTCGATGATTAGCTATGGTAATTACAAAATTTACCTTCAATATTCAATATTCTTCGAACACTGCATTGCAGACAGAATTCGCTCTTTAGCCGGACTATTCTTATGTGAAACTAATTACCTGCAAAGGTCTTTCCTGCCACTTATAACGGGTGGACCATCTATCGGCTCAATTTTGAACCATTGGTTACTTCCAATCTTGCAATACTTATGTCATTCTATTCTGTCACAAAATTCAAAAGTGGTTGATTTCTACAGGATGGTGCAACTTGCCACACGTTTGATAGCCGTTTAATTAGCCGAAATGGTGATGTCGTTTGGCCACCAAGAGGCTGCTATTTGACACAGTTGGTCAATTTTCTGTGAGGCGCCGTTAAAGAAAGGTATCACGCCGTCAAACCAGAGACAATTGAATATTTGAAGGCCAACATTTGTGATGCCATTGCCGAATTACGACCCCATATATTCGTAAAAGTGCACGAAAATTGGTTTGACGGAATGAGGCGCTGTGAGGCCAGCTGCTGCAGCCATATGAATGAAGTAATATTCCATTTCTAACCGGAATAATTGTACTTTTACAACAGAAAGATTGATTTGGAAAAATTTCAAACTAATTTTGTGTTATTGTACTGTTACGAAAATGGAAAAATCTAGATACTGGTGTTTTGCATTTACATTGTTTAACATTAAAATTATAAGCAAAAGCTAAAAAAACAAAAACAATGAATTTGTTTACAAATTATCGCACTACGTAATATAACAACAAACACCAGCATAAGAAAAGATAAACAAGTAAACAAAAATATACCAACAAACACCAGCATAAAAGATGATAAACAAATAAACAAAAATATGCCAACAAATACCAGCATAAAAATGATAAACAAGTAAACAAAAATACAACAACAAACACTGCAAGAATTAAAGTAAACAAAATACACCAACAATAATAATGAAACAATGATGTTTACATTTATAGAGATCTCGAGAAGGCAAAGCCATGAACATTCGCTTCAAGAACATTTATCAGATTGTTTACATTGCCATATAAAAGGCAAAGCAAAGCAGACAACTAAGTTAGCAAAAGTTCAGTCAGTCTTGTATGAAGACGCGGTGTGCTTGAAGATATCCGTAACAAAGATCTGGCGAACAATTGTCTAGTAACTCTTATTGTTTGTGCAAAGGGTGTAAACAGAGGAATAATAAACAAAGCAATTGTTGTTGTTACATCAAGTTGTGAACTGTGGCATACAGAACTGTGCGCATAATAAAGGATTTTAATTGAAACTAAACATCAATTTATTTTTATTTTATTTGCAATCTACGAGTACATATTTTAAACGTGCTTAAAAGTTAAAAACGTAACAGTATTTGTAAATTTAAATCGTTTAAATGCCCAACCTTTATGCAATTGGTCTTGACCTATTATAAAACTCTAGTCATTTATTTACAATGTTTTAATTCATAAATGTTTTTTCATTTATTTATTCAGTCCTTTTAAAGCATTTTAAGTGTCATTAAACAATTTTAATTAATAAATATTTAATGTATAATACATTGTATATGTTTGCAACAACATTTTATTTCCATTATTTTTAATGCCAACAAAATGACTTTCAAGTTTCAGTAAGCCAAGGAAAATAAAATTTTTTTATTCACACAATATGATTATAAACGAATATTGTTAATGCCTCTACGGGGAGAAATGCATTTCAAGAATATATTTTTCCATTTTGCACCCAATGCCAGTGAAAGATTTTATTCTTGCTTCTCATTCCTATCCAACCAACAACAGGTTTTCATTCGGTTCATTATTTTTCTTAGCCTCTGGAGTATAATTTTTACACTCAGTTTAACGTTTGTATGAAGGGCTCGATTATTTCCTCCAGCATCTCGTGTATTGTATGCACGGTGTGGTGAAATGTTTACATATCGAAAGCATTCAGCATTGGTTTGGTCTACAGAGCAAATGACTTGTTTGGCCACAGTTTTGTTTGTTGTTTTATTTTCAGTTTTTCTTTTACTACCATCTGCACTAAATCCCCATAAGAACGTTCAAGGTTTATGTGGTGAAAACAATGGATTAAAAAATAAAGAAAATTTAAGATGTGCAAAAAGCATGGGGAAAAGAATTGCTACACATATGGTACGTTACTCTTACGTACATATGTATGTACATATATACATATGTATGTATGTAAGAATATAATGTTGTTCTTTTGCATTATTTTTGTATTGTTCTGTGAAAGTAAAAATAAAGTTTTTAAAAGTTTAAAATAAAGTGTGTTGCTCTCATATAGCTGAAGTAAATGATATGAGAATAATTTAAAAAATAAATGGGTTTTGGCAGCATTTGGAAAGGTTTAGAAAAGAAAAGTTTGTTACATTTATCATTAAAATATACAGTAATCCCCTTTATTACATGGTACTTTTACAATTCATTCTCATATTAAGCACTATTGTCATCGAAATGAAGGCTGGAGAATTAGAAAAAATTTGTGTTGCTTTTATATACCGCGGTTCCACAACACATGAACACATGTAGTGCTTATATTGGGTTGTTCGGGAAGAAATTTCGTTTCTTCCCGACAGGGGATTTAATTGTATTTTTTTGCACCCAACTTCACACTTAAGCCGTATAATTTTTATATGCTTTGAGAGCTCATATAGCAAGGCTTGTTTGTAAAAAATTCCACTTAATTCTACGCAGTAGTTTTTGGTTGGTGCCCTTTTAAATATGGAGAGCGATAAGCAGCACAAAGGGTAAAAATGCTTTTCAAGCAAGAAAGAAAATGGCCAATGTATATGGAGAAAGTGTGTTGACAGTACTCCAGGGCCAGAACTGGTTTGCAAAATTTCGATCCGAAGATTCACTACGTTCGGGAAGGCCGGTTGAAGCTGATAAAGACGCGATAAAGGCATTAGTTGATGCGAACCGGCGAATAACAATACGTGAGATCGGATGGAAGTTAAATTGATCAAATTCAACAGTTTATGACCATTTGATTGATATTATACGAACACTGTTTTTCATTTCCACAAAAAAACGACATTACTTTCCGAACAACCCAATAGTTGCCTTTATTTTTTCCACAAACTCAAGTTAAACTTGTAGCTTCATTTATGCATTCAAGATGCATTTTTTTAATATTCAAAGGTTATGTTTTGTTTTCCCTATTATTCTTTGATAGCAAAACCAGATTTGGCATGAAGAATTAGGAAGAAATTTAAAAATATTCACAAACCAGTGCTTTAGTAATACAATTGAAATTTTCTTGTCTCGAAATCGGCTGATAGTCACACAGTGCAGCTTTGAGAGACCATCTACACTCAATATAGAAATCTTGAGGCAAACACACCGATGATGCTACTAGTTTTAGATCCATACATACATTACAGATCATTACAATTCTTCAGTCAGGATTACAACCTAGCTTCTCACACCACTTACGTGGTTAAGTTCGTACATGAGTAGCGGGAGCTCCAGTATAAGGTGGATTCCGAACACAAATTTTTGAGAAACTTTTAATTTACTCTCAGAGTTTTTTTTTCCAGAAATCTGCAAAGAGGAAGTCGCCGAAAAAATATTTTTTCATTTTTGAACCGTGGCCTCACCTCTAATACATCTACCTACTAGACTACGATGACTTTAAATCCTTAATTATAGCAATTGGGCTCGTAGTTTGTGAGATAAGACACTTAGAGTGCAGCAAAATTTGTTGGTTTAAAGAAAATGGCTTGTACGTAATTTGATGTTTCTTGGCAAAAATTCTATTGTAGACAAATCTTTTCATTTGATAAATCAAGAAAATCTACCATTGAGAAGTGATTTGCTTAGTTTAAACAAGGAAAAAATAAGCATCGAGTACGATGCACGTTGGGGATGTGCCCTAAAGAGGATGTTACAAAGGAAAACATCAAAATAGTTAAAAAAAATAATTTTTAAATGGCAGTAAAATGAAACTGATTGAGATTGATTGAAAGTATCAAGTCGCCGCTGTCTAGTAGGTAGTGTATTGGCTTATTAGACGGGAGGCCATGTCAGACATCTCAAATAAAAACAACTTCCTCTCAGTAGATTTCTGGCAAAAAATCTCAGAGTAGATAAAATTGCCGTGATATGTTTCTTTAAAATCTATAATGCAGAGGCGACTTTAAACTGTAGATCCCGCCACAAAATTAACACACACAACATATGTGTTATGAGAAGACTAATTAAGTAAGTAAGTTTTGTACAATTGAACAAAAAACAACAAAATAATTTATAATTCTGAGAATTGTTTGAAGCTATTTCATCATAAAAACCAGAATTTTTGCATCAAACTATGATAAAACATGATTCCATTAGTTTACGGCAGAAGTGAGTGGACTACACAAGCGACAGTCGACTGACAGGGTTATGTCATTAGTATTTTGGAATTCGTTTGGTGTAATATTCTTAAATTATTTTGAAAAGGAAAACCCATCAACAGTGACTATTACTTAGAATTATAGGAGTGTTTTATACGCATTAGCTCATTTGTTACATTCGAAGAAGCAAGTTCAACATTGGATAGGATAGGGTAATGAATTGACGAATTGTTTCTAGCATAGAGATGGGTTTTACAGAGAAATTCTATGAGTAGGGCACACAAAACAAAAGACAATTTCATCCAGTAAATGAATGAAAATAATTAAATTTGATCAATATGGTTTATTTATGTAAACTAAACTTGAAAATGGATTCAATTGCACGATTATAAGAAAATATCATTGAAAATATCTCTAAAAGCGTAAGAGAGCACAAGATAAACACTTGTGAGTCAAAATACATATTGTTACAAAATTTATATACTGGTGTTTTGCTTTTACATCGTTTAACATTAAAATTATAAACAAAAGTTACAAAAACAATGCAGTAAACAAACCTGTTTACAAATTATTGTACTGTTTAATATAATAACAACCAGCATAAAAAACAAGTAAACAAAAATATACCAACAACACTACAAGAATAAATGTAAACAACGATGTTTACATATATAAAGATTTCGAGAAGGCGAAGAACATTCATCAGACTGTTTACTCTGCCATATAAAAGGCAAGGCAAAGCAAGCGAGTTAGTAAACGTTCAGTGAGTCTCGTGTGAAGACGCGGTGCGTTTAAAGAGAGTAATCGTGATTTGAAGATCTCCGTTAAAAATATCTGTCGAATAAATGTCCAGTAATTGTTATTGTTTATGCAAAAGACGAAAACAGAGGAATAAAAAGAAATGCAATTGTTGTTGTTTACATCAAGTTGTGAACAGTGGCACACAGAATTGCACGAATAATAAAGAAATTTAATTAAAACTAAACACAAATTAATTTTTATCTACGAGCTTATTTTTTAAAACGTTTTTAAAAGGTAAAAACGTAACAATGTGTTATTAAACGCAATAAATATGTATTAAAAATGTGTATTTAATTTGCAGTTTAAATGGTAACTGAAATTTAAAAGACTCTGTATACTTAAAGTTGAATACGGTGAACAATTTTTAATATAAATAACAGATATCATATCGTTTTTCATCAACACATACCTGCAATAAAGTAAAGTTATGGTACGCACAGTTAGTATATATGTAGTGACACATTATTAAGAAAATATATTTTAAAATATTTAAAAAGTTTCTTAAAATAAAAAAAAACTGTTATTAGAATACTATTTCGGCGTTTATATGACAATTGCAGTTGCTCGTATGTGTTGTACGTAGCGTATGAGTAATGTCTGAATAATTAAATATTACGTATACGCATGTTGAGGCCATAATGATTACGTTGAAGAAGCAAAGATAATATTTGTACTGATGTTTGTAATCTGTAATGGGTGCTTCGATGGTCTAGTCGGTAATGTGCTAAGCTTCAAATACCGAGTCCATGTGTTCGATTCGCACCAGAGATGCTGGGGGGTTACTCTGTAACTCGATACGAAAATTAAAATGTACGTATTCGAACAAATTGTACTCTGTAGGACGTAAGTATGGAAAATTTTCGAAAGTGTGACGAATGTTTTTTTTCTTTTCGTACGAGCAAAAAACAACTCAACTCTGTATTACGAAAACGAGCATAAAAAGCGTAGTAAATATTCGAAAATTCTTCGTTAGCAATTGTGTTGGTGACAACTAATAATAAATTTAAAATGTAAGTAAATTAATACAAATACATTGCAAAATAAAGATGAAATAATATTTTTTAAATAATTTCAAAGAAGTGAGTCAAAAAGAATTTTATATACCAATTAAAAACAACACACAACTAGTGTGGACTTTATGGTGATTTGGCCAAGGAACATCAGAAAGTGCCGGATGCAAGAAACAAATCCAATAACCTGAACCGATTTGGATTCACTTGGTCCAACGATTGATTGCTCTCATTATTTGAATGTGGGTACCATCAACAGCTCCGATGATTCCAGGGATTCCACTTTTATTATAAAAATATTTTCTAGCCCCTCGTTGATTTTCAACAGAAGATTCAAAAATTATGTGTTTAGGGCATACAATTCTTTCGATGACTTCACATACTTCTGTTAAACATCTAGACACTGACTGCTGAGAGAGCCCTAGGTAATGGTCTTGGCCTATTTGTTGCTGATATCTACCTTGTGCTAGGAATTTTAAGGCAACGGCTAACTTTAAGGAAGGACATGTAGCGGTAAATCTTTTTCTAGCTTTAAAGTCGCCTTTAATAAGACATATAAAAAGGGCTTCTTTGCTTAGACGAAAATTTTTAATAAAACTAAAAATGAAAAAATTTGTTATCACCAAGTGCTGCCAAGTTTATTTTTGTGTTTCCTTTTTATTTTTACTGCAACAATGAAAATTTTCGAACGATTTACACTTTTCGAATACTTTTACTTTTCAAGTCGAGTTACGGAGTAACCCCCCTGGGGTTTTTGTGACTGTCTGACTGTTGACATTTTATATGATTAACCGCAATAGAAACAGAAAGCGAGAATTATTACAAAGCAATTCTTGAAAAAGGTGAAAAAAAGAATAGAATTTGCCTTACACTACCTCTTTTCCCTTTCTCCTATAACTATCACTCTGTTATTCTTACGCAATGCAGTAAATAAGTAGGAGCTCATCTCCTGATTGTTGGTCTTTAAAAGGAAAATAAATAAAAATCATATGGATAAGGACATGTAACCTGTTTGAAGGCCTAGGTTACTTTTCTTAAGTCAATGCTTGACAAATCAAAATATTTATTTTACTGAATAGAACATTCGATTTTAGAATTCAAACTTGTAAGTTTTGGTCTGATGACTCGGAGGTTTCTAAAGGGTCCCTTGAAGTTTACACTGATGTCTCAAAGACGAATGCAAGGTGGACTGTAGTAACTTTATTAAGGTCTTTGATATCAAATTTTCTTATAGACTGTCTAACCACTGCAGAGTTTTTCAAGCAAAGTCATTGCAATGCTTGTTGAGTGGCGGGATTTTCTCTGAAAATCTCATGATTTACTCAAACAGTCAGGCTGTAATTAAGCCCCAACGAACGTAGTTTCAACGTCCGTCCTTGTCCATGAATGCCAAGGATTTCTCAGACAAATTTCTGATCGTTGAAAGTTAACTCTCATATGGGTTCCATGACATAGTGTGGCACGGAGCTGAAAATCTCATAATTTACTCGGACAGTCAGTCCGAACATAGTTCCAATGGCTGTCCTTGTCCATGAATGGCGAGCAATTCTCAGAGAAATTTTGTTTCATTCAAACGTAATTGTTATATAAGGTCCAGAACACAGGGATATCATTGGAAATTGTATTAATGATGAGATGACCAGGATCGATACAGGGCATCGGTATTCCCATTCCCTTAATTAATTTGGTTATTGTCCTCTCATTTTACGGGGAGGCTCAATCTCGTTGTCAGTAGGAAGGTACGTGCAATATTGTCAGATTCTGTTGGACTGGCATAGAAAAAAGGACCACTTCTGTTATTAAATTGCATAATAGCGATTCTTACGGGCCATTGTGCTTTTGGTAGGTATGCCGAAAGACTTGGCTTTACGACGAATGACTTCTGCAAAAGCTGTGTGTCTAAGGAGGAGAAAAAGACTGTCTTTTACTTCATGTGTTAGTGCCTGCTGTTGCCATAGAGAGACGAAGGTTTTTAACTTCTCATTTTCTGACCTCATTTATCGAGCGCTCTAATGTAAATATTGCTGCAATAGCAAGATTTATTTTGGATTCTGGATGGTTTCCTTTAGGGAATGTTTGATCCCAAGGTAGAATTGATTGTGGTATTACTAAAAGCCTAAATGCTGGCCTTAGTGGGACCTCTTCCTTCCTCCTGCCTTTTAGTAGGCATAACAAAGCCTCGGCATTCCAAATAAAGACTTATGCAGGAAATGTGGGACTGAGGAGGATACCATATGTATCAATGCCCTGCTATTAGCATAGTGAGCCAATATACTACCTACTAGACTACTGAGAATTATAGAATTATGGTTCTATTAAAATTTAAGTAACCTAACGCAACAAAAATGGTTTCAGAAATTTCCTGTGTTTTTAAAATAATTTGATTTCGGAAGTATGTTTACTTACATTTGCTATGAATATCACTTCATTTGTTATTTCTTTTGTATTCTCTTGAAATGAGAGTAAAATGGAATGTAGTATTTTCCCTTTAATGGAATATTAGTTTTGCCTGCCCTTTTTTGTATTTTTGTTTATGAAGAAACTTCATATCAATTTTTTTTACTTTTTTTTGATTTTTAATTCCTTTTTGTTTTTTGGTATATGTATTGTACAGGATTTTTTGTTTGATTAAATACTGTTGCAATAGAATTCTTTTTTTTTTGCGTAAAAGTTTTTGTAAATAGAACTGTTGTAGTAGTGGTGGTAAATGCAATTGAAATCCAATGTTGCCAATGTTGCCACTTGATTGCAAAGTTTTTATTATTTTTACTAGCAAATAAACAATAAACATACATTGTGCGGTTTGTTGGTTTACAAACAAAACTAAATTTTATTCCATTTTTTGTTTCCTGTTTTATTTTTTTATAATCAAACATTGTAACAATTTTAAAATATTTTTGTAAATCTATTGTTATTAAAAAAAGTTTAAAATTTAAAAGGGAACTATTTTTTTAACAAAATAAATTTTTTTTGCTTTACAAATAATTGTTTTTCAAAAATATTTCAAAAATCTGAGTTCATTTCAAAAAGAAGGTAGAAATGGTGAGATATTTAAACGTTAAATTTAAAAATGCAATAAAGCAAAAGTGTTCTGAAATTTTATCAAATTTCTCTTTTTGTTGTGAAATACAATACATACATACATAACTGGCCATTACAACCCTTCTGTCAGGGTTACGACCTAGTTTCTCACACCACTTATGTTGTGTGTGTTGATTTTATGCATGAGTGGCGGGACCTACAGTTTAAAGTCGACTTCGAACGACAGATTTTTGAGAAACTTTTCATGGCAATTTTATTTACTCTCAGAGTTTTTGCCAGAAATCTGCTGAGAGGAAGTCGCCGAAGAAATTTTTTATGTTTCGTTTTGTTGGTGATGTCTGGCCTGGGGCTCGAACCCTGGCTTTACGTCTAATAAGCCAACACACTACCTACTAGACTACGGCGACTTCAATGTAAAATACAATTGTTTCGATTATTTCATTCATTTGCTGGCCTCACAGTACCTCATTCGATTGGACCCATTTTCATGCTCTTTTTCCAGTGTAGGGGGTCATATCTTGGCAATGACATCACGAGTGTTGGTCTTCAAATGCTCAGTTGTCTCTGGTTTGTCGGCACAGCACTTTTCTTTAACGGTGCTCCATAGAAAATAGTCCAATTGTGTCAAATCGCAGCTTCTTGTGCCCCATTTCGGCTAATTAAACGGCCATCAAACGTTTGACGCAATAAATCAATTGTGGCATGAGATGTGTGGCATCCTGTTGAAATCAAACATCATTTACATCATTTACATCAATACCATGAAGAGCGGGTACAAAAATTCAGTTATCATGGTGCGATAGTTGTCTTCCTTGACCGCCCTCATTTTCAAAGAAATATGACCCAATGATGCCTTGGCTCCACAAGCCGCACCAAACAGTCACTCGTAATGGGTGCATTGGCTTCTGTAAAACCACGTGTGGGTTTGCTGAGCACCAAATTCCGCAACTTTTCTAACGTACCCACCTTTCAGCAGATTTCTGACAAAAATTCTGAGTGTAAATAAAATTGTCATGAAAAGTTTCTCAAAAAATCTGTCAACTTTTAACTCTAGATCCTGCCACTCATGTATAAAATTAACGCACACGACGTAAGTGGTGTAAGAAGCTAGGTCGTAATCCTGACTGAAGGGTTGTAATGACTAATTACGTAGGTATGTACCAAGGTGAAAATGAGCTTCATCCAAAAGATTATTATTTTTTTGCCAAAATCTACATCACCGTGTTGTTTCTCGTTGGTCCAATAAATTCCAATGTTGTTCAAGCATAAATCGATTCATTACGTTCAATGGAGACATTGTGACAATAGAATGATACAAGTATTGCCAGATTCGAAATAACCGATGGTTTAAATTTAAAACGATAGATGGCCTACCCGTGTTCGTATAACGACTTGACGCTTAGAAAGTATCTTTACTTTCTTGTACTTCTATATAAAATGAATTCAGAACCTCGCGAGATTATCCATGTGTTCTGAATATTTTAATCTGGGACCCTATTCTGTCCTACTATATGTCCTTGACCCATTTGTATATCACAGAAATGTCGCTCTCTTTGTCTTTCAGTCTTGGTACACAGTTTCGATGCGAAACATTTATCAAAATAATAGAATTAATTGGGACTATCTAGGCAATAGTTATGGAGGAAACTGTTATCCTTACGATTTGCAGTTCACAATGCCTCCTGAGTTGTCTCCCAGAGTCATTTAATAGGTTCTTATTGTCACGGATAAACCCATCCAGGCCCGTCTCTGTAATTGGTGGGACCACAACTGAGTACAAGAGTGTATGTATAAAAGGTTTTCATTATATTTGTTTGTGGATGTTTTATAGTTATTTTATCAAATTGTTTCGATATATCGATAGGTTACATGGCTTTTAAAACATCGATGTATATCGTTCACCACAATTCGGTGACCCCTAAGTATTTTAAACTTTATAAAACGATGTTTGCAAATCGTAATGAAAATTCTTAATGAATTTTTCTTTTCGTATTCCTACAAATATAACTTTTTCTTACAAATACATAATAATTGTTATGAACTTTGAAGATTTTCTACGTTGCCATGCCTTGCATACATTAATATTAGCATTTTTATTCAAATTAACAGGAAAACAATTGCAAATGATTTATTCAAGTCTAAACGGAAAACATGGAATGCTTATGACTGACATAAAATTATAGCATGCAACTTAAGGTGTTAAGGTTAAACACGATAACATATATTTTAAGAACTTGTTTAATATTGTTACGAAAATGAAAATGGTGTTATACACTGTTCAGATATGCACCCTTATTGCGTAAAACGCAATAAACGCCATTATTGAGTTCAATATTTCATATAAAGTTTCAATTAATAATTGCGCAATAAATACGCAAATTGTTATAATATTGAGTAAAATTTAAAATTCAGCACTGTCATCAGTGTGTTTAGTGAGCATATCACAATTAACCGAACACTTTCTGTTGATATTTGACAATTCAAACAACAATGAACAACACCAGTATAAAGAAGGGTATAAACAAGTAAACAAAAATGCAACAACAAACAAAAACTGAAACAACGCTGTTTGCATTTACGGAGATCTCGAGAAGGCGAAGCCACAAACATTCGACTTAAAGAACATTCATCAGAACCATTTACATTGGCATATAAAAACAGGGCAAAGCAGACAACGAGTGAGTAAAAAGTCAGTAAGTCTTGTGCGAAGACGCGTTGTGTGTGAAGAGAATAATCCTGGTTTGAAGATCTCCGTTATAAAGATCTGCCTCTGAAGTCGCTGTAGCCTAGTGTGGTAGGTAGGTAGGTAGTGTGTTGGCTTATTAGACGTAAAGCCAGGGTTCTAGCCTCAGGCCAGACATCATGACAAAATACAAAATGTATTTCTTCGTCGACTTCCTCTCAGCAGATTTTTGGCAAAAACTCGGAGGGTAAATAGAATTGCCATGAAAAGTTTCTCAAAAATCTGTCGTTCGAAGTCGACTTTAAACTGTAGGTTCCACCACTCATGTATAAAATTAACAAACACAACGTAAGTGGTGTGAGAAACTACGACGTTGTACAATGGGTCAATTCGACCTCCGGGTACTGTACTTGTCTTAACTGACAATTACACGTCCTCTAACATAACCTAACCTAAGATCTGCCGAACAATTGTTAGTGTTTACGCAAATGAGTGTAAAGAACAATACCAAATAAAGCAATTGTTGTTGTTTACGTCAAGTTGCGAACAGTGGTACACAGAATTGTGTAAAGAAAAAAGAATTTATCTGAAACTATACACAAATTTATTTTTATTTTATTTGCAATCTACAAACTCATATTTTAACTGTTTTTAAAAAGTTAAAAACGTAAGAATATTTATTTTGATAATTTTTTTATGCATTTAAAAACAGAATAGAAATTTTGTTAGATTTTTAAGGTTTTTTCTTTATGCTACTAACAGTCAGTGAACTATGTTTCAGAAGGAGGGAAGAAGTCTGGTTCTGTACAAAGAACATGTCACGAAATCTACTGATGAATCTCGTATTGGACTTGTTTTCCATTATCATAACTATAGTCTCCAAAGTGTTCCAGTGCCATTTTACGACCAGTTTATATTGCTCCAGCACATGCTATTCTCTGCATCAGAACAGTTAACAAATTTGTTCTGCCGGCACATACATACCATGGTTCCATAGGTTTTCTGATACCACAAAGCTCATTTGAGCACGCATAACGGCCCGTTATGATGCTACGGGTGAACGCAGTCTCTGTACTGACCTAGTTCCACCAAAATCAGGGAAGGGGAAGAAGTTGGTCGGCGCACGCAAAATTATTTCTTTACCTGCTAACTTTTCCCATTAAATAAACCCCAGTATAAATATAACTTTTTTACCAATAAATTTTTGTTTTTTAACCACTAACTTCTCCATACTATAATATAATTCACAAATTTATGGTCAGTAATTCTTATTTAAAGAAAACTTAATATTACAGATAAAATAAAATGCTGTGAAGTAAAATATTAACAAGAAAATTTTCATTAACTTTAAGCACGCGCTGGTGTGTAAGAACTACTAATAATTTTTACTTTTCCTCGTTTTTAATTTTTTTCGTTTAAAAGCACAACAACTTGAGTAAAATAATTTCAGAATTGCTTAAACCAAGTAAAATACTATGAAATTCCCTCAAGTACCTTAAAAATACAGTGGTGATACTATAAATAAGGCAAGTAGTCAGTAGGTAGTGACACGGCTCAAACCACAATTCAGACATCTCCAGCAGAACAAAATTAAAAAAAATTGTTTTTCTACGGCGATTTCCTCTCAGCAGATTTCTGCTAAAAACTTTCAGGGCCATTATTACAACTTGCCATTAACTTAAGGTAGGATTTTAACGGGCATATAAATTGCTTTTCATTATTATAAGTGGACAATAAGGCAGAAATGAGCGTTAAGCTAAAGGGAGGATCATCCCATCTTTAACTTTTAAAGTTAAGTTTATGTTTGAACTTGCCATATTATTATTATTTTCAATATGGCAACTTCAAATATTAACAAAGTGAGCAAATGCAACAACAAAAACACAGGCCCTCCGTTGCCAATGCGTTTAATAAAGCAGTTTTATCGACATTGCTCCAGCACTGACATATTTTTGAGAAAGTTTACTTTATTTTATCTGCAAGTTGTAATAAAGAAAAGAAGTTAAAAGTGACTTTAAAGTTCACTTTAGCTAAAGTCAACTTTAAATAAATCCAACTTTAACGGGAAGTTGTAATAACGAAAATAAGTTAAAGCTAACTTTATAGCTAAAGGTACCTTTAACTAAACCCAAGTTTAACGGCAAGTTGTAATAATGGCACTCAGAGTAAATAAAATTACCATGAAAAGTTTCTCTAAAATCTGTCGAAGTCGACTTTAAACTGTAGTTCCCGCCACTCATAAAATTTACACAGACAACTTGGGTGTTGTGAGAAGCTAGGTCGTAATCCTGACTGAAGGATTGTAAGACCTAACTGATGAACTGTGAGGGACTTGTAAAGTGCAGCTTTGAGGAACAACACGTACGTATTTTAAAGTGGCCAGCTCAATCCCATAAACTCAATTCAATTGAGAAGTGATGTTGAAAATGTGTTCATGGGCTATGCCTTGATATCTCTGTTGGCACTTAGTACAGAGTATGCCAAATCGACGTGGAAAATATTATTAAAAATAAAGGTTACCCCACGAAATATTGGTGTTAAGGACTAGTAAATGCTTGAATCGTATGGCCAATCCAATTAAATTTTTTTAAATATGGTTTCATTACAAAATTGCCTTTTTAATACCTGCATTGGAAATTTTTTAAGGTTTTTGGTTAACAAATGAAGAATAAATTCTGTTAAGTTTACTATCCCAACCATGGATGTATAAAACTAACACACACAGCATAAGTGGTGTGAGAAACTAGGTCCATAATCCTGACTGAAGGGTTAAAATTACCAATAATGTATGTATGTTAGTTACAATCACAATGAATGTTTTTAATTATATGGCCACCACTGTATATAGTCAAAGTATTTTGAAGAAACAAAGTCCTAAAGCAATAGCGTTTGAAAGTAAGTATGTATTATAGTTTGCGGGCTCTTCTTTTATTTAATTTTTCTTTTTAAACAGTTTCACGTGTATAATCGCGAGAAGAAAAAATATATATGCGTAACGCCAATGTACAAATTTAAAATTTAAGGCGCAAAATACCTTCCTATGTTCGTAAGTAAAGGTTTGAAGAAATATTTTCCACTGGAGATTATCACAAATATAATAACAATAAACTTTATTAAACAATTTAGAATAAAGACGCCGTAACCCAGTACATGTTGGCTTATTAAAGGGTTCAGGTCAGACATCTTCAGCAAAACGAAGTATAAAAATATTTCTTCGTTGACTTGCCCTCAGCAGATTTTTGGCAAAAACTCTGAAAGTAAAAATAAAGTTGCCATGGAAAGTTTCTCAAAAATCTGTCGTTCGGAGTCGTCTTTAAAATAGAGTTCCCGCCACTTATGGACAAAATTAAAACACACAGCATGAGTGGTTTTCTTTTCTCTCGGGTCTACTCCCGTTGACAATGAAATATGGTTTTGCCAGATCCTCCAATTTGGTAAGGAGTTAGATAGGTAGGTAGAGGTGCCTGTCTATCTTAGAGAATTGAATGGATACTGTTAGGCCACATAGTTCCCATTGTGTTACCTCAGTTTTCCGCTATCCTCTAGGCCCGGAAACACTCGGAGTTTCTAATAAACTGCCTATGTCAATCCGTGACAGTTTCTGCAAATCATCCATATAGGAAGAACCGAAGTACCTTCTTCTCCTTTGTAAAAGCGTCGGGCATATACCCATTAGGTGAAGGACAGTCTCTTCGTCTTCCCATTTCTGTAGCTTCTGCAGAAATCATTAACAAGGTCTCCATGCCCCTCTGGCAATTAAGCAGACTTACCCGTCACCCAGGTCAGGCATCTTTAACTAAACGAAATATGTCAAAATATTTCTTCGGCGACATCCTCTCAGCATATTTTTGGCAAAAACTCTGAGAGTAAATAAAATTGCTATGAAAAGTTTCTTAAAAATCTGTCGTTCGGAGTCGACTTTAAACTGCAGGTCACACCACTCATATATAAGAATTAACGCATACAACATAAGTCGTGTGATAAACTAGGTCGCAATCCTCACTAAAGTGTTGTAATGACCAATTATGTTATGCAATTATAGCGATGGCTTAATATAAAAAAGGCCTAACTCGATTTTTTGTTACTTTACAGGAGAAGGAAAAAACTTAACAAAATCCGTAAAATTTTAGATACAACAAAAATTTTAATACAATTTTTAATAAAAAACAGCAACACATTTTATTTCTCACTTAAAAAATCTTTTATTTTAATTTCAGCGAAGTTATCTAAGATAGGCCCTTTTTTCATCGACATTTTTGAAAAGAAAACTTAAGTTAGGCCTTTTTAAACTGAGTTGAAAATGAAATATATTATAATAATTCAGGTTTAAATAATCAACGCAAGTAATTCATGAAATTAAGAGGGTTAAGTCAAAAGTTAACTGTAAAAAATTAGTTCTTATAAAACAAGTTATCATAAAAAAGATGACAATCTACAGGTAAAAACTTTTTTAAGTCCTGTAGGTGGTCACTTTCTTTTTCGTGATTGATATTTTCTCCTTATAACGTGAATCAGGAGGTACATCTTTAATTGCTGACTGATCTATGTGGGAGAAATTTGTAATCGTCAGTTATGTCTGTTTTGAAATATATTGATTCTGATACGTCAAGGCTCGTAACCTATTAAAAATAGGATCACCAAAAGCAAAGTGAATTGATTGGAATACTCAAAATATTTGTATGCATAATTATATTGGGAAGTACCGTTATTTTAAGATAACATTTTTCCTCCTTGTCAAAAACAGAGAAGCATGTAGATCGACCCGCCGCCGAAATTTTTTGATCATCTTTTTCCGCTAAAGCGAATTTGTTACTTGGGAAATATAAACGTGCAACTTCAGCTGCGTTACTGATTAAATACTTGTATTATTGTGTCATGGAGAAATCCAGTCAAACGAAATAAGAAAACGAGTTAGGGCTTTTTCTTTCAAAAATTCATTGACATGACTTAGGCCTTTTTTGAAATTCTTATAAATCTGTTATTTGCAATTGTATCCACCTGAAATTTTGAGGCAAGGTGCATCTGATATTTGTCTACAATAATAAACAAAAAACGCTATTTTGAAAAAAATAGAGTTAGGCCCTTTTTTTATTAAGCCATCGATATGTATGTACCGTGCCCCTTTATCCAGCTTTGGCGAGATTTTTCGTTCCGTTTTACCCGCCCATCTGTAGTTGTTGGAATCGACGATCGCATTATAAATTATAAGCCTGCAGGTTCTCCTAGGGATTCCCAAAGTCGAGAATTGCGCCCCACCTGGTCAGTTCATCCGCCCTACAGTTACCCAGAATATCACTGTGCCTCGGTACCCATATGATATGGACATCATACTGTTCTGCTACCTCGTTGAGATATCTACGACAGCTGTTTGTCACGTTGGAATTCAGAGCCTTGATAGTAGCCTGGCTATCAGGAAGTATGTTAATGTCTCGTTTGGAGATGTCTTTTGGCCTGTATTGCCAACACATTCACCTCAAAGATGCTACAATGGTCTGGTAGCCTTATGGACTCGGCTTATTTAGTAAGTTAATACGGTGTTCAGATATGCAACTTTAAATGGCAATAAACGCCATTATTGAGTTCAATGTTTCATATAAAGTTTCAATTAATAATTGCTCAATAAATACGCAAATTGTTACAATATTAAGTGAAACTTAAAATACAGCACTGTCATAAGTGTGTTTAGCGAGTATATTACAATTAACCGAACACTTTCTGTTGATATTTGACAATTTAAATGTCAACAATGACAAACAAGAAATCAACAAAAAAAAAAAAAATAAAAACAATGTTGTTGCAACAACCGGCTGTTTACCAGCTGTTAAAAGAATATTGAATAAGCAGCTGAACTGCGTATATTATTATGTCTGAACACTTAAAATATTATACTCAATAAACCGAATATTGTACTCAATAAAAGTGCATAGCTGAACAAGGTATTAAATTTGATTAATTTCATTTGGTTCTACAAAGTTCTATTTGAAAAGAATCATAAACTAGTAAGTCCCTGCGGCATTAAAATTTATTTTAAATTTTATTTTCAAGCTTTTAAAAATCTCAATTTATTTAAACAATTTTTTTTTCTTTCTGTTATCCTCACTGCACCATACAAAGGATTATTATGCACCAATGCAGAATAAAATAAAAACAAAAACAGAAAAAAGAAATTTCAATAATGGTGTCTCTAAAGAAAATAAATTGTCAAAGCAAATTAAAGAAAAATAAAAAAGAAGAAGAGAAAAACTTTTGTTATCGTTGAAAGGAAGAATTTATAAAATTCGTAGTTCTGCTTCAAATGTTATCCTGCTCTCACACTCTTTCTCTCTCCCTCTCTCTCTGTTATAGGGTAGTAGAGTGTAGAAGAGGTATTAAGAGTAGAGGATACTTGCATTTAGCCCAGTAGTGACTGTTTTTATGTTCTAACATGCAACAATGCTAACATAAAAGCTACAAATCTTAAAGGACATGGAATAAATAGCCACCCTACTGTGTGTGCAGCAAAGATTGACACAACAATACACGCTTTATAGCATGCAATGGATTTAAGAAAAATAAAAGGAAAAATACTGAATATAAACTGAATATAAAAAATTTAAGATTAAATAAAAATACAAATATATGTAGAAATATATGGACATATACTGTATCGGGTGGGCCATCTATCAGTTTCAACTTGAACCGTCGGTTATTTCGTATCTGACGATACCTTATGTCATTCTATTCTGCCACAACATTCAGTAGATTATCTCCACTGAACGTAATGAATCGATTTAGGCTTGAACAACGTTGGGATTTATTGGGTCAACGAGAAACTACACGATGATGTCAATTTTGCCAAAAAAAATCATCTTTTCGAATGAAGCTCATTTGCATATTGGTGGGTACTTTAATAAGCAACATTGCCGTATATAGGGTTCAGGAAACCCACACATGGCCTTTCAGAAACCAATGCATCTATTACGAGTGACTGTTTGGTGCGGCTTGTGGAGCGGAGGCATCATTGGCCCATATTTCTTTGAAAATGATAACTTTTTTAGAAGTCGCCGTAGTCTAGTAGATAGTGTGTTGGCTTATTAGACGTAAAGCCAGGGTTCGGGCCAGACATTAAGACAAAATCCAAAAAGTATTATTTAGGCGACTTCCTCTCAGCAGATTTCTGACAAAAACTCTGAGACTTAATAAAATTGCCATGAGAAAGTTTCTCAAAAATCTGTCGTTCGCAGCCGACTTTAAACTGTAGGTCCCACAACTATAAAAAATGTATAAAAATTAACACACACAACATAAGTGGTGTGAGAAAACAGGACGTTGTACAATGGGTCAATTCGACCTCTGGGTACTGTACTTGCCTTAATTGACAAGTACACGTCCTCTAACCTAACCTAACCTATAACGGCACAACCATTACGATCAATGGAGATACCTATCCCACCATTATAACCGATTTTTTTGTACCCACGCTTCATTGTATTCTTTGGTATTAACAGGATAGAGCAACTTGCCACACATCTCATGCCACAATCGATTTATTGCGTCAAACGTTAGATGGCCGTTTAATTACCCGAAATGGTGATGTCAATTGGTCGCCAAGAAATTGCGATTTGACCCCATTAGACTATCTTCTGTGGGGCTCCGTTAGAGAAACGTATAATGTCGATAAACCAGAGACAATTGAGTATTTGAAGGCCAACATTCGTGATGCCATTGCCGAGATACTACCCCATGTACTCGAAAAAGTTCAAGAAAATTGGTTCGATGAATGTGACAGCGTAAGTCCTGCCACGACAGCCATATGAATGAAATAATATTCCATTTCTAACCGGAACAATTGTACTTTACAGCTAAAAATAAAAATAGCAAAATTTCTGTTTTATTGCGTTTGTAAATACAAACATTTAAATTTCCCACCCTATAAATTATATATATGTATGTATGTACGAGCACATATTATATACGACACAAAAAATTAAGACAAATATTTACTTCAATATCGAGTCTAGACATTTTGGTCATTATTACTTCGCAACTGACAGTAAATAATAGTTATTGAATGGTGCTTGGTTTTGTGGTTTTTCCCATCGTTGATGGTTAAACTTGCACCATTTTAAACATTTGCTACTGAGTAGATGTTACAATGTTCTCGTTTTTTTATTGGCAACAACAAAAAGGTATTTTATTGGGCCACATAATTTATAGTTTCCCATTAGATTGCTTTGCTAATTCTTTATCAATGATAAGACACAAATCTTCATGGTCAAGCAGTTTGATTTTAGTCATGAAGACATCTTTATATATTTGTAGCAGAGACATTAGTCGCATAAAAGTGAATGACTTAAGTATAGCATAAAGAAATAAGAATTGGAAAAAGAAATATCAAATACATATGTACATACATATTGTTATGTTTTTACCTTTTTAAAAACGTTTAATATATGAGTTCGTATATTGCAAATAAAATAGAAATAAATTTGTGTTTAGCTTTAATTAAAATTCTTTATTGTTTCGCACAATTCTGTGTGCCACTGTTCACAACTTAATGTAAACAACAACAATTGCTTTCTTTTGTTATTCTTCTTTACACTCTTTTGCGTAAACACTAACAATTGTTCGTTAGATCTTTACAACGAAGTTCTTCAAACCATGATTAGCCCTGCTTTGACTTGGCTTTTATATCGCAGGGTAAAGAATGTGATAAATGCTCTTGAAGGCGCCTTCTCGAAATCTTTGAGTATTTTGTTTACGTTTTCTCTTGCACTGTTGTTGTTGCATTTTTTATACTGGTTTTTGTTGGTATGTATATTTTTGTTTACTTTTTTATCATGTAAACAAGTTCATTGTTTTTTGTTTTAGTAGCTTTTGTTTACAATTTAAACGATGTGAAAGCAAAACACCATTTCCTTTTTCGTAATAATATATAATTGATCATTACAGAGTGAGTGAGATACCTGACCTGGGGGTTTAAAGCGTGACTTAAGTTTTAATAAGCCAACACATTACCTACTAAACTACGGCGTCTTATACGTCTCAAATACAAAGTTTTATATTGTAATTATTATATTAGTATTCACATTATTCTGTAAAAAGTGATGGCAAATTCGAAACCCTAAAATACAGTGTTAAACAGAATAAAGCTTACCTATGTTACCAATGTTAAGAAAATTATTAGAGAGTAACACATACCTGCAAGAAAAAATAAAAGAAAAAATTATACTAATTTTAAAATATTCATATTCATTAAAAATACTATTTTTTTCATTTATTTTAATTGAGTACAATATTTTCAGTGTTCAGGTATAATAATAATATACGCAGTTCAGCTGCTTATTCAATATTCATTTAATAGCTGGTAAACAAAACAGCTGGTTATTTCAACAACATTGTTTTTTTTTTTTTTGTTTGTCTTTGTTGACATTTGAGTTGTCAAATAACAACAAAAAATGTTCAGTTAATTGTAATATGCTCACTAAACACACTTATGACAGTGCTGCATTTTAAATTTTACTCAATATTATAACAATTTGCGTATTTATTGCCCAATTATTAATTGACTTTTTATATGAAATATTGAGCTCAATAATGGCGTTTACTGCGATTTACGCAATAAAGATGAACACCGTATTATCTTGTGCTTGCTTTTATACACAACATTCTGCAGTAAATAAATAATCAAAATTCAAGAAAGTACAAAATATGTAGTACGAGGAATGTATGTACATATATGTGGTTAACTCACCCAAATTGAATTTGAAAAATAGTGCCAAATATTAGTATGAATCTGATATTTGACATATTTGAAGGAATAAAAGAAATAAAAATAAATTGAAAAAATAAAATAAATTCTCAAATGTATTCGAAAGCATACATATATTATTGTTATGTTGTTCTAAATATGTTACGTAGTACATACGTTATAATAAATGAAATTTGAAATTGTTTATTAAATTTCTATAGAAAACTATAACTTGTGGTTTCATCACCACCACCACCACTTGTCGAAATAAAGAAAACGTAAAAAATTGGTGTTTTTTGGATATTGAGTTGGTTATTCTTTTTAAAACTCATTTCATATTGCCAATGGAAATTGAATTTGCTCTGTAGCAGAAAATTTTGTTTATGACAGGTTATTTTATTTTCTTATGTTTAGTTTGTGGAAAAAAAACAATATTTTGCTGAAAAAAAAGATTATTTTTGCTGAAAAAGAAGAAATAATAGGAAACAGTTTGGGAAATATACAATATTATGTGAACAGTGAGTAGCAAATGAATAATATGAATCAGAAAATGATTAATGACAAGTTTTTTAACTTCGACTGTTTTCTCCAAATGCAAATAAAGCATGAATATATAGCCTTACTCTAGTAGGCAATGTTTTAACTTACTGGACCGGAACTCGTGCTTTCGAACAAGACGAAATATGAAGAAATATTTCTGTCGGCTGCCTTCTGGCAAAGACGCTAAGGGCGATTATTACAACTCCCCGTTAAATTTGGGTTTACTTAAAGGTAACTTTAACTAAAGTGCACTTTAAAGTCACCTTTAATTTCTTTTCATTATTACAACCTACAAATAAAATAAAGTAAACTTTTTCAAAAATATGGCACTGCAGGAGCAATGTCGATAACATTGCTCAATTGAACCAGCCTTTTTTATTGTATTTACTCATTCTGTTTATATTTGAAGTTGCCATATTGAAAATATTAATAATATGGCAAGTTCTAACATAAACTTAATTTTAAAAGTAACCAGTAGAATGAGCCTTCCGTCAGCTTAACGCTCACTTCTATCTTATCGTCCACTTATAATAATGAAAAACAATTTACCTGTCAGTTAAAACCCTCCCTTTAGTAACGGCAAGTTGTAATAATGGCTCTAAGTCAAAAAACATGTATGCAACCTTCCTTTACATGCTTTTAAATAGGATTATAATCTAGCTTGTCACACCATCCATGTTGCGTTTGTTCATTCATTCCAAGAGAGACTGGGACCTCTAGTATAAAATGGACAAAACAAAAGTTAAGTTTATGTTTGAACTTGCCATATTATTAATATTTTTTTCAATATGGCAACTTCAAATATAAACAAAATGAGCATATACAACAAGAAAAAAGAAGCCCGTCGTTTCCACTGCTTTTAAAACGAACTTGTTTAATTGATCAGTGTTATCGACATTGCCCCGGCATTGCCATATTTTTGAAAAAGTTAATTTTATTTTATCATTAGATTGTAATAACGAAAAGAAATTAAAGGTAACTTTAGCTAAAGTGAACTTTAACGAAAAGAAGTTAAAGGTAACTTTAGATAAAGTGAACTTTAAGGAAAAGAAGTTAAAGGTAACTTTAGCTAAAGTCAACTTTAACGAAAAAAGTTAAAGGTAACTTTAGCTAAAGTGAACTTTAAAGTTACCTTTAACTTTAGCTAAAGTGAACTTTAAAGTTACCTTTAACTTTAGCTAAAGTGAACTTTAAAGTTACCTTTAACTTTAGCTAAAGTGAACTTTAAAGTTACCTTTAACTAAACCCAACTTTAACGGTAATTGCCCTTAATAAGTTAGTCTATTTGATATCATTTGTAATCCACTGTACACATATGACTTTGTGGCACATATACACATATATATGTACATAGCATAGTACATATAAAATCAATAAATACATGTCTGCATAAAATAAAATTCTAAAAAACAAGCAACATATTTGGTTGCAACTAACACAAGTACAATGGTTTTTTGCATTGATGTTGTTTTTAGTGAAAAATGTAACATTATGTAGCACAAATCCTTTCTGTGAGATACGCCAATAGAAGTCAGCATCCTTTGAATGCAATTTCTTTATAAAGCTAAAGCTCAAAAAAATAACCAAAAAAAAAATCAGAAAAACTTTATAAAATAAGTACCATTGGAATGCTCTGTGATATGCTGATTTGGAGTTTTGTAATATAAGGAGAAAAACTTTCGTTCGTTTGTCAATTCTTTAGAGAGAGAGAGAGAGCGAACTTTAAATAAAATAATTTGTAAGTGTATGTACATACATACATATATGATAAGAGCGGGGTGTTTATAAATCTTTACACACATGTCTGTATGCTACATAAAATATAAGTTTTGTTGTTGTCCCCTGTTGTGTGGCATCCATATAAAACGAATTTATTTGTTGTTGCTGCAACAAAAAAAGTTTCTGTCGTTTGTCATGTAACCATGGCAAAAATTTATAACGATTTTTATACTGTCATCTTTGTGTTGTGTTTTATTTATTATTATTTTGTTTTCCTTTATTCATGCAACCAACCAACCATTCAAGCAACCAGTCTGTCTGTCGTTGCAAGCGGTTTATTTTGTCAATGCCAAAATATTTTTATTTTTTGAAACTTCAATACGAAGCAATCATTTTATAAAGAAGTATTACGACCGTACGACTATTGTTGAATTCCCTTGTTAATACGTATGGATATTCCTTTCAAATAATAATGAACTCTTCTCTGTTGATAAACAAAATATTGTTGTTGGAGCCATGGTAATGGAAAATTGTAAAGCATTCAGTAATATTTTATCAAAGGAATTGAGCTTTTGCAGGATTTAAAAAGTGTAACTACGTTGGCATAGTTTTATAAAAATTGAAAAAATTGATTAAAACATACATATGTTTCAGGTAAGGAGTTGAAAAATTGTTTGAAATACACACAGTATTCAGCAAATATAAACACTTTCAAAAATACTGTTACGAAAATGGAAATGGTGTTACATCGTTTAATATTAAAATGATAAACAAAAAACAAAAAAAAACCATGAAGTTGTTTACATGATAAACAAGTAAACAAAAATATACCAACAACATCAGTATAAAAAGGGGATAAACAAGTAAACGAAAATACAACAAAAGCAATGTAAACGAAAAACACAAACAACAATGAAACAACGATATTTACATTTGTGGAGATCTCGAAAAGGCGAAGCCACGGACATTCGACTTGAAGATAATTCATCAGGCTGTTTACGTTGCCGTATAAAAGACAAAGCAGGCGACAGTGTGAGCACAAGTTCTCCGTTATAAAGATCAGTCGAATAATTGTTAATGTTTACGCAAAAGAGTGCAAAGAAGAATACCAAATAAAGCAATTGTTGTTGTTTACATCAAGTTGTGAACAGTGGCACACAGAATTTTGCGAACAATAAAGAATTTTAATTGAAACTAAACACAAATTAATTTTATTTTTATTTGCAATCTACGAGCTCATATTTCAAACGTTTTTAAAGGTGAAAACGTAACAACACTTACAGTGCTGTATTCTTGTATCGAAATCTCGCACCTAAAAGCAGATATCCACGTCTTATTCAAGCTGATAGAATTCAATTTGTCTCATTGACAGCACTGGATTCCTCTTCGATGGAATGTCGGCTGTTCGACTGCTTTGATCTACAACTCGGTGTGTAGAAAGTTTACGACTTTGTTGTAAATTGTTAGGCAGCCATGTATCTGTGGGATCACTGCAAAGAAATTGCTGAAGCAGATGAAGCTGCAGGAGGCTTTATAGATATAGATAACAGTCATATATTGTAGCATTAATTAGGCAGATAATCATCTCAGGACTGCTGAGATGAAGTCGCCGAAAGAAGTATTTTCTTTTCATATTTCGTTTTGTTCGTTTTGTACGAGATATCTGATCAGGGAAATGAACCCTGTGCTCTCATTTAATACTAATAATCCAGTTTAATTAAACAAAGTTTAAGTTTTAGTTTTTTACACTAAAATAAGTTAATTTTTTAATTTATTTACGCTTTAAAATTATTGTTTCATTCCAAATTGCTACGACTAGTTAAATATTATCATGTCTTGTAGGATTTTGTTTAAATTATCAACGGATTTTTTGACAAAATGAATTGTATTTAAAAAACTTTTTTAAGCTTTAACTCTCTTTTTATTCTTTTCTTTTTACTGTTTTTTTTATTATTTTGTAACCAATTTTATTCATTGACTTTTAACTTCTTTTTCAGCACTTTTCTTCATCTTTAAGTTTTTTGTTTTTGGTTAGAAATTTTTTTAACACATTTGGCAGCCAATGGCAGCCAAGAAACATTTCTGAAACCATCAGCAGCTGTTGGCAACTTTCCTTTTTTCTTATTCATACTGGGTTTTGGCTTTTACTACATTTTAACCAAAAAAGAAAAAAAATCGGAAAATTTTAAAATACTACTGAAAGCAGACCAAAAAACGAAATAATAGCACGAAAAACATTGGAAAACTCTTGAGAATGTGAAATGAAGAGTTTAAAAAAAATTTAATTTTTTGTTCTCCTTTTTGCTTGAGGATTTCCTTTTTTCCCCGACAATTTACAAAGCATTTCCAGTATTGAGAGATGACCCTTCAGTAAAAGGAAAATTTTGTTCAATTCGTTTTGATTGATTAAAGGATACGCTTTTTTGTAAAAACTTCTAAACTGTGAGTTCTTTAAATGTTCGATACATTTAATGAAAAAAAAAATAAGAATGATTGTTAGAAAAACTTTTCATTATACATGATTTTTGCATGGCCATAACCTTTATAATTCTATGCTTCTGTGATGCTTTATCGGCACTTCTTGCCCCAGCATGTTTTGGCAGTGAAGGCCTTTAAAGAATGCCTTAAGCGAAATCCTCCTTACAATACAATGGTGTTACATCGTTCAACATTAAAATAATAAGCAAAAGCTACAAAATTAAAAACAATGTACTTGTTTACATGATCAACGAATAAACAAAAATATAGCAAAAACATCAGTATAAAAAAGGGATAAACAAGTAAACAAACAGGCAACAACAACACTGCAAGGACAAACGTAAACAAAATATACAAACAACAATAACGTAAACAACTTGTCTACATTTATAGAGATTTCGCGAAGGCAAAGTCATTCTCCCTCAAGAGCATTCATCAGACTGTTTACCCAGCGATGTAAAGGGCAAGACAAAGCAGGCAACGGGATTAATAAAAATTCAGTCAGTCTTGTGTGAAGATGCGTTGCGTGTGACGAGAATAATCGTGGTTGGAAGATCTGCGTTGTGAAGATCTAACGAACAATTGTTAGTGTGTGCGCGGAAGAGTGTAAAGAAGAATAACAAATTAAGCAAATTGTTGTTATTTAAATCATGTTGTGAACAGTGGCGAATCAGGTTTGAAGTTTTTTTCTTCAAACCCAGCCAAAATTTTACACAAACAGCTACTATGCCGGGGTCCATTTCATTATTTTGAATTTTATTTCCAACTTAAACATTGAATGCAATTTACAGTCAATTACTGTATTTTCTTATTGCGTAATTTAAAACTGTTTATTGCCAAGTTAATCTTTTAATCGACCAAAAAGTCTTAATAGTTTGTATTGCTTTTGTTGTTATTTTCTTTAACTTAATCTCTTAATGCCACAAAATTAAAAATTTTCTTTTCTTTGTATGCATATACTATGTACGAGTATACACTTGAATGGAAGAGTGTTGGAAGATTATTTCATTCTGTGGTATTTGTGTCTCGACTTTATATGCAACATGTTTTCTCTTCACTTCTCTTCTTTCTATGTATCTCTACTGCTTTGATTAAAAGATAATAATTAGTTTTGTATTACCCCCCTCCCATTACAATTACAACAAAGTGTACAAAAACCGAAACCTCAAAGTTATGCAATACTCATTCGTTTATTTAACCAAGAAAATAAAGAAGAAAAAGCAAAAGTTTTAACATCAATATGAATTTTTAAGGTAACCGAAGATTGTGTGAGAAATTTAGAAATATAAATGAAATTTGGATGAAAGAGTACTACTGGCATGTAGAATGATTATTGTCATCATGTAGAAGTATTGTAACGTTTCTACCTTTTAAAAACGTTTAAAATATGAGTTCGTAGATGTTTAGTTTTAATTATTTTCTTTATTGTCCGCACAATTCTATGTGCCACTGTTCACAACTTGATGTAAACAACAACAATTACTTTTTGTTATTTTTCTTTACACTCTTTTATGTAAACAATAACAATTTTTTGACAGATCTTTATAACTGAGATCTTTAAAGCACGGCTATTCTCTTCAAACACAGCGCGTCTTCACTCAAGTCTGACTGAATTCTTACTAACTCAGTTGCCTGCTTTGTCTTGTGTTTTATATGCTAACGTAAACAGTTTGATGAATGATATTCAAGTCGAATATTCGTGGCTTCGCTAGATCTAGTACGTCGCCATAATCTAGCAGGTAGTGTGTTGACTTATTACACGTGACGCCAAAATTCAAACCTCCAAAGTCAGAGATCTCCAACAAAACGAAATATGAAAGTTCGTCACACTTTCAACCATTTGCCCCCCCTCCCCCGGGACCACATTCAAGTATTACTTGTGGGGGGGAGGGGGTAGATTTAGCGAGTGCTGCCTTCACATTCTGCTGACCTTGCTCTCTCAGCCAATCTTTGCTGCGTCAATACCTTAATTGCGAAAACACATACTGCGTTTCAATTGTCACATGAGGTTAACATCAGTTTAACTATATTATCGGACGTTACCTGGAATCATATTGTCCTCTCCAGGCAATTTCAGTTTAACTATATTATCGGACGTTACCTGGAATCATATTGTCCTCTCCAGGCAATTTCGTTGAACAACATATCGCGGGCAAGTAAAGAAAACATACTCCGCCGTCTCTCTTTCATTACGGCATTCTGGGCATGCCTCGTCTACGTCATGGCCATACTTAGAGAGATATGCCCTATAACATCCATGGCTGGTTAGTAACTGTGTTAGGTAGAAGTTCACCTGACCATGTCCCCTTTTGGTCCATTCGCCTATGCTCGGTATGAGTCTGTGGGTCCATCTTCCCTTGGTTGAATTGAACCAGTCTTGCTGCCATCTAGCGATCGATATCACTAGCTTCATCAGTAACCGCCTAATTTCCTGTTTTAGGCCTCCTAGGTTAGGCATTATTCGGGCAAGTGTACATGATGCCGCCGCACACTTTCCACCGATGTACGTCAGGTGTTCCCTAAATGTGAGTCTATTATTAACCATTACTCCCAGATATTTAATCGCTTGCTTTAATGTCATGCGCTGGTCACCTACCGTTATTGTAATAAATTCCATCCTCTTCCTACTGCTTACAAGTAGTACCTCCGTCTTGTGATCAGCAAGTTTGAGAACTAGTCCCGTGATCCAGCTCCTGACTATGCCAATTGCAGTGTTACACGTTCTCACCAATTCATCCAAATGTATTCCCCTTATCACCAGGGCAATATCGTTCGCAAAACCAATGATCTGTGTACCTCTAGGGAATCTAAGCCGCAGTAGTTCGGTACGTCCCTTCCATCTAGGGCTGCCAAAGTGGCATCCCAATCCGCATCCCATCGTTGAATGCGTTTTTGACGTCCAGGGTGATGATAGAGCAGTACTCCTTATCGCCCTCAAGCCAGCGCTCATCGCTGATAGCATCCTTTGCTATCGTCATAGCCATCTCTATTGCATCTATTGTGGAACGGGCTTTCCGGAAACCAAATTGGCGATCCGACAAGCCTTCTTCCCCCAGGAATGCTTCCAGTCTCCTACAAATTATCCTCTCCAAAAGTTTTCCAGCTGTGTCAATCATACAGAGAGGGCGGAATCCCGATGCATCCTTCGCGTTGTTTCCCTTCGGAATTAGAACCAGTCTCTGTCTTTTCCATATCCTAGGGAACGTCCTCTCCTGAATACAAGCATCAAAAACTTGTCTAAACAGCTCAGTATTATTGGCCTAACCGTTGTGGTATATTTTCATAATTTTTGCTATCTGGTTCATCTAATTCAACAAGTCTAAAGATTTTTTTTTGAGAAATTGGAACTTAATGCTTCAAACAACCTACGGATTTCAAAAACCTAAAAGTTATATGTTACCATGTCAAAGAAATAGAAATGGTATTGGTTTCCTTCCTCTCACTACTACTGCTCAAACACTGTATGCATATGCCTTAGCATAGCCACAGAGCCATAACGTTGGTATGCAAATATGTTCGGTCAGATGAATATGAATATTTTATAATAATTTTTACAAAAGAAATTCCATTAGATTTTTCCAAAACTCTGTAACAAAAAAGAACCGAACGATATAAAGTTTTTGGGTATGAACGTATAAATATATTGTACATATGTATGTACATATGTAAATGTATTGTATACATGTATGGGTGTATAGATAAAGTAATAAAAATGCTGCAATAGAAAACCACAATGAATTATAAACGATTCATAGTTTTAATGGTCAAACGAAATTAAATGCAAAAGGAAATGAAAAGAAACATAGAATATATGTATATGTACATACACATACAATATAGTATGTATATCGTATGAAATCATTTTTAAAGGCTCTCTTTTAAGCAAGCATAGAGTCATTTTACAAAGTAAAGTTTGTTTTTAATTGTAAAATCTCTCATACAGTGGTGGCCATATAATTAAAGCCAGTATAAGTTTGGTATCTTATTTGGTTATTCTTTTATATACGATTTCTTGATATTTGAATGGAACTTTAAATCTCCTTTACGCTTGATTCCTTCTTTATTTTTCTATTCTATTCAATTTTCTTACAATTTTCTTGTCCACTTGGACACACACACACATAATTGGTCATTACAAACCTTCAGTCAGTATTACAACCTAGTTTCTCACACCTCTTAGGTTGTGTGTGTTAATTTTTATACATTAGTGGTGGGACCTACAGTTTAAAGTCGACTCCGAACGACAGATTTTTGAGAATAAGTCGCCGAAGAAATATTTTTTTTTATTTTCGTTTTGATGTCTGACCTGGGATTTGAACCCTGGATTTACCTCTAATAAGCCAATACACTACCTACTAGACTACGGCGGTTTCAATGTAATACAACATTAGAATAAATTAGGAACCTCAAACAAAGTACCATCAGCCTCCAAATTCCGTCAAGCCTAAGCCACAGAAGATGCGATAGTCGTTAGAGCATTCAGCTGTTAAAAGCAGTTAAAAGTTGAATTAAAGAATCTTGTTTAGGTGGATGCACAGCATCTTTAAATTCGGATTGGATTTTGTCAAACAAAACATGAAGCAAATAAATGAGTTTTCGGAAAAATTCTGATTCGTCGTTCAATGAAATATTTACTGCTGGTGTACTGCTCACCAGCATCCTAATTCCAGATATACCATCAAAATAATTAAGTATAATGGGGGAATCATTATGTTGAGGGACATGGTATTAAACCAATTTTTGGAATCAGTTTTAAGAATAGACCAACAAGTTTACAAAGACGTTAGACAAAATAAAATACCGCTATACGCCGAGAAAAATGTGTCATTACAATATGAAACATTCATGCACGACAATAACTCTATGTACACTTCACAACTCGTGAAAAGTTGCTTAGGGGAACGGCACAATTTTTCAGCACAAGCCTTCAGTCAAGATTACGCCCTAACTTCTCACAGCACTTATGTTGTGTGCGTTAATTTTATCCATAAGAGGCGGAACCTATAGTTTAAAGACGACTCCGAAAGAAAGATTTTTAAGAAACTTTTCATGGCAATTTTATTTACTCTCAGAGTTTATGCTAGAAATCTGCTGAGAGAATGTCGCCGAAGAAATATTTTTTCGGAGATGTATGACCCAGGGTTTGCCGTGATCTCATGTCTAATTAGCCAGCGTACTACCTACTAGATTAATCAATTAATCCAATTAAGATTATGTGGAGTAATGTTTAGCCCCTGTTTATGTCGACTATAATCGTCAAAGCGAAATGCAAATTTTTTGCCTAAAATCGAGTATACCCGTCTTGAAAAAAATTGCATTCACATTATTGTCCAACAAATCTACTGGAATTTTTTCCATGGGAAAGATCAAATCTTTAAAAAAAAATTAAATTTTATTAGATTAGATTAGATATTGAAATAACAAATTCTGGGGAAGTACCGTTACAACCGTTATATTTTATAATAATTTATATATCGACGCTTCCATTCTATAACGTACAGTTAAGTACACTTAGAACGTTTTTAATGTTCTTGCATTTTTAAATTATACGTTCTCTAACTTAAATACTGTCAACATTTGGTTAAGATGCGCCGATCCGTTCCGAAGTTATAGGGAAAAATCTTCTTAGAATACACATATAGTCGTATGTCGTGTGAAAACTTTGAGAGCTCATAACTCAAAACACACTTTTTCGACTTAGAATGTTATAGAACGGAGGCGTCGATATATTTGTAAAAATTTATATTTTCTAAGAAACCAACATGAAACATTTGATATTTAGTCATTCATAATTACCTACTTTTACTGGAAAACACATTTTATTGTGCTTATGACGAGTATACTCGTCTTTAAATAATTGAGCAGTCAGAAAACTTTTTTTGAGACAAAATTTAACAGCTAAAGGGTTCAAAGGGTAAAATTCCAAAAACGCTGTTAAAATGTGGATAAAACTTTGAAATATGTTGGATAGCAATTCCAGGATCTCTTGGACTCAAAAAAAAAAAAAAATTTAATTTTCTATCATTACGAATATTTTAATTATATGGCCACCACTGTACATACATATGTATTCAAGTAATTCTAAAACATATATATATTTTAATATTGCATACTTATTTCTAAACATTTCTAAATATCACTGTGGTCCCTGTGCTGTGTATCTGTATGTATGGCATATGAATAATGCATGTATTTGAATGTATGCACACGTCCTCAGAAATACATGTGTTTTTGCCAGAGTCCATGTGTGTTAAGTTTTTGCACATAGTTAAACGTGTTACAACATTTTGGTAACTTTATTTGCTTTTCATTCCAACATTGTTTTTGTATTTTTTTTTTTACTATTTTTATTCTTTATTTTGGCTTATCGGTTGGCTGCTTGTTTGGGTTTCTGGTCAAGAGGTCATGTCTGATGTGTGGTTTTTTCTTAGTATTTCTCAATTTTTTTGGCTCATACTGATACTTTTTGTATAAAATATATGCAACAAAGAAAGAAAGAAATATATAATCTTTGCATATTAAATAAATGTATAAATAAATAAAAAGAAAGAAAAAAACATACAATTTTTTATAATAAAAGGAATCCTTTGTGGCATAAAAAACTAAGAAATTTTTGTTTTTGTTTCTTTAAATAAAATTATTTATTGAATTAATAAAATGATCTTTTTACATCATATCCTTTTATTTATTCAAGTGAAATGAAATGTATTTTTTTCTGTTTTTTCTGGCCTAATATGCCAACAGAAAAAAAAAATATAAATTTTTTAGATAATTTTGCAGTTCAAGATATTTACTGTTTTATCTTAAATTATTCAAGAGAGAACCCAATGTAACATATCTTAAAAATAGAATTAGCCAAACGATCTGTGATTTTCTGATTACATAGAATAGAAAAAAGAATGTGAGAATTATTACTAAAAATTGAAGAAAAATAACGGAGGTTTATACACTGGGCATTAACAGCACACTACACGCTCTTTCCTTTCATCTATAAACTAACTTTCCTGTATTCCAATACAATGCACTGCATTAATAGGGATTATCCCCTGAATATTGGGGTCAGAAAAAATAAAAAAGTATTATTGTACATCGCCGTAGTCTAGTCAATAGTATGTACCTTACTAGACGTGAGACCAAGGTTAAAACCTTAGGTCAGACATCTCCAGCAAAGCATACATACATAATTGGTCATTACAACCATTCAGTCAGGATTATAGACCTAGTTTCTCACACCACTTATGTTGTGTATGAGTGGCGGGATCTACAGTCTATAGTCCGAACGACAAAATTTTGAGAATCTTTGCATGGCAACTTTACTTTTTTGGCCAGAAATCAGTTGAGAGGAAGTCACCGAAGAAATATTTTTTTATATTTAATTTTTTTCGAGATGAGACCTGGGGTTTGAACCGTGGCCCTACGGTCTAATAGGCCAACATACTACTACTAGACTACGGCGGCTTCCGACGAAAGTTTATGCATTAACAGCACATTACATGCTCTTTCCTTTTACCTATAAACTAACTTTTCTGCATTTCAACACAATGCACTGCATTAATAGGGGTCATCCCCTGAGTATTGGCATCAGAAAAAAATAAAAAAAAGTATTATTGTACATCGCCGTAGTCTAGTAGGTAGTGCGATGGCTTACTAGACGTGAGACCAAGGTTAAAATCTCAGGTCAGACATCTCCAGCAAAGAAGAATATGAAAAATAGATAGCATGTTGGCTTATTAGACGTAAGGCCATGGTTCAAAGTCCAGGTCAGAATATTCCAAGAAAATGAAATACGAAAAAGTATTTCTTCAGCGACTTCCTCAAAGTCGAAAATAGTAACCTCCATAGTGGGAGCCACACATTGTCAGAGAATGGTCTGTAGAGGTACGCCGCAAAGCGGTGTTCTATCTCCACTTCTCTGGAATCTTGCAGTCAACTCACTCTTGCGAGGGCTGGAATCCTTTGTGAAAGACGCCATAGCTTACGCTGACGTCATTGCCATTGCCGTGTCGGGAATATGTTCGAAGACGTTCAACTGGACGGCGAATCTGGCTGCTGGGGCACGTAAGGCGGCCTGTGCTACATATTGCTGCAGTGGAGCGGTTGGAACCAGATGTGGTCTTCGCCCAATGATCATGCTCTGGATCTATTCTACTATTATCGAACCCAACCTCCTCTATGGTGTTGTCTTCTGATGGACTGCTCCGAACAAACTACACAACGTTAGACTTCTTGACAAGGTCAGTAGATCTGCGCACAACCCTTACAAAGGCCTTGTATGCAATGCTCAACTGGTTTCCTGCTGTGATTCTCGCTAAGCAGGCAACTTAGTCGCTGCGATTAGACTTAATGCCTTGTCCCGTTGGCACATTGTACCTTCTGGTCACTCCTCTAGTTTGGAGGTTGATCCTGTGGCCCCATCGGACATCAATTACCTCCCTGCGGAATATTGTCTTGACAGGTGTTTTCACTTTCTAATTTCGAGTAGGAATGACTGGGACCTTAACACGATCGTCCCCTGATAGTCCAGAATATATACACAGACGGCTCTAAACTCGATAAAGGGGGTTGTAGCAGAGTCTATTCTGGGAAACTGGACCTAAGCATCTCTCTCCGACTGCCGGATTATTGTAGCGTGTTTCAGGCGGAGGTAATGGCCATTTAGCGGGCCCCTTAATGGATACTCGTCAACGGCGCTCCTTTTAACCGCGTCTCGGTCTTCTCTGACAGTCGGGCTGCCATAAGATCTCTGTCCGGTGTTGTGAATAACTCCAGGATCGTCAGGGAATGTCGTCACTGTCTCAACCTTTTTTCTGGGCGCTTTAGTGTCTCACTGGTTCCGGGCGCAGTAACATTCCGGGACACTGTAGGGCCGACGAGCTTCCACCGTCGGGTAGTCGTGCTTTTGGTGTTTATGTGCAGCCCTTGCTTTGACCAACTTCTTCCTCCTCCATGGTTTTGGTGGAACTTGGTCAGTACAGAGACTGCGTTCACCTGTAGAATCACAAAGGGCCGCTATGCGTGCTCAAGTGAGCTTTGTGATATCAGAGCTACCACATCGACCTAAACTTACATCCTCTCAACTGATTTCTGGCAAAAACTCTGAGAGTAAATGAAATTGCTATGAAATGTTTCTCAAAAATGTGTCTTTCGAAGTCGACTTTAAACTGTAGGTCCCGTCACTCATGTAGAAAAGTAACACACACAACATAAGTGGTGTGGGAAGCTAATTATCCTGACTGAAGAAGATTTGTAATGACCACTTAAGTAAGTAAGAAACAAAGTAGATTGTCGTTTTTATTTCTTTAAAATTTCCTTATGATACTTTTTTAACTCCTTCACTGTACTTAATCAATATGTGTGCATGTATTAGAATATTTACACATGTGACACAAATATGTACATGTTTGTATAACGGGTCCTCTTTGATACAGGTTACATGGAATGCATATTTTAATGATATCAAAACTAACATCCACCCTTCATAAATTTTGACACTTGCATCTCTAAACCAAACCAAACCAAACCGAACTGAGCTGAACTATCTGAACTAAACTAAACTAAACTGTTCTAGAAAAAACAAATGCATAAATGTATGAGCGTGTATGCTTTTACGTTTTTATAGTGATTCATGTTTTATTCTCTTTTTAATTTTATTATGCAAAAATATGTGTCTCTCTTTGTACAGAAGGGTGTTGGTTTCCTTTCATATGCCACTTTCACGTTGTATTCCTTGTGATGGCACATGTATGTATTTCGTTTAGAATTTTTATGGAACGACTGCATTTATTGTTTGTAAAACACCAAGTCTTTGATCTCCTGACACAGTGCAGATAAAACGTTGTGATTATGGAATACAATGGGTAATAGATGACTTAAGGTTACCATACAATAGTACATATGAACAGCATAATGCAGATCATGCATGCAGCATGAAAAGAAATTTTGTTTTAATAGCACAATGCACTAATGATTGTAATTGAATGGCTCAAGCTTATCATTATTGTCTGAATTAAAGGACATGGAAACTTTATGAAACATAGTTTTCTAACTTTTGCTATTCATTTATCCTTTTTGCTTAGAATAGCCTGTGGTTTCTATTCTCGAGTGCATTGCAGTTGCCAGTTGCTAAAGTTGAAATGTTATTGCAGCTTTTATACAATGGAACAATTGTTGTTACAACAACAAAAAAAAGGGAAAGAAAAACTCTCGTTTGTTATAAAATCGAAATGATTGTGTAAAGTTTCTAAGCATGTATGTAAGTTTTTCCATGAAATCTAAACACATGTAAAACTATAGAAATATGGCTCTGAAACCAAACACTTACAGGTTTACATACATATTGAATATCCTTGAATATTGCTAAGCCAACAAACTGTTGCCGTAAAGAAAAAGTTCAGCTTGTGGTCACTTGTTCAGGATTCAAATGAAAATTTATAATTGAAAGTAAAAAAGTAAAACGTTTTTATTCTATTTGAGACGAGATTTTCATTCAAAAGTTTTAAACATAATATTTAAACGACTAAAGAAATCATTATTAATATTCAGAAATTTATTTAAAATAAAGGGAAAGAGTATTACTACTTTAAAGTTGTAGCAATTTCATACATTTTTGTATGAAGCTAATGCATGAGTTTCTAAAATCAATATTGTTACGCTTTTACCTTTTAAAATATGAGCTCGTAGATTGCAAATAAAATAAAACTAAGTTCACTGTTTAGTTTCAGATAAATTGAAGTCGCCGTAGTCTAGTAGGTAGTGTGTTGGCTCATTAGACGTAAAGCCAGTGTTCGAGCCCCAGGCCAGACATTAAGACAAAATACAAAAAGTATTTTTTCGTCGACTTCCTCTCAGCAGATTTCTGGCAAAAACTCTGAGAGTATAAAATTGCCATGAAAAAGTTTCTCAAAAAATCTGTCGTTCGGAGTCGACTTTACACTGTAGGTCCCACCACTCATGTATAAAATTAACACACACAAAGTAAGTGGTGTGAGAGACTAGGACGTTGTACAATGGGTCAATTCGACCTCCGGGTACTGTACTTGCCTTAATTGACAAGTACACGTCCTCTAACCTAACCTAACCTTCAGATAAATTCTTTATTATTCGCACAATTCTGACATCTTGATGTAACAACAACAATTGCTTCGTTTGTTATTTTTCTTTGCACTCTTTTGCATAAACAATAACAATTTTTGAACAATTGCTCGACAGATCTTTGCAACGGAGATCTTCAAATCACGATGACTCTCTTCAAACCTACCGCGTCTACACACAATACTGTCTGAACTTTTACTAACTCAGTTGCCTGCTTTGCCTTGCCTTTTATATGGCGAATGTTCGTGGCTTCGCCTTCTTTATAAATGTAAACATCGTTGCTTCATTATTGTTGTTTGTGTATTTTGCTTACATTCATTTTTTTAGTGTTTGTTGTTGTATTTTTGTTTACTTGTTTATAATTCTTTTATGCTGGTGTTTGTAGTTATATTGCACAGTGCGATAATTTGTAAACAAGTTCATTGTTTTTGTTTCTGTAAAATTATAATTCTAATATTAAACGATGTAAAAGCAAAATACCAGTATCTAGATTTTTCCATTTTCATAACAATATGTTCCAGTTACCGAACATTCGGAAGTGTACTGTACATGCATGCATACATAATCGGTCATTACAACCTTACAGTCAGGATTACGTGCTAGCTTCACATACCACTTATGTTCCGTGTGTTAATTTTATACATGAGTGGCGGGACCTGTATCAACTACAAACGACAGATTTGTTGAGAAACTTATTCATGGTAATTTTTTATTAACCCTGAGAGTGGAAGGCGCCGAAGACAAATTTTGCATATTTCTTTTTTTTTGGTGATGTCTGAACCAGAGATCAATAATGATTATTAAAAAAAAAAAATGAGTAGGATCGAATCATACTCATAATTTCTGATACTTGTACGCATTCATACTTATTTTAATGTCATACTCATACTACTCATATTCAAATTTGAAATACTCATGGTACTCACACTTAATAATACGCATGATGTTATTGATTTCGACTCTCCATAATTCATTATATACACGAATCACAAAATAAGTATGATCCGCGTACGAACACTACAATACTCAGAAGAAGATTGTGTGTTTGCTTTGCTTGCTGTCTTTTTCTTTTTTCTTTTTTTGTTTTTGTAAATGCAACAACAACTAAGACTGTAAAGGTTGATGAATGATTCGAGTCACTCGATTTGATCATTGGGCTGAATTGTGGTTTTAGCCTTGGTCTCACGTCTAATAAGCTATCATGCTTCCTTCTAGACTACGGCGATTTCATTTGTTCTTTTGGCTTTCAAGCTAAGCAGGTGATTGTTATACAGTAGCACTTATACTAGAATGACAGGGTTGCTATCTATCATTTTGTACAGACAACAAACACTATGAAAATTGAGCGTAATTGTAAGAATATGGTCTACTTCTTGACCTTTCTGCGATGTTAGGTTAGGTTAGTTAGCACCACTGTCACGCAAAGCTTGGTTTCTATCAAAGACAACCTTGTAACATCATTGTTTGTATTTTTGCGGTATCGATGTAATTTTTGACTGATCCAAGTGCTGGACATTGATAGACAGTATGCCCTACAGACTTCTTTTGGCGTTACAACGCTCTAGAGAAGTAGTTTTAACGACTTTTAATCTGTTAGGGGTCAGTTTTCAGAGAAGAGCTTTGAGATATGTTTTAGGTAGATTTAAAGTAAATCGGGGTCTCTGTATACTCATAAATGCTCAGATTTGTCTGGTCTCAATGGATTCCAGTGGAATAAAATTTTTCGTCAAGCTATCTTCTATTTTAATTAGCTCATAGTGAGAGGATTTGTGCTGGCAATGAGAGAAAATCTAAACGGTGTCAGTTGTGCCATATGAAAGTTACACAGACGATTAAAGATGATAATAAAATATCCTTTTACAGTATCAACTGTACCTTGCTTTGTATGCAGATGACTTAAGTAAACCGGAATGCAGATGTTTTACATTACAAAGCGTCAATGCTTTTCTCCTTTATACCATATATGCATGTATATATGTATTTGTGAATTTCTTCCATAGAAGCTTATATATAAGCTGCAGCTTATATGAAAACCTATGCAATGATATTTGTACCACAATGCATATGTATGCATACGATTACATAAACTTTATGCAATTTGTTGTATAAAAAAGAACGACAATTTATAGAAAACTTAAGAGCATAAAAGAGAGAAAAAGAAAATATCGATTTTGTATTCTGAAAGTAAGACATTATCATAGAAACGCTTTACTTATTGTACACCCTACGTATAATAGTTAATGCAGATATATTGTCAAATTTCTCAAATCTGTTGGTCGGAGACCACATTAAACTGTAGTTTGATAAAATTATCACACACAACATGGCTGGTAGCTACGTTGCTGTTACAACTAAGTTGTCATTACAATTGTTAGGTTACGATTACAACCTAGCTTACCACTGATGTTGTGAGTGGCAGAACCTACAGTTTAAGATCGACTCTGAATAACAAATTTTTGAGAAATCTATTAATGGCAATTTTATTGACTCTCAGGGTTTATACCAGAACTCTGCTGAGAGGAAGTTGCCACAGAAATATTTTTTCATATTCATTGAACCGTGGCCTTACGTCTATTAAGCCAACATACTACCTTCTAGACTACGATGACTTAAAATCTCCACTTCCACCAAGTAATATTGTAAGTCTATATTTTGAAATCTTTTGCCTCTCCTTTTCTGATATAAATATCCGTCTGGGCACTCTCATGGTGTATAATCCAGTTCAGATATCTCGCTAAACAGCAATTGTTTGTTTTAATTTTTTAGGAACTTTGTCTCTTAACTATGCGGACAGCAAATTTTTTGTTTTAATTTTTTGGGGAACTTAATAGTGTCTTCTTTGTTTGTCCCCGATTCTTTTCTTTTTTAGTATACCCTCCACTGGCGTTAAAACAATGAAATAATAATTACAAGAGCAAATGCAAGTTATCGAAAAATTTGCTTAAGAAAATGGAAGTTATCGACAAATTTACTTAAGAAAATACAAGTTATCGACAAATTTACTTAAGAAAATACAGTTATAGCCAAATTTACTTAAGAATATGCAAGTTATCGTTAAATTTACTTAAGAAAATGCAAATTATCAATAAATTTACTTAGGAAAATGCAAGTTATCGACAAATTTACTTAAGAAAATGCAAGTCGTGGGCAAATTCAATGTAAATCGAATGACGACGTAAATACAAGTGTGAGTATATAAAAAATTTGATGACGTCAATAGAAACGATGTAATTCAAGACTACCTAAATCAAGGGTTTACTGTACGCAGAATGATACTGTGGTCTTTTGAAAATGTTTAGCAATATAAAAGAAACATTTCCTATATCTTTGTAAGTCCTTGCATCTTTGCAAATGTCAGAGAAAAGTTTAGAATAATTTTTCTTTTTAAATAAATAGTATGAAGACGTTTAAAATAAATGGTGGGTCATTTAACGGTTTGAAAATTGCCAAATTTATTTTCTTGTTGTGAAGTACAAAAATTTGCGGTTAGAAATGAAATATGTTATGTTATTCATATGGCTGCCGCGGCTAGCCTTACAGTTCCTCATTCGATTGGAACAATTTTCGTGTGTATGGGGTCACATCTCCGCAATGGCATCACGAGTGTTGGCCTTCAAATGCTCAATTGTCTTTGGTTTGCCAGCATTACACTTTCCCTTAACGGCGCCCTACGGAATATAGCCCAGCGGTGTCAAATCGCCGCTTCTTGGCAACCAATTGACATCACCATTTCGGCTAATTAAACGGCCATCAAATGTTTGACGCAATAAATCGATTGCGGCATGAGATGTGTGGCAAGTTGCACCATCCTGTTGAAACCAAATATCTTTCATATCAATGCCATTAAGAGAGGGTACAAGAAAATCGGATATCATTGTGCGATAGGTGGCTCCATTGACTGTAATGGTTGCGTCGTCCTCATTTTCAAAGAAATATGGCCCAAAGATGCTTTCGCTCTACAAACCGCATCAAACAGTCACTTGTAATGGATGCATTGGCTTCTGTAAGAGTACGTATTGGATTTTTGTGCGCCAAATACGGCAATTTTGCTTACCCACCAAGCTGAAAATGAGCTTCATTAGAAAAGATGATTTTTTTTTTGCAAAATCAACATTATCGTGTAGTTCCTCATTGGTCCAATAAATCCCAATGTTGCTTAAGCGTAAATCGATTCAATACATTCAGTGAAGATAATCTACTGAACTTTGTGACAGAATAGAATGCCATAAGTATTGCCAGATTGGAAATAACTGATGGTTCTAATTTAAACCGATAGATGGGACACCCTATATAATAATTTTGTAAGTTTGTAAATTGTTGTTGTTGCATTATTATACATAATTCTTATTTGACTTTTTTAACCATATTTCCCTTTAAATATTACAAAAATAATCTGTAAGCAATTTCTGTTTTACATTTTAATTGAGTTTTTTTCGTCCTTTTTTGTTTGTAAAAATTCTTGCATTAAATTTGTTCTTTAAAACAACCCGGTCTTAATAGAGCACGTTTTCAGTTTACTTGCTAAATAACCATTTAAGAAAAGTTTTTCTCTTTTCTTGTATGCAATTTTCTTCAAGTACCCACACATAACGTTTAACCAACAGCCAGCCACCAAGAACATGATGGAAAAACTTTTGTTTTTCCCAAAGAAAAAGAAAAAAAAACGAAAAAAGGGACCAAACTCTTGACAAGACAAACTCAAGCAAGACAAGACATGAGCAGACCAATTCAAAGGAAGCTGTGAGAAGAAAAGTTTCCTTGTTTAATTATAAAATTACTTTAAAAACATCCTTATACTGGCACAACATGGTCATTGAGATAAGAGTTCTGTTCCAACTGTTAAACGAAACCGAAATGTGTGGCAACATACGCATAAGTGCTGTTGTCTGTGGTTCAAACAAGGCACGCACACACTACCACATGCATACATACAAGAACTGAATTTTAAAACTTTATTTATTTAAGAAAAATTGCATTTTTCGAATACAGGACATTGTTTCTACAAAGGACCACAATGGAAGAAGAACTTTGTAAAAGAGTTGGCATATTTGAAGAAGAGTATGTATTTAGAAAGTGTATGGAAAAGTGTATCATGGTTGATAGGGGGCAATTTTCTTTGTTGAATGGTTTGTCTTTTAAATAAAATTCTTAGAAAATATTTTGTTGTTTAAAATTTTATATTTTTCTTCAGAATAAAAAGAATTTTTTCTTTTTACATTTTTACGTCATTTTCTGTATTGAATTTGCCGTAGCCTAGTAGCTAGTACGTTGCACAATATCATCTTATATTAGCAAATGTAATTGATTCTGGCTACCAATAGTAAAGACACTGTGGTTGAACATTGCATCCATTTCTTTAAATCTTCGGGTCCTGATAGTATTATTCTAGCGGGTTTCCGACATGCTGTTAAAGTGGAAAATCTAGATACATGTGTTTTGCTTTTACATCGATTAACATTAAAATTATAAACAAAAGCTACAAAAACAAAACAATGCAGTAAACAAACCTGTTTAAAAATTACCATACTTCTTAATATAACAACAAACATCAGCATAAAAAATCGTAAACAAGTAAACAAAAATCCACCAACAACACTACAATAATAAATGTAAACATCGTTGTTTACATTTATAGAGATTTCGAGAAGTCGAAATCATGAACATTCATCAGACTGTTTACTTTGTCATATAAAAGTCAAGGCAAAGCAGGCGACTGAGTGAGTTAGTGCAGTTCCGCCAATCTTGTGTTAAGATGCGGTGTGTTTGAAGAGAGTAATCGTGATTTAAAGATCTCCGTTACAAAATTCTATCGAATAATTGTCCAGTAATTGTTATTGTTTATGCAAACAGAAGAATAACAAAGAAAAGCAATTGTTGTTGTGTACATCAAGTTGTAAACAGTGGCTTACAGAATTGTGTGAATAATAAAGAATTTTAATTAAAACTAAACACGAATTTATTTTTATTTTATTTGAAATCTACGAGCTCATATTTTAAACGTTTTTAAAAGGTAAAGACGTAGCAATAATCTTCAGGACATATTTATGGTTATCTCATTCGAGGTGAATGAGCATTATAAAGCTGTATCTGTACAATCTGATCAAAGAAAATGATTTCTTATAATCACACACAAGTTTAGATAAATAGCGTTGTAGTATAGATGGATTTCTGACCACCTAGACTGAGTTAATTTCCATTTTTCCATTACCCTTCTTGGGAGTATATGGCTTCCACAAAGCATTTCTATCTTATCCGGTTGATTGCTCCCTTATTCTCTCTTTCCTATTTCCTCTCCTTTTTAGTATCCCCTCTATTATCCTCTCATCTTAAGGGCGTTTGTACAATTGGTCAGCTTGACCTCCGGGTACTGTACTTGTCTTATTTGACAAGTACACGTCCTCTAACCTAAACCTATCCGGTTGATTGCTGTTATTTTTGAATCTTACCATATAAGATTACCCTGTTCTAGATCTTGGAGTATCGAATGTCGCCAGGTGTTCCCTAACCGACCACGGCTTTTGGAACCTTGAGGTTTCCACTCAAGTTCCACTCAAGTGCCACTCTTGTTATACTATCAGTATTTTTTCTAAAGGTTATGGCCGAAACATCACCATTTCCTACGTTTAATCTGTGTTGTTATGGGTTTCGAATATATGTTTAGAAGTCGCCGTAGTCTAGTAGATAGTGTGTTGGCCTATTAGACGTAAGGCTACGGTTCAAACCCCAGTTCAGAAATCAATACGAAATATGAAAAAATATTTCTTCGACGACCTCCTCTCAGTAGATTTCTGGCAAAAACTCTTGAGAGTAAATAAAACTGCCATGAAAAGTTTCTTAAAAAATCTGTCATTCGGAGTCGACTTTAAACTATAGGTCCCGCCACTCATGTATAAAATTAACACACACAACATGAATGGTGTTAGAAGCTAGACCGTAATCTTAACTGAAGGGTTGTAATGCCAATTATGTATGTATGAATGTTATGGGTTTCTCATTGGTGAGGTTCCAGAGAGCCATGTTGCTGGTGTTATTTGGAGGGAGTATTTCGCATATGATTTTGAGGCACTTGTTGATGAAAACCTGTAGTTTCTTTACGTAATTCTGTTCGATACTAATCGGGTGTCGCTCCGTACAACAAAGTCGATTTTACAAATGCTTTAATTATTCTGAGCTTGATTTGTTTGGATATTTGTGAGTTTCTCCATATTAGCTGTAGTCGTTGGGTTTCTCGTTGGTGAGGTTCCAGAGAGTCATGTTGCTGAGGTGATTTGGACAGAGTATTATGCATATTATTTTGATGCACTTGTTGATGAATACCTGTAGTTTTTTTGCGTAATACTGTTCGATACTAATCTGGTTTCGCTTCGATCGATTTACAAATGCGTTGAATACTCTCAGCTTGATATTTGTGAGCTTCAGCCACATTGGCTGTACTCGTCCGGATACCGCTCCCGCTTTATAGAGACTTGTGCGTATGGAATAACGGCTAAAGCAAGTTTCGGAATGAAATTTTTTAAAGAAGAAATACTTTTCAATGAATTTAGTTATACTCTATGCTCACTCTGATACTTGAGCTGAAAATTAGTTTGATTAGTTTGACTACAACTCAAAAACTCAGTAAGAAAAAAAACTCAGTAAAATTTCATGAATTTTTTGTGTTTGCTTTTAAGTCCTATTTCAACTGAATTGAAATTAAATATGGTTTGTTGTAGAACTTTATTACATTTTCTTTTTGATTTATTATTCAATAAAATTTCTCATTTTGCCACACATAAAATGTATAAAATATGACACACACATTGTAACATAAGCACACATTAATAATTCCTTTTACATGGTTTACGTGTTAATGTTCTCTTCTATAATATATTGATTTGTATATGCTAAAAAGGGTTAAATGCCTGAATTTTTGTTTTCAGTCACTTTTATTTTAATGGAACAAGAAGTGGCAAAAAAATCCCAATTTTCCCAAAAAATTAAATTTTCCCAAAAAGAAAAAATGCTTTGCCTGTAATCATGCAATTCTAATGAAATTCATTTTCTTTTTTCTTTCTTTGCAACGCAAATGCGTGCAAAAATCAAATTAAACTTCAAAGCCTATTAAGGAAAATGTCAGATGAGTTATTAGCAATTGAATCCTTAAATAACTTTCCTGACGATGTTAAATAAATTTAAAAGCACACTTACACTCACGTAATATTAGAATATTAATAAACATAGAAGCTCAAAGTGTGTGAAATTTAGCATTTAAAAATAAACTTCGAACTTGAAATACCATTGCCTCGTGCTAGACTAGGCGAACACAGAAACAAAAAAAAAATTTTGTTTTCTTTAAGGATGAAAATAGGAAAACTTGCAGCCAGTCGGCTGACTATATGAATCGGATTTGTGGTTCTTCTGTTGTAGCAGCTTATCCAATACAATTTTTTGTTATTTCTTAGTTTTGGCGATTCCATTCCCATCGGAAACTTGGGTCACTTCACCATTCATGCCTAAACTTCATTACATTTCACCGCCAGCTACGAAAAAATCTGTCATCGATGGCTGTGACATAACGATATTCACCGATGGCTCAAAAATGGAATGCGGAATTGGATCTGGAGTCTATTACGATAAAACGAACAAGTCATGTTGGCTATTGAACAAGATTCACGCGCGAGCGAAACCAAAAACTTACCTGCCTCGAACTTGATCGTATGTGTGGACAGTCAAGCAGCAGTCAAAGCGCTGGGATCCCATCTCGCCAAATCAAAGGGCGTCTCTACACCGCAAACCTCGACACAACACTCATCTCTTCCGGGCATAGAAGGAAACGAAAAGGCGGACCAACTGTAACGGAAGGGATCGGTGATGTCCGAAGAGGACCCCATAGAGGAGATACATGCGCCTCTGCAGGAATATTCAACAAACAATAATTCAACAAACCCTGGGTGGTCCAACATATCTGGTTACTTAATATCAAAATTGCTGTGGTTAGCGGCAGAACCACGAAACTACTTCGAAACTAGTTCGAAAAGAGAACGATTCGCAGGAGGAACGATGTCGTAGGAGGAGACGATAGAGAGGATACATGCGCCTCTACAAGAATACTTTTTCAAATTGGAAAATGCAGCATAGAATTCAATAAACCGTGGGTGGTCCAACATATCTGGTTGCTTAATTTCAAGAGTGCTGTGGTCAACGGCAGAACCACGGAACTACTTGAGTTCGCATTCTAACAGGAATTCAAAAGCAACACTGCGCTATTGGCAGCTTCACTGACTAGCTCATTCTGCCCCAACAGGGTTACTACAGAAGAAGTTGCCAAGATATGGAGAAAACGAAATCCCTGCACATCAGAACAAATGTCATCGATTTTTGGGTAGCAGAACGTTAGAAGATCTGAGAGAACTTGTCGGTTTCATACGGAGCTCGGAATGGTTCAAATCCACCACTAACGAATGAACGTGAAGGGGGCTTACCTCACACTGGGTAATACAATGGGCCATATTGACTATAGCAAGCTATCCGCTAACCTAACTTAACCTACGAAAAGATTCATTTTCAAATACAACACCAGGCGTTGTATGTTGAGCATAACAATTTTATTGGCATTTCAATTCGACACTTTGTTGTTGATGCCCGAGGACGAAAGCTTTTATTCTTTTAAAAATAATTTCAATTAACTCAAGACACAGAATTTTGGTTTAAGTAGTAGTTTAATCTAAAGAGGTCGCATTTCAGAATTGATGCGATAACAACTATGCACATTCTGATTTGATCCCCACACAGTAGGGAACTTCGTGTGCCATAGCACTGAGCACAATTTCGTATCAAAGCTATTTTCTTTCTAAAGGTACGTCAGACTAGTTTGTACCTTAATCTTATAGTGAAAGACCGTCCATTTTTAAACCCTGCAGATAAAGCTCAGGTTTTAGTTGAAATGTTCATTATAAATAATCCTTCAGTCAGGGTTACGAACTAGCTGCTTACACCACTTATGTTGTGTGTATTAAATTTTAACCATGAGTGGCGGTAGCTACAGTTTAAAGACGACTGCGAGTGACAGATTTTTGGGAAACTTTTCATGGCAATTTTTTCACTCTCAGAGCTTTTACCTGTTGAGAGGAAAACGCCGAAAGAACATTTTTCTCATGTTTTGTTATGTTCGAGATGTCTCAGCCAGGACTTAAGCCATGAGCTGTCATCCAAAATGGCATCACGCTACCCGCTATACAAGGGCGATATTTTTATTCATCATCTCCATAATTTTTAAAAATTCTAACTTTTCCAACAGGCTTATTGGCAACTTGCTTGTCCGCTTCTGCAATTTCTATCCCTAGAGCTGTTTTACAAATGGTGTATTGCCAACAGTATATGGAAAATGAAATTGAAAACAATGAATGGAAACAGTGTTGTTACTTATTTTTCTACATGGTTTTTTACTCACATGAATGGAGTATAACTAGATTTTAGCATATTAATTAAAAAAACAAACAACAACAACTAAAATAAATATATTCATATACATATTTGCGTATATAGATTATGCACCAATACATACATATATTTTTTATTCCACCACTACTTGAACAACCGTGTTTAAAATTTACTTATAAAACAGGGGGAAAAACTTTTAACAAAATGTATCAAGGCTAAAAACAAACTTTTCTATGTGTTGGTTAAAGTGTGTGTGAGTGTATATGGTATGCTAGAAATAGTGAGAAGAGAAATTATAATGGCTACGTACGTATACAAGGCTAATTATACTTGCTTTGTTCGTACCCACATATACCACCACAACAGTTTACTATGTTTTGTGAAACTTTAATATTCATAAAATGTATGTAAATGTGTGTGTGTGTTTAGATTTTATGCTGTTGTTTAAATGCACATGTTGGGTATGCGATTAGTTTTTAAAATAGTAAACGAAAATCTAATTAAATTAAAACCAAATTATAATTTTTATTAATTAACAACTAATTAAGACAAAATATCCACAAAAAAAAAAAGGTAAATATTATACAGGAATATCTATACACAAGTGCAGACATCAGCAATGAGTGTTCAAAAAGATGAGTAGATTCGAATCATACTCAAATTGCTGATACTTATACGCATTCATACTTATTTTAATATCATGGAACCTCTACTTATATTCAAAGTTTGAAGTACTCATCGTACTCATACTTAACAATACGTATTATGGTGTTGTTGATTTCAACTCTCCATGACTCAACATTTACAAGAATTACAAAATAAGTATGATTCGCGTACGAACACTACAACACTCACTAGAAGGTTGTGTGTTTGCTTTGCTTGCTGTCTTTATCTTTTTCTTTCTTCTATTTTTTTGTAAATGCAACAATAACTAAGACTGTAAATTTTCATGAATGATTCGAATCACTCGAATCATTTATGAGTATTATAAGTATTTTTCTAAATTTATGAATCTAAATGAGTAGGCGTATGAATCAAACATATTTCGAATGGTATGCGTTTGATGTCAACGTTGTACTCATACTCATTGCAACCTGCACTTATAAATCAACGTTGTAGTGAGTATGAATGAATGAGTAGTTGACTTTCAATACTCTTGACTCACTCATATTATGAGTGCTTATGAGTAGCGAAAAAATGATTCAATGCTGATCTCTGATGAGAACTATTGTTATCGATGCCTATTGTTTGAATGATGAGAATGTTAAAATATGTTAAAATTTTTGCGTAATAAATTTCAAATTGTGAAAATTCAGGGTCAACATAATCGGCATAGTAATTCAAACCCATCAACAAGACTAAGTAAAGAGAATACTACTGCTGCCTGCAGTTTGACCAATGTCGCCTCCAAACGATAGACTTTAAAGTCTTTTCATTCTAGGCAATACGACCCCTTTTACTGTGTTGAGATTAACGACATATTTCCGTTTGGGTGCTGTGGTAGATCAGCAGTGTCCAGTGGTTACATAAAAAAACACTTCATTGATGCTTTGAAGCTATTTATTTATAATAACTGAAATAGCTTACGTACTAAACTAAGTTAAAACTACAGAAAAGGAAAAAGATTAGATTTAAAATTAATTAAAAATAAACCCTAAGCCGGCCAAACAACATTTCGTCAAGTGACAGTGCCGAAAGCGTCAAAGGGGGGGTCAGAACAACAATCAAACGGCATACGCTCAGGACGACTGCGATTCCTACTGGCCCGATGATATTTCCCTGGCACAGTCGTCAAATCAACCAAAGGAGGATATCAGAACGACAATCAAACGGCATACGCACAGAACAATTGCTGTACTGCCTTCGTAGTCAGTTGCCAATGTTTTGCTGACAAGCAAACTCACGCTAGTGGGGACAACCACCTATGGGTGCATGATACACATTTTTGTATCGTGATGAAAAATAAATTTTCAATTGTTTTTTTCTCTTAAATACTTTGATTTCCAAAACAGAAATAATTATCTGAGTGCCCTGGTAGTCTAGGTAGCGTGCTAGACTATTAATGTAAGGGTTGTGGGTTCGATTCTCACCAGAGACTCTGGTCTTTGACACTACACCGAGCATATGGTCAAAGTTACTTAGCTCATATATAATTAGAATATAATATGAAATTGTATTGTAATAAATAAATAAATAAATAATTATTTTCTCTCAAAGGTTTTTGTCTGTACTATATCTTATTGCCCAGACTTTTGCCAGCAATGTGCAGATTTTTTTCTTACGTTGAGATACTCATCCCGTGTAAATTTATAAATGCAAACTTTTTTGGGGAAAAAAATGAAATAATTTTCAAAAATTATATTTTGAGTGTTTGAAAACAAAATAAATAAAGAGATATACACATACGGCTTATTTATATACATATATGTACGTGCATATCATACAAATAAAGCACGTAGTATGCTTGTAATACAAGAGCTTATAAATTTATAATAAGTCTTATGAATGTATTTAAACAAGACCTGCTTCAAAGCAGTTATTACTTGACACAATTATTCTGGTCTTAATTTATAAAGAATATTTTTAATTAGTACCTGTCTTAGGCTCTTATGAAATTCTTAATTAAATTTGTTTCAAATTTATTTTCAAATGTAAATGTCAGTGAATTAAAAAAAAGAAGTCGATATTTTTCAGTTTAAAATAAAAGAATATACGAAATTGTTTTCCAGATTAATAAAGAGTCTATCATACATACATACATACATAATTGGTCATTACAACCCTTCAGACAGCATTACGACCTAGCTTCTCACACCACTTATGTTGTGTGCATTAATTTTATATATGGTGGGACCTACAGTTTAAAGTCGACTCTGAACGACATATTTTTTAAGAAACTTTTCATGGCAGTTTTATTTACTCTCGGAGTTTTTGTCAGAAATCTGATGAGAGACAGTCACCAAAGAAATATTTATTTTCAAATTTTCGTTTTGATGTCTGACCTGGGATTTGAACCCTAGCCTTAGGTCTAATAAGCCGACACACTACCTACTACATAGATTACGGGGACTACAATCAAGAGTTTAAAGGTTATTTAAATGCGAAACGTTCTTTGTCGAACTCAAGTAGTCCCCTGGTTTTCCTGACCAGATTCTGTCCCAGGTTGAGAGAGTTAAGAGCCCTAACTATAGCGTCCGGGTTGACATTGTTGAATGCACCCTCGATGCCCAGGGAAATGGCCAGAGTGTATTCTTTAACGTACAAGGACCTTTCCACCCCAGAGATAAGAGAGTGCAGTGCAGTCTGCACTGATTTACCCCTCGGGTAAACATGTTGGAATGAGGATAGAAGTAGTGGATCAGTCGAGGCCCTCATATGAACGTCAAGGATTCTCTCCAGTATGTTAAGAAGAAAGGAACAGAGGACACAGCAGTTTTAAAATTCGGCAACCAGACTTTTTCCAATTTGCAAAAGTATTTTTGTAGAGGAATAGTTGTTTCCTCCTCAGATACCCCCGATCCGTTCCTTAACAGTTCGTCCGCCTTTTCGTTCCTCTCTATGTAAACGAGGTTCGGAACACAGTAGAGGCGGGTGTACTTTCGATGTGATTTTATTTTGACGAAATCGGATACCAGCATATTGATTGCTGCTTGATTGTCCATACATATGATTAAGTTCGAAGAAGGTAAGTCCCCGGTTTCAATCATGCGAGCAGCTTGTTCAATGGCAAAAATCTTCCCCTGAAATACGTTGGCCTGGTTAGGTTATCTGTATGCCCAGTTCAGTGCCAGTTTATCGGAGTAGAGCCCAGATCCATTTCCGCATTCCATTTTTGAGTCATCGGGGAAAATCGTCAAATCACAGTCAGCGATGAGAGCTTCAGCAAGCCATTCTTCACATCTGGGAGTGAGAGTCTTGTATGTTCTTTTGAAAACAGCCTCCAGTGCCATGTAGTCATATCTTAAACCTGGGTGATTCGGTTCTACTTCATGCAAAAATGAAAGGTGGCCCACCGTACATAGTCTAAACATATCTGGGAACTTAAGCCTTAGTGTTCCAGCAGCCACGTTTCGGAGGAACATGTTCAATAGTTGTAGAGAAAAGATGGCTTCGAGGCTAGCGTGCGGCGTGGACTTCAAAGTACCCGTTATGTCCAAACATGCCAATCTCTGTATCTTCTTCAGCGTTGCGAGGAAGGTCCTCTTTCATATAGCCTGCCACCATACGAATGCCCCATAGAAGAGTAACATCGCTGTGTACATTTAGTGGATGATATGAAGCTGCAGGTCTCATCTACTCCCAAACGTCCTTTTGCAGACGTACAAGGCACTCATCGCTCCATGTTCCTCCTCTAGGACAGTTTGGGGTCCTGAATGATACCCAAGTAATTTGTCTCCTTTGAGAGCCGCAAAGCCGTTTCTTTCATTTTCGGAGTGGTGAAAATCGGGATGTTGTATTTTCGTGTGAACAAGATAAGTTCAGCCTTGCCTGGGTTCTCACCCAAGCCATTATCCTTCCCCCAACCATGTACTTTTACGAACTTGAAGGTTGTTGAAAGATGCTTTCCCGTGAACAGTATCACCAAGTCCTCAGCATATGCTATCATTTTGAAGCCTATGCTCTTCATTACCATCAGGATTTGTTTAATAACTAGGTTTCACAGCAATGGTGATATTATTTGAGTAGTTAAGTCTGCTTCACTTTTCACTTTATCTATCCCGAAGAGTTTTTGTGATGTCTTGGAAGTCTCGAAAAGGTACACCAAAAATTTGAAGTCAACTAAAATTTAATTCGTATTAAAAAGTGTTAAGAAGTTAAGTTAGTTGCGTTTGAGAGACTGCATTTGAAAAAATTACATTTGCCTTCTGTAGTTTGAGAAACTCTTTCAATCAAATGAGATAAGATAAGACAAAAATATTTTCTGGCCTAATAAATTCGTGGTTTTTATATTAAAATCCCGTGAAGTGAAAGGCCAACTGAGATTTCGAATGTGAGATGTAGGCATATTTTTGTCTCCCACTGTATGGTATACACCTAAACGTATGTGGAATTGCTAAAGAAAAACTCTGCATGTGTGTGCATTGCTGTTCATAGATCCAAGCCTGTATTTAATAGCTCACATGCATTATTTTATTATTTTGATTAACATAAGGATATACGTACACATGCTGCACATATATGTTTACATACATATGTATGTATTTGTAGAAATTTGTGAATAAACAAAACTTGATGTTAAATACGTGTCAAAAGAAAAAATAACTCATAAAACAACCTGCATATGTTGCATAAATAAGCAAAAAAAAACACACAAACAAAATGCAGAAAATTTTCTTGTAGTTTGCATTAGTGTTGGTACAAGTACATGTTGATGTACGTATTTTCTAATGTAGTTATACACTCGTCTTGTCACTCATACATACTAAAGCAGCTTATACAACTATTTACATGCACATTACATAGACATTTTTACATACAACACATGCATAATAGTGTTCTTGTGATATGTATGGTAATGAAATGAGTGACAGAGCGACATATAGACAAACCAAGTGAATGACAGTAAGGAAAACATTTCACACGCTTGTCAGTTTAATACTTTTCGTTTTTTTCATCTTCTTCACTCCATTTTTTTTACTGTCAAGCATATTAATAACATGCTTATGAAAATATGTTTAGCAGGGTATGCTCCAACACTACCTACCTACTTATCCTACTACCACTATCGCTTTAAAATATTATTTTTGTTCTGGTTTGTATGCGGTATGTAGTTTTGAATGTAGTTTTGTACACACAGTTAGTTGTATTATATTTCTTTAGTGTTGTTTGCTTGTTCTATAGTTTTCCTTAGTGTGTATAGAATCCATGGTTATGCTCACTCAGTATTTTAAGGATGAAGTCAAACACCTTTTTAAAAGGCCTTAAAATATTTGGTTTAAGTTGTGTTAATTTCGATATAAATTGAGAGATTACGTTAGGATAATAGAGTGTTAACTTCGACTCCTAGAACGCGTTCCAAAACGGTATTTAATTCGCTTAAAAGAGCCGTAATCTAATAGGCAGTATTAGACGTGAAGTCGTGGTTCAAACCAAGGGTCAGACTTCCTCAAGAAAACGAAATATGAAAAAATATTTCATAGGCAACTTCCTCTCAGCAGATTCCTGGCAAAAACTTTGGGAGTAAACGAAACTACTACGAAAAGTTTCCTTAAAAATCTGTCTTTCAGAGTCGACTTTAATTTGTAGGTCACACCCTCATGTATAAAAATTAACAGACACAACGTAAGTGGTGTGAGAAGTTAGGCCGTAGTCTAGTCTGACTACACTTTTTTTGAACTTTCAGGCAATTTGTGTATACCCCACCATTAAACCTGCTCGTCGTTTGAAGCATACCATTCAGTCGCACTTAATTTTCGAATTCCTCATAGGAATCGAAGTGCTGCTCAGCCTATGCGTGTCTCATTGATGAAAACAAATAGTAGTCGGAAAGAGCCTGGTCTGGTAAATAAGGCGGGTGGGGTAAATGCTCACAGACTGGAATGGAGAGCCAAATAACCTATATCTACATCTCGCAAGAGATGGGCACACAAAGAAAGTATATAACAAACTCCTCTTCCTCAGCGGATCTGCACATACGGCAGAAGTCGTTAATTGGGAGCCGCAACTTTTCCGCGTGTCTTCCCATAACACAATGATTATGCCACGACCAAGTCCAAGTAACTGGTTGGTTCGCCTTCTATCCATTAGTAGCAGGACTCCTCATTGACCCAGGATAGGTTGGCGTCTCGAAATAATTTTCGCGTAATGGCCCACTTGACCGAGGCAAGTGGCATACCCAAGTCTATTAAAGAGGATTCCGAAAGGAGTGCACCAGCTCTGGCGAGCTCGTCGTCTCTGCAGTTTCGCGGAATGTTACTGTGCCTGGCGACGAAGACCAGTGAGACACTGCAGCGCCCAGATAGACAGCGGCGACATTCCCTAACGATCCTGAAGTTATGCACAACACTTGACAGAGATCTTATGGAGGCCTGTCTGTCAGAGAGGACACAGAGGCGGGTGAATGGAGCACCGTTGACGAGGACCCATTGAGCGGCCCGGTAAATGGCCATTACCTACGCCTGAAAAACGCTGCAGTAATCCGGCAGTCGGAGAGAAATGTTTAGGTCCAGTTTCCCAGAGTAGACTCCGTTACCAACCCCATTATCGAGTTTAGAGCCTTCGGTGTATATATCTAGGATTTCCGGGGGGACGTCCCAGTCGTCCCTACTCGGAATCAGAAAGTGAAAACCCCTGTCAATATTGCGCAGGGAGATAATCGATGTTCAAAGGGGCCACAGGATCAACCTCCGAAATAGAGGAGTGACCAGAAGTTACAATGTGCCAACGAGACAGGGCATTAAGTCTAGTCGCAGCGAACTTAGCTGCCTGCTTAGCGAGAAGCACAGTAGGAAGGGAGTTAAGCATTGCGAACAAGGCCTTTGTGGGGGTGATACACAGAGCACCGGTTAAATAAATGGCCGCAGACTTTCTAATCTTATCTACTATTTCCGGTATTTCACTAGAAGCATTCGAATGTTTGATCTCTGATTTGGAGATATATTGAATATGTTTGAAGGATATCAGGGTAAATTAAGGCTCGTGCGCAATAAATGTTCCCTATGTAGACATCTGTATCTTAACGCTCTCTTTATACCGGTACACCTAACAAAGGCCCAAGAAATTATAGCCTTTCCTAACGTACATATATCACCTCGAAATGAATGTTCTGTATGTGGTCATGTACAATAATGGCATTTAAAACAACGTGACATGTTTTATTATGCTTTCCTCTATGTTTTCAATTCTTTATTGTTTTTCCTCTTTCTCTCTCTGTTCCATTTAAATGCAAAGCTTAGATCATTTTTGTTTTAAACTGTCCATTTACGGAAGATAATGCATTTTATTTCCATCATTATCCTGGCATTTATATTCTTCTTTTATTGTCTGTATTTTTTAGAGTCCTTTGCGTAATTGTAATTATAGTTTATGGGTATATGTGGACACAATTATGAAAACAAAAAAACTTTGATGAATATAAATAAGGAAATAGAAAACATAAACAAAAAATATAATTTTTATTTTAAATTTTATGTTCCTTCTACTGGTAATAATGAAGGATAATATATTGTTTATATGTGGTAGTTTTTTATCCTTTTCTTTATTCCTTCCATAAATATGAAATAAGTACCAAATCAGCTATAAAAATACAACGAGTGCTCCATTTTTAAATAAATTCACTTATATTTACAGACAATTGCGAATTTTTTATTGCATTCTAATACGACGTTCATATATGCACCTTAATTGCGTAAATCGCAATAAACCCCATTATTGAGCTCAATGTTTCATATAAAGTTTCAATTAATAATTGCTCAATAAAAACGCAAATTGTTATAATATTGAGTAAAACTTAAAATGCAGTACTGTCATAAGTATGTTCAGTGAGCATATTACAATTAACCGAACACTTACTGTTGATATTTGACAACTCAAATGTCAGCAACGACAAAAAACAATGTTGTTGAAACAACCAGCTGTTTTGTTTACCAGCTGTCAAATGAATATTGAATAAACAGCTGAGCTGCGTATATTATTATGCTTGAACACTTAAAATATTGTACTCAATAAACCGAATATTGACTCAGTAAAAGTACGTAACTAAACATAGTATAAGGTACAGTTGGAACATGCCTCTAGAACATGTATGTATTAGAATATCTGTCAAATGCTATGACAGAAATCTTCATGATATTTACAATGAGTTTTAAATAGAGATGTGACCATATCTCTGCGATGATGCATTTTATCTCAAACTAGAACTCAGGAATTATTTTTAGTTTACTCTCCTAAACCCAAGATATTGTGAAAAACTCCAAAGAAATAAACCGCACGACGTTTAATCACATGGTGTTTGTTGAGCTAACATCGTATGGGCCACCTATCGGTTTAAATTTGAACCATCGTTTAATTTAAACCTGGCAATACTTATGTCATTCTATTCTGTCACAAAATTGAGTACATTATCTATACTGAACGTAATGAATCGATTTACGCCTGAGCAACATTAGGAATTATTGGAAACTTACTTCCAAAACAAAGACAATTGCTCGGATTGGGCACGAAAATGTCGTACAAAATTTGATCGCAGAGAAGGACAAACAGTGCCCGGTATACGCAAGTTAATTGCTAATCTTCATGAAACTGGTTTCATTGTAAATGCGCCAAGACGTGAGTGTATTTCCACAGCGCGTACATCCGAAAATATCTCAGCTGTGGCTGAAAGTGGGCATGAGGAGAATCCATCAACATCAACTCGTTATCGTTCTCAAGAATTGAACACTTCACGCAGCAGTTTACATTGAATTTTGCGAAAAGATCTCGGTATGACGCCTTACAAAGTTTAACTGGTTCATTACTGGTTCGTTTCGTTTTCGTTACGCTAGATGGCCTAATGAGAAACTACACGTTGATGTCGATTTTACCAAAAAAAAAAAATCATCTTTTTGGATGAAGCTCATTTTCATATTGGTGGGTACGTTAATAAGCATAAGTGCTGTATTTGTGGCTCAGAAAACCAATACGTGGTCTTACACAAGCCAATACAACCATTACGAATGACTGTTTGGGGCGGCTTGTGGAGCGAAGGCAACATTACCACATATTTCTTTGAAAATGAGGACGGCGCAACCATTACGCTTAATAAAGACACCCATCGTACCACGATCTTCATGGTATTGATTTAAACGATTGCTATTATCAACTGGTCATCGTTCTCAAGAATTGAACATTTTACGCACCAGTTTACGTCGAACTTTGCGAAAACATTTCGGTATGATGCCTTACAAATTTCAATTGTAGTATGGAGCTCAGAAAAACCACACGTGGTCTTATAGAAGCCAGTGCACCCACTACGAGTGACTGTTCGGAACGGAGGCATCATTGTTCCATATTTCTTCGAAAATGAAAACGGCGCAACCATTACGATCAATGGCGAAATCTTACGCACCACGATAACCGATTTTTTTGTACCCGCTCTTCATGGTATTGATTTGAACGATGTTTGGTTTCAACAAGATGGTGCAACTTGCCACATATGTATCTCATGTCACAATCGATTTATTGCGTCAAACGTTTGACGGCCGTTTAATAAGCCGAAATATATGATGTCAATTGGCCCCTTAGAAGCTGCGATTTATTACTGTTGCACTCTTTTCTGTGGGTCACCGTTAAAGAGCAGTATTATGCCGACAAATCAGATACAATTGATCATTTGAAGGCCAACATTCGTGATGTCATTGACGAGATACGACCCCATAAACTCTAAAAAGTGCATGAAAATTGGTCCGATCGAATAAGGTCCTGTAAAGCCAGCCGCTGCAGCCCAGCCATATGACTAAAGTAAGATTTCATTTCTTACCGAAATAATTGTACTTCACAACAAAAAAAAAACAAAATAATTAATTTTCCAATATTTCAACTGTTTAAGTTTTATTGCAATTTTAAATTTAAACTTTTAAATATCCCACCCTATATGAAAAAAATCCTTTTTTTTATAAAAACAATTAAATTTCTATTGAAATTAACCTGTTATTATGTGTTAATTACTTGATACCATCAATTACTCATATGCTAAGTTTAATTTAAGCTTCAAAGGAAGTTGTTTAGCATGTGCGAGCATTATTTCTCGTGTATGAGTTTTGCCATTGCCCTATAATTTGCGCTTAAGCAGTGTTTAAGTATAATTATATAACGAGATGTTATATTTAAGATACGAAACGGTTTGCAGGACACAAAGAGAACAGTTAGGACGTTAAAAGAAAATGGCAAACTTTATAAATAAGATTATAATTAAAGGCAGACAAACGGTTGGCGTAGAAAGTCAAAGGCCGACTGAAGCGGAATGCCTTCAAGTTAAATACGAAAATTTAAAAACTTTTAAAGTAAATGCAACGTTACACAATGCCGATAAATGTATATTGTAATGTACAATGATTCAGTATAACCATTATAAAAATAACTTCGAAGGCCAGTGACATACATACATACATAACTGGTCATTACAACTCTTCAGTCAGGATTTACGATTACGACCTAGTTTCTCACACCACTTATGTTGTGTGTGTTAATTTTTCTACATGAGTGGTGGGACCCACAGTTCAAATTCGACTCCGAACGACAGATTTTTGAGAAACTTTTTCATGGCAATTTTATTTACTCTCCGAGTTATTGCCAGAAATCTGCTGAGAGGAAGTCGCCGAAGAAATACTTTTTGTAATTTTTTTTGATGTCTGGCCTGGAGTTAGAACCGTGGCTATACGTCTAATAAGCCAACACACTACCTACTCGACTACGGCTGCTTCCAGGCCAGTGACATGCTTTCTTTAATTCTTCTATTCGCGTATAACTAAGAAGCCTAGTAAGGAATTTCGCTGTTCCAAAAGTACACAGCAATCTTGCAACAGAACCTTAAACTGTTGTTCTATTAAAAAGACATCCATTCATTCATTATATTCATCAGAAAAGTTCAAAAAGTTTGAAAATAATTTAAATTTTTTTTTAATAAATTTAATAACAAACTACAACAAAATCAAAATACAACTGCAGTAAAAAGAAAAAATAAAATTCCTACAAAATAAAACGAAATTTAGATTTTAATTTCATACAAACTAAAAAAAGCACAGGACTAATGAAGCAAAATGTTAAACTCTTCTTAAAAATAAACCAAAACACTCTCTGGCACACAAAATAAATTTTTTTTCCTAGAAATCAGTGTTGCCACCTTCACAAAAATTTCATTCTATTTGATACAGTTAGTAAACCAACTAAAAATATATTTTTAGTCCCTCTTAGAGCCACAACTTACCGTTAACAAAAGGGAGGATTTTAACGGGCAGATAAATTGTTTTTCATTATTAAAAGTGGATGGTAAAGTAAAAGTGAGCGTTAAGCTAAAGGGAATATCATTCTACCTTTAACTTTTAAAGTTAAGTTTATGCTTGAACCTGCCATATTATATATTATTTTCAATATGGCAACTTCAAATGTAAACAAAATGAGGAAACACTACAAAAAAGAAGCTTGTCGTTGCCACTGCGTTTAAAAAGAAACTTGTTTAATTTGAACAGTGTTATCGACATTGCTCCACCACTGCCATATTTTTGAAAAAGTTAACTTTATTTTATCTGTAAGTTCTAAAACGAAAATAAGTTAAAGGTGACTTTAAAGTTCACTTTAGCTAAAGTTGCCTTTAACTAAACCCAAGTTTGACGGCAAGTTGTAATAATGTCCCTTAGAATGATAAGGACCCATTTAGGCCATCATTTAGTTCCATTATTATACACAAACAATTGGTCACCACAATCTTTCTGCCAGGACTACGACCTAGTTTTTCACACCGCTTATGTTGTATGTCTTAATTTTATACATGAGTGGCGGAACCTACAGTCTAAAGTCGAATCAGAACGACAGATTTTTGAGAAATTATTCGTGGAAATTTCGGAGCTTTTATCATAAATCCGCTAAGAGGAAGTAACCGAAGAAAAATTTTTTCACATTTCGTCTTGTTGGATATATCTTATCAAGTCTATCTGATCAAGTCTAATTAGTCAACACACATCCTACTGGACTCAGGTCAGGTCGGAGTGGTAGCTCTGATATCACAAAGCTCACTTGAGCACGCATAGCGGCCCGTTGTGATGCCACTGGTGAACGCAGTCCCTGTACTGACTAAGTTCCACCAAAATCAGGGAAGAGAAAGAAGTTTGTCATCGCAAGGGCTGTAGTCCTACTGGACTACGGCCATCCAATTAAAATCCAATCGGTGGACTTCAGAATAAATCTTGCTATTGTTTCAAACAAGAAGTGCACAGTGAGAACCGTAATTGTATGATGGATGCCCATGCCATTGAGGTACAGAACACAATCAGTTCTCTTTCTATGTAGTCCAGCAGAGTCTGGCGATATTGCTTGCACTTACCCTCCTACTGTCAACAAATTCGAGTCTCGCCGTAAAACGAGTAGATGATATCCAAATTAACCGAAGCAATCTGAATACATATGCAATGTAAAATATCGCAGATTGCTAGTGCCGTACCGGTCCTCACCAGATCATCAGCAATGCAATTTCCAACGATATCTTTGTGCCTCGGAACCTATATAAGTGTTAGGTTTGAATGATTCGAAATTTCCCAAAGAAACCCTAAGTTATCTTTAAAAAAGAGTCCACTACCTAACCTAACGTATACCTAATTTAACCAATCCGATATTTTCTGGAGAAAGCCTCTTTATTCATGAGCGATAACGGACGTCGAAGTAGCAATCGTTATGGAATTAATTGCAGACTGGTTGTCCTAGTAAGTAAAGCGTTTTTTTGGGAAAAATTCCACTACCCAACTATCATTGCGCATGGAAAACACTGCAGTGATCGGTCAACCTTTACGAAAGTTTAATGTTATACCAGAGCCTATTCTGTCAAGTATCTTGTAGCATAAACTTCAAGGGTTTCATTAAGAGCCTCTGGGTCTTCGGACGAGAAAATCCTAGTTGGAATTCAAAAATCAAATGTCTTATTCCGGAAGTTATAGGAAACCATGTAACCAACCTGACTATGTCTATGACTTCATTGAACTGCAGCATGTTCTTAATACAATTTTTGTTAAGACTTAGTTCTATTAAGCCTTATAACCACCAACTTAGCTATCTGCTTTAGCATGAGGTCCAAGCATACCAGGTCTGAGCATACCAAGTGCACCTTAATTGAAGTCAAACAAAGTGTATTGACGATCAGGATAGTTATTTACCTGCGGGCACTCCATCTATCAGTCGATAGTGACAGTGGTCCACAAAATGTGAGCACTTTAAATCTCGATTAGTTCCACAATGGCGCAATAGCCTAGTATATAATGCCTGTGCTAAGTCCATTGAATGTTACTTACGGCTTTTTTAGAGTAGTAAAGCGTAGCAGTACAAACTCTCTTTTATATTGTCTCTCCATGAGAGCTCTGGATTTAGAGATTTGGAGACAGTTGAATCCCATTAAGGAACGCCAAATATAGGCCTGGGTGACTGATATGCTACTGGGACCTCGGCTAACCAAATGTATACCTCAAGTTTGTGTAGTCATCGAGCTACTAAGGATATTCAAATCCACCACTACCGGGCCGTGACAAAGGGTTACACTGGGTAACACAATAGGCCATATGGGTCACCGAGCAAACTTGCCTTTGAAGGCCAAGCTACTCACCAACCTAAAAGTCTTTTTGCGCCTCAAAGAGAAAGTGTGCAGATATCACAATGGTCAAATAATCTGTATAACAATAGACCTTACATCTCCATCGTTACAGTTATTGCTTAGCGTGTGAAACCCCTGCCATGTGAACGCCACCTCAATAGGGGCAGTATTGACCCTTCTGGTCAAAAGTTCTGGAACAATCTTCTTAAGAGAGTCACTGATATTATGTTTAGCGAGAGCCGTCACAAAAGCCTTCATGTGAACATTGAGGAAAACGTCCTCCATGTCAATGAAGGCTGCTAGTGAGTAATGCTCACAGCCTTCTCAACATTCACTCTGCGTTAATAATGAATTTTATTTTATTTATATGAACAATGGCAACTCTGTTGGCAATAACATGTTTTGAATGGCAAAAAGCGTAGCATATTCTAAAGCGCATATGTTGCTTTGATTAAAAAACTAAACGACAAACATTTCGGATCTTTTTTACTATATGTTCAGACAAACAATTTTAAGCCAACTTGAAAACGTGGCTAATTACAAATTACTGTTGTTTTTGCTGTTATACGTACTAGCAAGTATTTGCGGAATAACATACAACAACAACAAAAGTTTCTCTCACTCTTCTGGCTAGTCACTCATACATGCAAAAGAATAAAATTACCAAAATCGCTAGTTATTAGCGTGATTATAGCCAACCATTTAAACAATGAATTTGTGCCAAGAAAAAAAAACATATAAAATGTTACCACTACTACAACAGCAACAATAATTACATCAGTGTTTACCACTACTACAAAATCTACAACTAGCACAGCATAACGTTAATACAACAACAAATATTGCATAACAATACGATGACAAAACGAATAAAAGCCACTGAATCTAAACATTTGGAAAACCACCACAAATTACAAACCATATGAGGTGATTTTCGTATACGAGAGAAAAATAAAATTTTGAATTTAAATTTTTAGGCTTGAGGTAGAATTGTAAATTACTTCTTCTCTTTCTGTAGGAGTATATTGTTATGAAAATGGAAATGGTGTTATTGTTTGACATTAAATTAATAAACCAAATCTACAAAAACAAAAACAATGGACTTGTTTACATGATCACTAAATAAACAAAAATATAGCAACAACATCACTATAAAAACAAGGGATAAACAAGTAAACATGAAGCAACAACAACACTGCAAGGATAAACGTAAACAAAATACACAAACAACAATAACGTAAACAACATGTTTACATTTATAGAGATTTCGCGAAGGCAAAGTCATTCTCCTTCAAGAGCATTCATCAGACTGTTTACCCAGTCTTGTGTGAAGAAGCGTTGCGTGTTAAGAGAATAATTGTGATTTGAAGAACTCCGTTGTAAAGATCTAACAAACAATTGTTAGTGTGTACGTGGAAGAGTATAAAGACGAATAACAAACAAAGTAAATTGTTGCTGTTTACATCAACTTGTGAACAGTGGCACACAGATTTGTGCGTACAATAAAGAATTGATCGCCGTAGTCTAGTAGGTAGTGTGTTGGCTTATTAGACTTAAAGCCAGTGTACGAGGCCCAGGCCAGACATCACAACAAAATACAAAAAGTATTTCTTCGGCGAGTTCCTTTCAGCAGATTTCTGGCAAAAACTCTGAGAGTAAATAAAATTACCATGAAAAGTTTCTCAAAAATCTGTCGTTTGGAGTCGACTTTAAACTGTAGGTCCCGCCACTCATGTATAAAATTAATGTACACAACATAAGTGGTGTGATAAACTAAGTTCATAATCCTGACTGAAGGGTTGTAATGATCAATTATGTATGTATGTATGTATGTACAAAGAATTGATTTAAAACTAAAAACAAATTTATTTTTATTTTATATGAAATCTACGAACTCATATTTTAAACGTTTTTAAAACGGTAAAAACGTAACAATATGAAGGAGCACGAAACGAATCAAGTGTTCATTTGGAGATAGGATTGGGTCTGCATAAAGAAGAGCTAGCAACCAAACCGTTACAGAACCAAAATACTGTTTTTCTAGCAGTGGCATGTGCGTTCAAGGAATGCATAAGTGGTGTGAGAAGGTAGGTTGCAATCCTGACTGAAGGATTATGTATGTATGTATTTATGTATAATCTAGTCCTTAGCCTTAGGAGATTACAGAATATAAACCTGGACAACTCAATGCCTTTTGGTGAAACTAAACTAACCAGGATAGGAAAGCGAACGTAAACATCACATTGACATTTATGGTACAATAGAAAAACAATAGGAAAAATTTACAAAGATGCTATGGGGAGATCCTGGTGGGATGAAAAGCATGACTATATTAAGACTAAGTAAATGCCCCTTCAGCATAGTAATGAGCGTCCTTACTCTATTCCCTTTTTACACGAACATCTGAAATTTATAGGCATATGGTGAGTTCATTAAAATGATGGAACGATGGAACACTTTTTACATAATTTTTTATGGAAGAAGCTAATGAAACTAAGAAAATATCATTGGGTCCTTCAACGGTGAGCGCACCACAGGACGTCTTGATATCTTAAGTGTATCACGATAGGCATGTCACTTGAACGCATAACTCCCTTCATGGGATCCATAACCACTCCTTTAACTAATCTACCATTCAAACTTAACACTTCTAAGTTTTTTGGACTTCAACCATTCTATCAACAGCAAATATCTTAGAAAGGTTATTATGCAACGCTTCCACTTAGAATAAAGAAGGTTTAACTAAACTTGAAAAAAATGATACCGAATAAGGAGAAATAGGTCATTTACTTAATTAGTCAAGACAACACTTTAGTCAAAATTACGACCTAGCTTTTTACACTACTTATGTTGTGTGTGTGTTAATTTCATCCATCAGTGGTGGGTCGACTTCAGAGGAAGAAAAGTTGAAGATAATTCTTGCTTTGATAAATATTATTTGAACTTTGCATGAGAATGGTTTCGTAAATTTTATATGAGACGAAATGACTAAAAGACTAAAATTAAAACACAAAACTTTGCACTTCTGTACGCCTACAGGTATACATACATATGTCACAGAAACATGGATATTTACGAAAACGAACGAATCAGTGTTAGCGGTATACCGACGTAAGATACTTCGAAAAATATAAATGGAGAGTGTACTCAACAAACGCGAGTGTACTCGTGAACTATGGCAGCAGTATTTCGGCATAAATGTAGCAAAAAGCATTAAAACGCAGGGTGGTGTGAAGAGCTATGTTATAATAGTGAGTAAAGGGTTGTTTAGAAGGCTATTACATAGTGATCTTAGAGCATTGAAGTATTAATTAGAAGATTTCCCAAATAATATCCTGAAATGGTGAGGATAACATTAAAAAAATAACGCGACATTAAAGGCAATTGCAATCATTTTAAAATAAAATACCCCAGTTAAGCCACAACAGCTTGTAATTTATGCTCACTATCAAACAACTTGGCTATTCCCTGTAGTTTTTGTTGCTCTTGGTCTATGCATTGTTATTCGGTTTATTGGTCTTTGCCAAAAAGTGCTGTAAACAAAAACTTCCAAAATATAATCATCGTTGAAGAGAAATCTGTTGAACAATTATTTCTGCCAGCCATAGAGACTTCTGCTGCCAGCTCATTATGTTCTTCTAAAAACGGAAATTAGACATCATCTTGCAAAGCAATATACCAGAAAGGCAAAAAAAAAGAAAAACAAATGAACAAAAGATAGATGATGATGAAAATAAATTTTAAATGGGGAAAAAACAGTGAAAAAACAAAAATGTTGGCTTTTGTTTTAAACAAGCAGTTTCGGTCTAACAAAAGGCTGAAATTGCCATTTTAATGGGCCACTTTTTGCTCGTCGTTTGCTTTGCTTTTGTATATAAACTTGGCTAAGTTCTCTGCTATATTTGGTGAAAAATTTTTGAAATTAAACTTTTGCTGAAATGCAAACGAAAAAAGCAAGAAACAGTCTTTTCAAGGATAATTAATTTACAGTTCGTTCTTTTTAGTTTATTGTGAAGAAAAGAAAAGACAATGCAAAATGTGTTTGGTTGGCAAGTAATGTTGACAAGTTAAAGTCCTTAAATTATGTGGTGACTGCAAGCGAAACAAACGCGACAATTACAATTTGAAGTTTCCAAGTAATTGAGCACTTGTTAAGGATAGGAACTAATTTTTCTTTCTTTTTTTTGGTAATTAAGGTCTTTCAAGTTCAAATTTTATTTTTGTGGACAATTGTCATTCGATGTCGTTTAAAGCAATTGTTGGAAATTCATTGTAGAAACAACAAATGCAACAATTACAGTTTAAGTTTCCAAATAATCGAACATTTTAGGGCCAAGTACCGAGTACGAGAGATAAGTCGCCGTTGTCTAGTAGGTGGTGTATTGGCTTATTAGACGCAAGGCCACGGTTCAAACCCCAGGTTAGGCAGCAAAACGAAAATATGAAAAAAATATTTCTTCGGCGACTTCCTCTCAGCAGATATCTGGCAAAACCTATGACAGCAAATAAAATTGGCATGAAAAGTTTTACAAAAATCTGTTGTAATCCTGACTGAAGGGTTTTAATGACCAATTATGTAAGTATGTATGGGTACCGAGTACGTCTGCATTGGGAATATTTATTTCATATACTACCATTAAATTTTTTTAAATTTGATAACGCAATAAAGGCCTGCGATAAACCCATCACCAGGAAATATCTAGACCGACACGTAGTAGATCTGTAGCCGCCGTAGTCCACTAGGCAGTGTGTTGGCTTATTTATTCCAGAAAATGATGATTTGCGGAAGGCATTAATTTTTGGTTTTCATTTCAAGAAAAGTAGTCGAGTTATATGGTGATCATGCTCTATTAGAAGCAACCTCTAGAAGATGGTTTTGATGGTACAGAGATAACGATTTTGATGAAAGACGTTAAGGAAGTGGAAGGCCATCAAAAAAGTTTGAAGACTTTGAATTGCAAACTTTGTGTCAAGAACAAGTGGAGGACGTGGTAAATATTAAGGTTCGTTTGGTTAGTGTGGTAGCTTTCATACCAAAAGCTCACTTGAGCACGCATAGCGGCCCGTTGTGACGCCACAGTTGAACGCAGCCTCTGTACTGACCAAGTTCCTCTGAACCAAGGAGGGAGAAGTTGGTCAGCGCAAGAGCTGCACATTTCAAAGCACGACTACCACACTGGAGAACCAGCCAGAAAGCTTGATAAACGAGGTTATATCCTTGACATCAATGGACGATAGCTCCGTCAAGCTGATAAGGGTTGGAGAGCCAAACAACCTATATCTGCACCTCTCAAGAGATGAGCATTGACAAAGAAAATGGATAACAGTCTCCTCTTCCTCAGTGATTCTGCACCCAAGGCAGAAGTCGTTAAATGGGATCGGCATTCTTTCCGTGTGTCTTCCCCCAACACGATGACCTGTAGGCATGGCTGTTGTCATCGAGATGATGCCACGACCAAGTCCAAGTAACTGCATGGTACGTCTTCTATCCATTGAGGGCCAAGTGAGCCTAGCGGTGGAGCAGGACTCCTCATTACTCCAGGATAGGTTGGCGTCACGGAAGTATTTCATATTTTGTTTTGCTCTAGATGTCTATACTGGGTTTTGAACCGAGGCCTCATGTCTAATAAGCCAACACACTATCTACTAGGCTACAGCGACTTCAAATATACGCTAGGCAATCAATATTGCATAAAATTGTTAATGGCGATGAAATATGGATTTTGTTTCAGAATACTAAATGGAAATAATCATTGGTTAATCCGGGACAATCATCAACTTTGGCTGCAAAACCATATCTATTCGCAGAAAAACAATGCTGTGTATTTAGTGGGACCAGAAAGCTGTTGTATACCACTAGCTTCTAAAGCCTAGTGAAACCTTTAATACAGATTTATACTGACTCCAATATAAGCAATTTGAACCCGGCATTAAACGAAAAGAAACGATCAGAATGGGCCAGAAGACACGGTAAGTTAATTTAGCAATAGGACAATGCCCCTCTATATAAGGCAGAACCGGTTCAAGGTACAATTAAAGCATTAGACTGACGCCAGCTGACGTATTCCTGAGATTTGGCTCTTTTTTGTAACACGCGTAGGCTGAGCAGAGCTGGGATTCCTATGGGAAAATTTGTTGACTAATTGGTTTGAGTTTGCAAAAGGCGAACAGTTTTATTGGCATAAAATCCCCAAATTGCCTGAAAGATGGATAGTGTCTAATACTTCGAATGAAAAGTTTTTTTTTACTTTCACATTAAAAAAAATAACGCTCAACATTAAAGCCATCAATAATGCAACATAATTTTTCTTAATGTATGGAAAACATTCATTCATTGGTAAAAAACTTTTAAAAACTTTATACGTTTACGTAATACGCCTTTTAAATTCCTTATTTTATTGCCAACAGTTTAAACCGTCATGCGTTTAGCATCTGCTAAGTGCGATAATTTATTTTTGCTTTCGCTTTGCTTTTCTCTTCAAAAATAAAACGTATATTTTTTAATGGTAGCCATTACTCAACATCAATATTAAATATATTTTAATTAACAATCATAAATATTTAAACAAAAGAAAAACTTTCAGTCTTTTTACTCCAATTTGCATAAAACGGAACGAAAATGTGTTATTGTGGGTACAAAGTGATGGAGAAAGGAGTTTTTTTTCTTCTTGAAGTTTCAAATGTAAAATGAAACGGAAATATAGGAACTTCTTGAAGTTTCAAATGTAAAATGAAACGGAAATATAGGAACAGAATTTTATTAAAATATACTTAAAGAGACTACACTGTGTGAGTTTAATTACGGCATTTAAATTCATGAATACAAGTTTATTCGAAAAATAATTATTATTACAAGCAAAACATACTTTTTATGCCAAAAGTATACAGGGTCACAGTGAAATCGGTCCACTACCATCTTTGAATTTGATCATATGTGTGGTCACTTAATCAGCAATCAAAGCGCTGGGGTTCAACCTCCTCAAAGGGAACCGTGACGTCGACGCAAATTCTGGCTGGTCTAGGTTTTGGGCCACTATGGCATAGAAGGAAAGGAAGAGGCGGATACTAGGGACATGTGCACTCAGTCAGGATTACGACCTCTTCTCCCACTATTTATGTGGTTTGTTTAAAGTCGATTTAGAAAAACAGATTTTTGAAGAATTTTTAATGGAGATAACCTTTACTCTAAGAGCTTCTGCTAGAAATCTGTGGAGAGGAAATTGCCGAAGAAATATTTTTTCAGGTTTTGTTTTGTTCGAGATGTCTGACTTGGGGTTTGAACAGTGACCTCATGGCTAATAAGCCAACACAATACCTACTAGACTACCGCGAATTCCCCTACAAGAATACTTGGCCAATGCACACAACTTTGTATCGCGTATGTTGTATTGAATACACTTTTTGTTGGTGAATGCTCAATGCTATGCTGTATTGTGTATTTCGTATTCCGAACGTCAAAAAACGATAAGAAGAAAAAGACCGGTATTCATAATTTGATTTTCAAGCAACAAAATGAAAAATATTAAGTAAATTAATTAATTATCTGTGTGAACAATTATAATTTTGAAACGTTAATTGTTGGCTCAAGAATAGAAATAGATAGAAAATATTTTGTATTTTTATTCTTCTTCTTGGTTACTGGCATTTACATAAGCTGATAGCACGAAACCAATACAACTTCCAAAAACATATGAAAAAAATGTGTATAAGTGTATCGACAACAAGCATACACTGTTGTATATTTGTCCAACAATACAATGAATACAACGATACAAGGGCTTGTGTGAATTGCCCAACTTTTTAAATTGAAAGAATTAGCATGAAATTGAATAAACCCTAGGTGATCGAGCATATCGAATTTTAAAATGCTGTATCCAGCAGTAGAACCGATGCCGGAGAACAAATAAACTACTTTAGTTCAACAAGAGAAGCTGCCAAAATATTGAAGAAACGGAATCGATACAACAACTTTATATGACTGCCCGCCATTTCAAGACAAATGTCATCGGTTTTTTGGCTTTTCAAGTTAAAGCATCTTAATGTTCCTCTCTGTCTGTACTTGTTTAGTAAAACTTACCCGACTTATTCCTGGTTTCAATTTTCGATTACAATAATGTTTTGATTGGTGACATACCTGTAAAGAAAAAAAAAAAGAAATTAAATTATTTTCTATTGGCCATGATTTATTGATAAATTTAGTACATAAATAAAGACATGTATTCTAAAGGTATTTAAAATATGCAAAGTTTGGTTCTGAGCATACGTTTTGATTTCAGAAAGAATTTTATTGAAGAATTATAAAAAAAATTTTATTATTAAAGATTAATTAATTTTCCTTTAAAATTTTCCTTTTCATCCTTTTTGTTCTTTAACACATAAAAAAGAACTTTATTTATGAGATTAAGTATGAACACTCTTTCATTTTCACTTCCATTATTCTCATTCACATCATTTCTGCTTTAATTTATTCCTTCTTTTGATTTCTACACTTCATTGTGCATTTGACACAACATTTGGTCATAAATTTTCAACAACAACAATAACAAATTGTCAAAATTAAAAGCAAAAAAATTCTTTTTCCTTTACAGAGACAATAAAAACCAAAAGATTGTAAATTTTTCTAAATGTCCAGTGAAATACTGGAAATAGTAGATGAGATTAGAAGACAGGAAGGACATGCAATAAGAGATGACCAAATGAAGATTTTCATTTCGAAATGTATTGCATCAACTAACAATCGCTTTCCTTTACTAAGATACTCATACTTCAACTAATTTTACAATGTTGAACGGTGTGAGAAGCTAGTTTAATATCCCGACTAAGGGGTTGCAATCACCTATTAAGAAAGTATCGGTATGAAGTGAACATTAAGATACAAACCAGAGATCAGCAATGAGTATTAAAAAATATGAGTAGAATTGAATCGAATTTCTGATACTTATAGCCATTCATAGTTATTTTAATACCATGGAATCTCTACTCATATTCAAAGTTTGAAGTACTCATCATATTCATACTTAACAACACGTATGATGTTGTTGATTTCGACTCTCCATAACTCAACATTTACAAAAATCACAACATAAGTATGATTGTCTTTTTTCTTTTTTTTGTAAATGCAACAACAACTAAGACTATAAATTTCGAGTCACTGGAATCATTTATAAGCATTACAAGTATTTTTCTAAAGTTATGAATCTGAAAGAGTAGGCTTATGAATCAAACATATTTCGAATGGTATGAGTTTGATGTCAACGTTGTACTCATACTCATTGCAACCTGTACTTATAAATCGACGTTGTAGTAAGTATGAATGAATCGGTGGTTAAATTTCAATACTGTTGACGCACTTATGTTCATAATTTCATGAGTGCTTATGGGTAGCGAAAAAACGATTCATTGGTGATCTCTGATACAAACCTCGCCATAAGGAAGGAACATTGGTTGTAAACGAGACTTAACTCATTTTTTTTTTGTTGGCGATGACATTTGTCGAACATAATAAGGCCGCCTTCCAAAATGTATCAATACAAAGTTTGTATGCAGTTCTACTACTGTATATTAACTATGCAAAGTAACCAAACAATGCATCGACTATAAATCCAATGCCTGATTGCTTTTTGACTTCGTTAAAAATACACATTGACGACGTTTTGAAATATAATACTTTGTATATATTTTGTACAGCGGCATTATGAAACACGATACGTTGTTCAAACACAAAGCACCTAACATTTTGGAAGGCAGCCTAAGTATACACCAAATCAGCATATTATTTCATCGCTTTAAAGATGGGGAAAATTATACCAGAAAATAATGATTTGCGGCAAGAATTAATTTTTGTTTTCTTTTGAAGACAAGTGCTGGAGATTCACATTGAATACTTGTCGAAGCAAACAGTGATCACGCTCTATCACAAGCAACATGCAGAAGATGGTTTAGACGATGCAGAGATAACGATTTTGATGTGAGTAATGAAGAATGTGGAGGACCTTAAAAAAAGTTTGAAGATTCAGAATTGCAAATAATGTTGCATGTCGATGTTACTTTTAGTCAGAAAGAAATTGCAGAAATGTTAAATGTTGCTTAACAATCAATTTCTAATCGCTTAAAAGCTATAGAAAAGACCCAAAACTCTGGAAAAGAAGTACATCATGAATTGAAAGACAGACTAACGGAAAATCGACAAACCACTTGTGAAATTTTGCTTCAAAGACACGATAGAAAATCAGTGTTGCATCCGACTGCTACTGACGATGAAAACTTGATTTATTTTTAGAATCCTAAATGGAAAACACCATCAACTTCGTCTGCAAAACCTTGTCTATTCGGCAGGCAAACAATGCTGTGTTTCTGGTGGTACCAGAAAGATGTGGTGTATCACGAGTTTCTAAGACCTAAGGAAACGTCTAATATAGCTTGCTACCAACAACAAATGACCAATTTGAACTTTGCATTTTGATTGAAAAATTACTAGATTGGGCCACAAGACGCGTCAAGATAGTTTTATAACATGAGAAATCAGCTACATACAAAGTATAAGAGGTTCAGATTACAATCAAAACTTTCCAACCCGCCGTATTCACTAGGTTGAACTGTTTTCAACAACGATTTGTTTTCATTAATGGGACATGCATTGGCTGAGCGGCACTTCCATTCCTAGGAGAAAGTCGAAAATTTGAATAATTTGTTTGGCTTTGCAAAAGACTAAGAGTTTTAAGGGCGAGGAATGCTCAAATTGCCTGTAGGATGAACAATATATGTAGCCAGCAATCCCCAATGCTTTGAATTAAATGTTCAGTACTTTTCCATTAAAAATTAGTGTTTCATTTCATACCGGTACACCTAAAAAGTAAGATAGACAAAAGTTTACTTGTCTATCCCCTTTTCTTTCATACTGATGTTGTTGGTTTACTTGTAACAAGTTCGATGTATTTGTTTGTGTGGCTTTTGCTCATTTTAATTTTAAACGATGTACGCCGTTTCCATTTTCGTGACAATATTATTCAGCAACAGTTCTCGTTTAATAAGCAAACTTTCATGTGTCCAAAATTGTCAAAGTAATTTTGGCCCAGTCACAGCATGTGTACAACACAAAGTACCAAAGATTCTATTAAAAAAATAATTTTTAGAGACCTAAGTGACATATCCCAAGCAATGTTTTTTAAATCTTTAAATAGAAAATCTTGTTAATTTTCCTTTATTTAAATTTCTTTGAAATCATTTCTGCAAACAAATGCCTGGCTTATTAAAATCATTTATTTGATAAAACTTTTCATTTATTTTTAGAGCTTTTACGTCAAGATATGTTGGATAAATGCATTAGACAGTAAGGAACAGACAGAATTTTTAATTTAACGTTAAATGAAAAAAAAATGAAACTTGATAGAAGGCTGCCTTTAGTCAAAGATGTAACAATTTTACACAAACAACAAAATTTGTTTGTTTTTTAAATATGCTTAAAGACGTGGGCTTCATTGCTTAAGAGGGATGGTGGGATGAATAAAATTTTTTTCAAATTGACGTCATTGCTTAGGAAAGATTAAATGAATCAAATTTTTTCAATTTCAATGCAAAAAATGACAACAAAAGTGACGTGGATTTGAATGTCAATAAGCAGGGAAAGGCAAACAAATTGCTGGAAATCATATCCTCATGGTCTTAAGAATGAAAAATGATTTCACAGTAGGATTGGAAATTTATCAATCAAGATTTCTTTAAGGCTTGGAATTTAAATTGATTCATTATGAAAAGGAAATGAAACCGAAAAAAACTAGAGTCCGTTTTGTAAATACGTTCGGATTGTTTAAAGCAAAACGTTTCCATAATTGGTTGTTTACCTCATTAGTACTAATAGATGTTCCCCATTCCATATTCCATTCGTAATTTAAATGAGAGAGTTAAAATCTTGCGATAGATTTTTTGCTTTTATACGATTAATTTAATATCAAAACAATGCGAAACGCAACTTGTTAGTGGGAGACCTCAAATCCAAGTGACAATTAGATTTAAGACTGCAGGAATATAATATAGAATAAATGTAAACAAAATACTCAAATAACAATGAAACAACGATGTTTACATTTACGGAGATCTCGAGAAGGCGAAGCCATGTACATTCGACTTCAAGACAATTCATCAGACTGTTTACGTCGCCATATAAAAGGCAAGGCAAAGCAGGCAATGGAGTCAGAAAGAATTCAGTCAGTCTTGTGTGAAGACGCGTTGCATGTGAAGAGAATAATCGTTGTTTAAAGATCTCCGTTATAAAGATCGATCAAACAATTGTTGTTGTTTACGCAAAGGAGTGTAAAGCAGAATAAGAAACAAAGCAATTGTTGTTGTTTACACCAAGTTGTGAACAGTGGCACACGGAATTGTGCGAGCAATTAAGAAATTAATTGAAACTGAACACAAATTTATTTTTATTTTTACTGCACGAACTCATATTTCAAACTTTTTAAAAAGTAAAAACGTCATCTAATGAAGTGTTAGGATTTTTCAAGAATTTCCAAAAACGCATAAATAGCCTAACGACTGCCACATTTCCATCCATATTTTCTCTCAAAGTCATATGCCATCATTATATATTGATTTTGTACGATAGTTTTCTCTCTTCATGGCGTAGGACTTGTGTCATTGTCTAAATCCTCCTTTTAAAGATGCGGTCTATACTGGAGTGAAATAATTCATGGCTGATCTGCATGTGACAATATGAAACAATATGATTGAAGAATCTTTCACTGACAAATTTACTTATTTATTCATCCGCTCCACATAACATCTTTGTAAATTTATTACAAATGTTTAAAGGGGACACCCTTTTTAGTGGGTTGTTCGGAAAGTAATTTCGTTTTTTCCCTACAGAGGATTTAATTGTTTAATTGTATTTTTTTCCATCCAACTTCACACTTAAGCCGTATAATTTTTATATGCTTTAAGAGCTAATATAACAAGGCTTGTGTGTGAAAAATTCTAATTAATTCTACGCAGTAGTTTTTGTTTGGTGCCCTTTTAAATATGGAGAGCGATAAGCAGCCTTTTCGACATCTTACTGTTTTACTACTGCTTTACACAGTAAAAATTCTGTTCAAGCCAGAAAGAAATGGCCGATGTGTATGGAGAAGGTATGTTGAGAGTACACCAGTGCCAGAACTGGTTCGCTAAATTTCATTTCGGCAATTTTGATGTCGAAGATATACCACGTTTGGGAAAGCCGGTTGAACTTGATAAAGACGCAATAAAGGCATTAGTTGATGCGAACCGGCGAATAACAGCACGTGTGATCGGATTGAGGTTAAATTTATCAATTTCAACAGTTTATTACCACTTGATTGATATTATACGAAAATTGTTTTTCATTTCCACAAAAAAAGAAAAATAAAACGAAATTACTTTCCGAACAACCCAATATTTTACCTTCGTGATGTTTTTCATGTTGTTCGTGTAAACAAGCAATATTTGAACACTGAGTGGAGAACATAATATCAGAAGGAATTTTGTTTTATAAACCAACAAAGAATACAAAATATTTGTCAACAACAAATTTCGTTTCCTTTTTAAGTCGCAAAAAACAAAATTGTATTAAAAAATTTCTTCCTAATTTTTGCTTCATTACCAGTCAGTCTAACAACGTGATTGTTTTATTTCATTTGATTTCTTTACAGAATTTTCTTTTGTTGTTTAAATTGCAATTATTCTTAAATAACAACAATTTGTTCCAATTTTTTTGGTAGAAGTTTATCAGATTTGGCCAAGGAAAGGAAATTTATTGCAAGAATGTAAGACAATGCAACATTTTACCTTGTTTTGGAATTATTTTTGCTTGTAACATATCCGACAAGAAAGAGAAAGGAAGAAGAAATGTTAAAAGGTGGCTTCTCACGTGTTAATTTTATCCATAAATGTCCGAACCTACATGTTGTGTTTAAAGTCGCATCGATTGGGCAACTTTTCATTGCAATTTTGTATTTCGCTTTTGCCAGAAGACTTCTGAGAAGAAATCGCAGAAAGAATACTGTACAATAACCAAGTTGGACTACAGCTGTGGGTTTTGCAGACGACATTGGCATAGTGTCGGTCGCTAAGACAGTACAGGAAATATAGGAGAACACGAACAAAGCGGTTCAAAAAGTTGGAACATGGCTTGATGAGGCAGGGTTGACACATGCTGCTCACAAGACAGAGGCCGTCTTAATAAGTGGCCGGAAAATAGTGGAGAAGGTGGAAGTGACCATTAGAGACACTAAGATCAAATCGAATAAGGTCATAAAATACTTGGGAGTGATTTATGACGACAGGCTGGACTTCAAGGGGCACGTCAAATTTATGAGCAAAAAGGCATCTGTAACCCAGGCAGCACTGACGAGGATGATTCCATATACTGGAGGATCAAATCCATTTAAGAGGAGAATAATATCGAGGTTTATAACGTCGATAATGTTGTATGTTTGACCAATATGGTCGGCAACACTCTCCGTGTGGACGATAAGGAGGAAACTGTTCTCGGTGTAGCGCCTAAGCGCGATTAAGCAGATAAGTGGTTTCAGGACAGTGTTTGATGAAGCGGTACTGGTATTGGCAAAAACAATACCGATGGACATATTGGCGGATGAGATGAAGCCAATATTCATTCGTCGTCTCGATTATCCAGTGCAAACAGCAGCTATAAAAGCGAACGAAGGACTTCCATGCAGTAACGATGAGAGAACAGTTTAAAATAAAGATGGACATTTCAGCTTGTCCCTTCTAATATAATCCCTTGGATGGAGAAGAAACATTGCGAGCTGAACTTCTACGTGACAAAATTCCTAACTGGTCATGGATGCTTCAGGAAATACCTGCACAGACTTGCACATGATACCTCCCCTATATGCCCAAACTGTGTAAATGAGGGGGAAGATGCGGAGCATATTCTAATATGCTGCCCCAGATTTAAATGGTTCGGAGTTTTGGGTCAAACCGGCTTATGGGAGAGGTGTTGAATTCTGGAACTCTATGGAGCCAATACAGCCAAAGAATGACTGAAGTTATGCTGGAACTCCGAAGGTTGGAGGTACGAAGGCGAAATTTGATTTATGGAGAGAAAGCTTTAAAGTTAACCAGCCCTCCGCGAAATAGTACGTTACGGCAGTCCCGCGCAGGGAGAATGGTTAAAGGATATAGGGGAACGCTTTTGTTGGAACAAATGTGTCTTTCGAAGATTTTCACCTCCGGCACAAGACAAAAAAAACACAATACCTACTACATGCTACTTACTTATTACAAACTATCTACTAGAATACGGACACTTCTTCTACATCACAGGATTTATTTTCATCATTACAAAATCCAAGTATTTCATTCGAAACGATTATGTTTTGAAAATATATTCTTTGTGTCCACAGTGCCCAGTAAAAAAAACCGGGGCTAATGTATATCCCGTATCTCCAGCACGCAAGTCCGTTGCATATAATTACCCAAGGAAAGTTTTGATTGCCTTGAATTCAAACGGTTTGAGAAGTATTTCTGGCTATCCTTATCTACCCCTTCGCTAAGCACTCTTTTCATTTCACAGAAAGGTTTGGGACTCTACACATTTCTTACTAAATCTTGTTGCAAAGCATTACCCAAAAGCAAAAAGAGAAAATGTTCTGGAAGTAAAGGAAATTGTCTTGAAAAGTTTTTCAAAAATCTGTCGTTTGGAGTTGACTTTAAAACGTTAGGAATCACCACTCCTGGATAACATTAACACACACAACGTGGGTGGTTTAAGAAAATAGTTTGTAATCCTTACTAAAGGTTTAGGAATGAACAATTAAGCGAGCAAGAGATAAAAGTAAACACATGGACACATAACAGGTGCTGAACAAAGAATTGTTTTTGCTGATAGCGAGCAACATTTAAAAGTTTGTCAGGGCAATGAGTTTAAAGGAGCCAATATAAGGAGATATCCTGTATAAATTGAACGGTTTTTCGTCTTCTTTTTTATTCTTTATTTCAATCATGTATTTAAGTTAACACCTCCAGTTTTTAGATAAAATTCATATAATAACAGACTGTTATTTACTTCAGTAGTTTTGTTTGAAATTTTTGGTAGAAATTTTAATCGTTTTTCTAGCTGCCATGCTCCTTTACTGTTCACACTCGTGTGACAGTATATGTCTTGACAATAAAAAATTAAAAAAAAAAACGTGTGTGTGCAAAAACAAACCGAAACTCTAACCATACATACATAAACTGTGGTGGTACAACATTTACTTTCGTATGTGCATGTATTCCTTTCATATTTGTTTTTGTATGTATAAAGGTTACAAAGCCTTTGCATAAATACTGTATGTGCGTGTGTTGGTATGTGTGCATGTGAAGTCCATATTTACTTGCATGAGCATGAGCATGATTCACTTTATTTGTGTTTTAACAGCAAAAAAAGAAGGGTGGAACTTTCTAAAGTGTTATTTGTACAATGTTGCATGTATGTATATACATATGTACTCGTATGTCTGTATTTGTGTCACAATATTGTACAAGTGTTGGCTTGCACTAAAATTAAGTTTTTTATTTGTGTGTGTGTGTAAAAATTGCAATTTATTGTAACCTTAGTGGTGATAGTATTTATACTACTGTGTAGGGGTTATACACCCTGTATTTACAAACTATTTTCCTTTCTCCTTCTACGAAATTCTATGCAAGTTTTCATGAATTTCAGTATTTAAGTACTTTTAAGTGCTTTTAAGCATACAAGAATGCATTTATCTTTTCAAATACTTAACAAGAGATTTTGTACGGAGCATTGGTTCTTCTCCATTCTCTTAAAAGTAGGTGTTGGGGGATGTTTTATGTTTTGGGTCTGGTATTCTTACAATTGCTTGTGCTGGAGGAGTGGGCAAATGTGTTGTTATTTTCTTTAGTAAACAAACAAAAGCCTAATGTGTCCATTTTGTACAGCCTAATAAATAATTATCAGCGTTTAATCATTGCAATGAAAAGGAAATTTACACTGATGGCAAAATAAATAAGGACATCAATGGGACACTGAAAGATATGTGCGGAATTTGAGATTTAGATCTGAAAACAGTGCGAACCAGTATAACACATTGATAAGGTTATCTTCGACCCCTGACTAAGTCAGGCGGTACCGACGGTAATAGCGTTTTTTGGAGGAAATGCTTTTTACTATGGTGTAGGGAAGTACATTTGAGTGTACTTTCGAACAAGCTCTCATTGGTTTGGGGATTTTCAGCACATATTGTTTGTTTTGTTGCAATGTGGTGAAGTGGTTTACGAGTTCAGCGTTTCTTCGGCGACTTCCTCTCAGCAGATTTCTGGCAAAAACTCTGAGAGTAAATAAAATTGCCATGGAATGTTTCGACTTTAAACTGTAGGTCCGTACCTTCACTCATGGATAAATATTAACACACACAACATGTTTGATGTAAGATGTATTGCAACTAGATAGGAGTAAAGGGTTGTAATGGTTCTGATGTCGAAGAAGGAAGGATATCCCTGCTAAATCTGAAATCATGTAGAAATTCGTGACAATAATCAAATAGTTAAGCTTGTGAAGAAAATTGCAGAAATTCTCTGTAGGGTGTTAAGAGATGTTGGGTAAGGTTTGTTCAGTACAAAGGAAAGTACAGAGAAGCAGAGACTCTTTGCAAACCAATTGGGCTTGAGACAATTTAAACTTGTGTTGAGTAATGACAAAAGAAGGTGACTCGATTTATGCATTAGACAGTTTAGTAATCGTCTTTTTGACAGGATTCCGCAATCTATACGGACGCTTCTTTAGAATCGAGATCTGTGATGATGGGAATTAAATTGAAAAGAAATATTTGGATTTTGTATGTACATCTGATCATGTATTGTTGCCACCGGGCAATGTTCTGAGGCTTATCTGTACAATAGTGGCTGCAATACCTCTATACGGCAATAATAATAATAAAAAAGGTAATTCATAAGAGCATAGTTTTTCCAATACTTAAGCAGAATATGATCTTATGAAATAAAAATACTTGTAACACGCCTATTGTGGACAGTCACAATACTCACTTTTTTTACAAAAGTGTTTCCTGTCTGCAGTAGCGTAGACAGTATTGAATGTAAGGTTCCCAAACATTACATTGTCTTTGACATACTAATTGCGATGCTCTGTGACATACTAATTTGATGAAATTTGCTTTAGCGAGTCTACCTACATACTGATTCGATTCAGAACTGAATATATTGTTACGAAAATGGAAAAATTTAAATACTGGTGTGTTGCTTTTACATCGTTTAACATTAAAACTATAAACAAAAGCTACAAAAACAAAAACAATGAACTTGTTTACAAATTATCACACTGCGTAGTATAACAACAAACACCATCATAAAAAAATTATAAATAAGTAAACAAAAATATACCAACAAACACTACAAGAATAATGTAAACAAAATACACAAACAACAATAATGAAACAAAAATGTTTACATTTATTGAGATCTCGAGAAGGCGATGCTACGAACATTCGCCTTCAAGAACATTCATCACACGTTGCCATATAAAAGGCAATATCAGGCAGCGGATTTAGTAAAAGTTCAGTCAGTCTTGTGTGAAGATAATAAAAAAGGTAATTCATAAGAGCATAGTTTTTCCAATACTTAAGCAGAATATGATCTTATGAAATAAAAATACTTGTAACACGCCTATTGTGGACAGTCACAATACTCACTTTTTTTACAAAAGTGTTTCCTGTCTGCAGTAGCGTAGACAGTATTGAATGTAAGGTTCCCAAACATTACATTGTCTTTGACATACTAATTGCGATGCTCTGTGACATACTAATTTGATGAAATTTGCTTTAGCGAGTCTACCTACATACTGATTCGATTCAGAACTGAATATATTGTTACGAAAATGGAAAAATTTAAATACTGGTGTGTTGCTTTTACATCGTTTAACATTAAAACTATAAACAAAAGCTACAAAAACAAAAACAATGAACTTGTTTACAAATTATCACACTGCGTAGTATAACAACAAACACCATCATAAAAAAATTATAAATAAGTAAACAAAAATATACCAACAAACACTACAAGAATAATGTAAACAAAATACACAAACAACAATAATGAAACAAAAATGTTTACATTTATTGAGATCTCGAGAAGGCGATGCTACGAACATTCGCCTTCAAGAACATTCATCACACGTTGCCATATAAAAGGCAATATCAGGCAGCGGATTTAGTAAAAGTTCAGTCAGTCTTGTGTGAAGACGTGTTGTGTTTAAAGAGAGTAATCGTTGTTTGAAGATCTCCGTAGCAAAGATCTGTCGAGCAATTGTTTAAAAATTGTTATTGTTTATGCAAAAGACTGCAAAGAAGAATAACAAACGAAGCAATTGTTGTGGGTTACATCAAGTTGTAAACAGTGGCGTACAGAATTGTGTGAATAATAAAGAATTTTAATTAAAACTGGACACAAATTTATTTTTATTTTATTTGCAATCTACGAGCACATATTTTAAACGTTTTTAAAAGGTAAATACATAACAATATTTTTAATAGATAGCTTCTTTAAACTGTGTATTTTTTATGAACTTTATTTTATTTTAATTTATATAATTAAGGAATAATTCCTTGCTGCCAAAAACATTAAAGCAATATTTTAAAAAGCATTTCTCTTATTACATCCAGTCAAAAAAGAACTCAAAGAACTTTTATTTTCTTTGTGTCTTTGTGAATCCCAAGCGAAAATTTTCAAAATTTTCGTTGCCAATATTGTTTACATCCTCATAATTTTGTCATTGTTTCGAAAAAAAAATATTTTTGACGTTAATAAGTGCTCCGTTTTTCCAATCCTTTTGTTAAAAAAGTTTTCCATTACAATGTGTCATTTTTCAGTTAAGAAGACTGAAAATTAAGCAAAAACTTTGTAAATACAAACATGATAAAAAGGATAAAAGCCAACTAAAAATTAGAACAATGAATAACAAAAACTAGAGTGAATAATAGGGTAATAATAAAATTGAAACTTGCAAATAATGATGACAATCTGTATTTTCCAGTTAAATTAGTTTTTTAAGTATGATAATATGTATGTACTGAATTGAATGAAAAAAATAAAGAAGTATTGCCTTTTATCATGGATTGAAATATGTTAAGAGCTAAAGTTTTCAAAAAAATTAATTTTTGTTTCAGACAGTGAATCAATTTTATATGAAAAAAAAAACTATAGGGAACACAAGAATATTTACAAAGTTTATCATATAAATAGAAACACATATCGTCGTCGAAAATACAAAAGTACGTAACATCACTTTTTCTAATTTAACAGGAGAAGCAAAAAACGTTATAAACTAATTCAAGAGTAAAAACTATATTTTTCGAAATATTTTTAAGTTATATTTGTTACGTTTTTTTGTACTTGTGTTTTCTGAAACAAAAGTACATATCATCATAAATATTTTTTTACAAAAGTGGAAAAATTAAAAAATTAAATAATATTTTAATTCTTTTATTTATGTATGTATATGTATATATATATAAATACAAAAAGCAACACAATTCAATGTTCAAATGGAATATTATCATAAAAATAATGACAGTTCGAAGGAAGCAATAATTTAGGGTCCTGTAAATGCTGCCATTTCTTTTTAGACATTTTTATTGTTTCAGGATGATCTCTTGCATGGATTGCTGAATTCCGATTATTTGTTTGCTCGTTGTGGAAGAACCTTATAATCTTCTATAATATCAGTTTTAAAATAAATGGTTCCCGATGGATCATAAGCTAAAGCACGGATCATATTGACCGTAGGCTCTCAAATTTTTTTTTCCCTAAAGGAGAGATTTCATTTTCTTCGTGTGAATCGCAGTTCTTAGAATATACGTCATATACGTGACTGTAAGATTTAAAATCTGAGTCTGAAAGTACAATTTAGTTGTGTTTTGACGGCGGTAGTGAGACTCTAGCTTGGGAACTTCGTTTAACCATTTATTCAAGTAATTCACGTGTGATTCATAAGGTTTTGCTTGAGTGGTATTTCTTTTTAAATCGGTTCTCAAAATATTTTGGTTTTTCGGACCCATTTGTGTATTATGTAATTCAGTATTTTTTACCCATTTTCTAACTACTGATTCTGATAATCCAAGGGTTGAAAAAAACATTTTACTACATACTTGCAGACGGGCGGTATCTTTGTTTAAAAAATATGAATTTGAAAATGTTCGTCGAGAATTTTCTACGTATGTCCGCTTCTTGGTGAAACAATCAACTCTGTCGGCAAAATATATATATATATTTTTTTTGGTCCCAAGACCAGAAACGTAAACATATTTCTTTTCTCACTCTTTCGGAACTTTTTTCACAATATTTAGAAGTGCATCCAGCTATCATATCCCTTGGCTTTCTTTCGCAAAAGCTTCCCTTTGAAAAACCTCCATACTTCAGTCCATACATACGCTTTTTTTTGTTTTCTTCTTTTTTATTTCTGTTTCTTTTAACATAAATACTTTCTACAATAGAACACATTTTACTTTTTTGTCACACTTTTTTCACTTCTATTTCAATTTTAAGTTTGCTGTAAAATAATAAAAATTATCAACGCTTACAAACAAAGCAAAAATCAAGGAGTGCTTTGATGATACATTCATTTGACTTGTAAAAAATGCACATGTTGATATGTCATTTAGAATTATTGATATAAAAACGTTATTTTTGGTCGCAAAGACCTAAAAATTGGTGGAGATATGTCAGATAACCTTCCGAATCATAATCAATCAAAAACTCGATTTTGAGTTTTTTGATGATACGTACTTTTGGATTTTCGACGACGATATATTCCCTAATGTTCTCTAGCAATCATTTATAACCGCATAATTCTGTTGTTAAGCTCCTGGCTAAAGGAAAGGAATTTAAAAATTATCATTTAAACCTCTTCAAGAATAGTTGACTATGTAGGTTGGAGTGATAGCTTGATACCTAAGCTCATTTGGGTGTTCATGACGACCTGGTGTGACGCCACAGTGTAGCGCAATCATTGTACTGACCGAACACTAAATAAGGAAATTAGCCTGAAAGTTGAATAAACTATACTATCTCATTGACATCACCATTGTCTAGTAGGTAGTATGTTAGCTTATTAGATGGGAGACCACGGTTCAAACCCCAGGTAAGACATTTCCAACAATACAAAATAAGAATAATAAGGAGATTTCTGGCAATAACTCTGACAGTTTTAATAAAATTGCCATCAAAAGTTTCTCAAAAATCTGTCGTTCTGAGTCGAATTCAAACTGTAGGTCCCGCTACTCAAGTATAAACGAAACTTTTCAATGAGTTCACTCACCACAAGTATGGCGTTGATTATAAAGCAAACGATTTTCATTTTCGTTTTTTTCATGGCTTTCAAAACATTTTTCTTTATTGCCAAAAATCGTTCAAGTAATGATTTAGGAAAGTAATAAAAACAACAACAACAACAGCAACAACCGAAAATAATGTTTTTAATTTTTAATTAAAAGGGAGTACAAAAAAAAACAAAAACAAAAAAGTAATTGTAGTTATTGATGTTGTTGTTGTTGTAAAATAAAACAACATTCATTAAGTGAAAATTGTTGTACAATTTCTATGTTTTGCGCTTTTCTTGCTTTATGAGAGCAGAAAACGATGGCGAAGAAGAAGAAGAAAAAAAGGTAACAAAAAACTTTTTTTTCTTTTTTTGCTTTCATTAAGTAATTTCAACTGAAAATACCAAATAAAACCCGACATTTTAATTTCAGTGGAAAACTTAAAATTATTTCGTTCATTACTGCTATTGCTGTTGTATAGATGTTGTTGCTGTTGTTGTTAAATTTTTCATTTTTTTTCGTTTTTCTCGTCTATTATCAAATGAAAAAGGCATAACAACTACAACACCACAACAACAACATAAATAGAGATGTAAACAATACATTGATTGAATGTACGAAAAATCCGTAGAAAATTTAATGAAACAGAAAAAATAAACGTCAGTACAATGAAATATATGAGAGAAATCATGATGATTATTACGAAAAACAACAACAACAAAAAAGAAATACCATCAGTAACCAAGAGGGAAAATTGAAGACAAAGTAATGAAAAAATTTTTAAAATTACTAACAAGCTGCACAAAGCCACAGTAATTTACTTTTGATCTTAAAACCCGCACACACACTCACACACATACACAATTATAACCTTACATAGTTAATAATAACGGAGAGAAAAAAAGTGAAGAACAATAGCAACATTTAACAAAAAAGTGAGAAAGAGAGAGACAGAGAGAGATAGAATTGCAGTCAAGTTAAGCCCGACAATATTAGACTCGTCTATAGCTTTCCGTGTGAAGTTAGTTTCTTTCTTACAAAGATCTGCTTGCATAATTATAAGTCGTGCTATGCGCCCTACTCCTACGATCGCTCTGGAAATGATCTTATACTTTCTACCGCTTGACCTAAACTCAGGGGTGTGGCGGCTAGGGTTAGTAGGCGTCTTTGGGCGACTGGACAACGGCATGCATCGAGCATTATTCATACAAGGATACTTGAAGAAACTGATATTGTCGGAAGCATTGACTATATGACACCGTGATATGACTTTTCAGTGAATTTAAGGACATCCATTCCGGAAAGGGAGGACTAGAGGAAATGTGCGGCTCACCTCGCGGGGGATACCGCACAAATCTACACCGATGGCTCCAAATTGGAAGGAGCCGTTGGAATTGTTATCTATTTGAAATCAATCGGAATATCCAAGTCTATAAGGCTACCAGATCACTGCATTTTTGTGTACAAAAATGTTCACAGGTGTAAAATCACCATACTTTCCGATAGCCAGGTGGCCATCAAAGCATTGGATTCTAGTGTAATAAACTCCAAGACGGTGTACGACTGTCGCAGATTTCTGAATGAGGTGGCGAACCGATATGATGTTTGTATCACATGGGTACCAGGACATAATGATATTCCCGGCAACTGCAAAGCGGATTATTTGGCCAGAAGTGGCACGACCATCGAACTCTCTGATGAATTCTCTACATTCGGGATCCCTTTGGATACCTGCACGCTTATAATTGACAATGCAATCGTGGACTTTGTCAACAGTAGGTGGGCGGCTTCGGATAAGAGCAGAACGGCGTAAAAAATCTGGAAAAAGCTGGATAGGAGGAGCACGGCGACTCTGCTTAAACTCCAAAGAAGAAGGCTCAGCGCTGTTATCGGGGTTATTACGGGGCATTGTATTATAGGAACGCATGCGAGGCGTATTAGTCTTGGACACCTCGCGAATGATTTCTGCAGAAGCTATGGAGATAAGAAAGAGGATGAAACTATTCCTCACCTACTGTGCACATGCTCGGCACTTGGCTAGAGGAGAAAGAGACACCTGGGTGCCTACTACGTGGAGGACATAGATGAACTGTCATGCATGGATATTGGCAGTCTTTGTCGCTTCATCGGAAGTTCCGATTGGTTCCTGGAATAGGGAAGAATATGAAACTGTGGTATCACAATGGGCCCTGTGTGCGGCCTAAGTGTTTCCGCTCATGACTCTATCGAGGGGACAGCCACTTCTACCTACCTACCTACCTAGTTTCTTTCAAGATGGAATGTAGAACTGGATCTGGAGTGTATTCCGATAAACTGGCATTGAACGGGTAATACAGATTACCTAACCAGACCAGCGTATTGCAGGCGGAGATTTTTGCTCTTGAACCTACCTCAAGGACCTACCTCCTTTGAACTTGATCATATGTGTGGCCATCCAAGCTGTAATCAAAGCTCTAGGATCCCATCTCATCAAATCAAAACGCATCAGGAGTTGGAAGTTCACACAACATCTGCTTCTACTTGGTTCCGAGCCACTGAGACATAGAAGACAAGGAAAAAGCAGAAAAACTGGCACGGAAGGGATTAAAAATGATTGAACAGGAGACGACAGAATGGATTATGCGTCTCTACAGGAATACTTTTTCAAATTGGAAAATGCAGCATAGAATTCAACAAACCATGGGTGGTCCAACATATCTGGTTGCTTAATTTCAAAACTACTGTGAACAGCGGCAGAACCACGCAACTACTTGAGTTCGCAAAGAGAACAGTTCGCATTCGAACAGGAATTCAAAAGGGACCCTGCACTATTGGAAGCTTTACTGACTAACTTATTCTGCCCCACCAGGATTAGTACAGAAGTTGCCATGATGTGGAGAAAACGAAATCGGTACAACACCTTCTATGTGGGTGCCCTGCTCTTCAGACCAAATGTCATCCATTTTTGGGAAGCAGAACGTTAAAAGATCTGGGCATGGTGGCAAACGATAGAGGGCACATACGCGTCCCAACAAGAATACTTTTTCAAATTGGAAAATGCATCATAGAATTCAACAAACTGTAGGCGGTACAACATACCACCATACCTGCCGAATTTCAAAACTCTTGTGTCTAGCAGTAGACATCAGAAGGACCAAGCGCCTACTTGAGTTCGACAAGAGAACAGTTCGCATTCGAACAGAAATTCTAACAGACCATTACGACAATCGACATCGCTGACAAGCTCGGTCTCCTTCACTAGGATTATTGCCAAACTGTGGGGGAAACGGAATCGGTACAATAGCCTTTCTGCGAGTGCCATGAACTTCAACAGATGTCATCGGTCTTTGGGTGACAGAACGTTTAAAAATCTGGGCATAGTGGCGAGTGTGTCACTATGAAAATTGGCTGTTTCCATCAGAGGCTCGGGGTGGTTCAAAATACCACTAACGGATCAATACAAGGAGGCTAACATCTCACTGGGTGACACAATAGGTCATATGGGCCAGCGAGTAAAGTTGCCTGTGAACGGCAAGTTATCCGCTGACCTAACCTCACTTAACTCTATTGAACCTTTTGGGAGCATAAAACTTTAACAAAGTATCTCTTCTTGGATGCTCCAGGCTTCTTGAGTCTTGAGGTTTCCTTTTCTGGTATGGAAGCTCAACTTAAATTTCTTCAATTTGTTTACACACGGTTGCAATATTTATTAGGTTAGGTTAGGTTAGAGTGGTAGCTTTGACAGCAAAAGCTCACTTAAGCACGCATAGCGGCCCATTGTGACGCCACAGATGAACGCAGTCGCTGTACTGACCAAATTCCTCCAAACCAGAGAGGAAGAAGTTGGCCAGCGCAAGGGCTGCACTGGTATATTTGTTAAGCTCCCGAAATTCATGATGGTTTGGTTCATATCTTGCAGTGTTTACTAGATTCTCTTAAACACTCTCAAAATAATATTTACGGTCAACAGAGTAGACTTTGAAAGTTCTAAGTTTAGTTTGTCTGGTTATTATTGTAGCTCGAATACCACTTAAATACGAAAATACATAATTGGTCATTACAACCCTTCAGCCAGAATTACAACCTGCCTCTCACACCACTCATGTTGTGTGAGTTAATTTTATGCATGGGTGGCGGGACCTACAGTTTAAAGTCGTCTATTAAGGTCACATTTTTTTAGAAATCTGTTTAGAAGTAGTCACCAAAGAAATATTCTTTAATATTTCATTTTGTTCGAGACGTCTGACCCGAGGGTTTAAACCGTAGCCTCAAAAAATAGTTACAAACATTGTCTTAAATACAACATACCGCCATAGCTTACTGTAGCTGCAGTGTATAGTATGTGATTACAACTGTGAAGTTAACAAACCCACCGAAAACAATACTCTCAGTAAACATTTCAACAAAGTTTACTGAACGTTTTTATACATCAAATTCATGTAAGTATGAGTGCATGTTTAACGGGTGGTTTTTTTTTGTAAGAGTGTGTGAGTTTAACAAAATTTGTTTTGTTTTCTCTGTCAATGCCTTTATCTTCTTCGGTCCATGTCATGTCTATTTGTACTGTAAGTCTTGGCACAACAAGAGTCATCATTAAAGGCATCATGTTGTTGTTGTTGCTGTTTTTCTATGTTTGTCTAGAGTACAATAATAACATGAAAACATGCAACCTTTTTGTGTGTGGTTATTTTGTTGTTGTTTTTGATTTTCTTTTAGTTTTTGTGTTTTGTTTTCATTTTTATTTCGATTTTTTGGTTTTGGGCATCATGAAACCGAAAATTTTACTCAAAAATCTTTAAGAGCATCATGATTTAAAGATAATAATGATGAATAACGATTATTATGATAATGCACAGTGGAGCATATGGCAAAAAATGCAATTTATGTTGTAATTCTGGAATCTATCGGGTGGGCCATCTATCGGTTATTTCGAATCTAGCAACACTTATGTCATTCTATTCTGTCATAATATTCAGTATATTATCTCTACTGAACGTAATGAATCGATATACGCGTGGGCAACGTTAGAATTTATTGGAATTTTTTTTTGCGGAACAAAGACAATTGATCGGAAATTTTCACGAAAATGCCGTACAAAGTTTGGTCGCAGTGAAGGACCAACAGTGCACGGCATACGCAAGTTTATTGCTAGAGTTTGTGAAACTGTTTTAATTGTTAATTCGCCGAGAGTGAGCGTGCTTGACCCGATAGCAATCGGAACTGTGGCTGAGAGTGTACGTAAGGAATCCATCAACATGAACTCGTCATCGTTCTCAAGAATTGAACGTTTGACGTTCTAGTTTACATTGAATTTTGCCAAAAGATTTCAGTATGACGTCTTACAAAGTTCAATTGGTTCAAGAGTTGAGGCCGCGTGATCATCCGCTTCGTTGTCGCTAAAGAAAAATGTTACGCCGACAAACCAGAGACAATTGAGCATTTGAAGACCAACATTCGCGATGTCATTGTCGCGATACCACCCCACACATTTCTTTATTGTATTTTTAAGTTTAAACTTTTAAATGGTCCACCCTTTATAATGTTCAAAGTTGTATCGATTTCTATTAAATTTGGAAAACGACTCTACTCCCATAACAAGAAAAAAATAAAAAATTATTGTGGTTACCATGGACGGTTCCAGAGTGATAGAGTTGCCATTTATTATTGCCTAAAAGAATGCCTTTTGTGGAAGACTTTTTACATTTTGAGTGATACTCCTTCTCATAAGATACGTTAATTGAACTCTCAGTGATGTATCTTACTACAAGTGTCATTTTTGACAGCTGTCACATAGTATATTTATTCTGGTTATTAGAGATGGAGGAGTTACGAAATAACAACGCATTATAATTGTAAAAACTTATTACAAAAATTTAGAAAAGTAGCCTGAGGCCGCCTGCAAACTTCAATTAAGAAACTGCACGTATTGTCTCAATCATTGGAAGAGACTAGGTCGGCTATGAATAATAAGACTTGTGTGTTAACGGAACGAGAGTATTGCCGAAAACATTATCTCGGTTTGGTTCTCATTGACTTCAAATTTCATGCAACATTATTCAGTAAATTTTAACAAAGGCGTAATATGAATGACTCACTTACATTTGGCGTACGGTCAATCTCCGAATGGGGTAGGACGAATAGGGCTGATTTCAATGCGCAAAAGACCCAGTGTTATTTATAGATACATTATTAATGCTTCAGCAGCATTATTAATGCTTCATCTGTGTCTATGGGTGGTGTAAATATTAAGGAGTCAAAAGCTCTTGATATTCTATGCATGAAAATTCATGAGCTCAGTGAATTCAAGTGCCTCGGTTTCTTAAGAGGGTGCAGGAAATGCTTCACTTCATCTGATCTTGTTATTATATACACCACTTATATCCGACCAAGAATGTACGGACCGGTGCAGGGCCGTGTACAGGAGAGGGCGAAGGTGATCACTAATGACGGTGGGCTTGTGTTTCACTGTTCTATCGCTACTCCAACGGATTTTGGTCGAACGAAATAAGAGGATTTCTTACCGGAGTTACTTTCCGCCTTTCTCATCGAGCACATGCGTTGGTGGTCGATTGACCACTGGATTACACACCACATTACAGACAAAATTGGTTCAGAGGTGCAGAGGAGTTTCCTGTCACTTATGATATAAAAAGATTTAAATCTATCCTTTCCACAATAGCGAGCGATGAAATGCATTTCCATCTGAATGGCTTGGTGACTACACAAAATTATCGAATTTGGAACTCAGAAATGATATGGTCGTGCGGCGCGTTGATTCCTTACATTTTTAACCGTAGATCGAGCCTTAAAAACTTCATAATTCTAGCTTATGTAACACTTTTGATACATACTTGTAGTACATGGAATTGTCACGATTATTGATAGATTTTGTTAAAATTTTTTAATATTTTGATTTATTTTAATTTATTTTAACAAATCTATTTTATATTCTAACATTTTATTATCACTTTTATCAAAATTGCACCAAAATTTTTGACATGATGTACATTGGCATGTTTTTTACATAAAAATCAAGCACTTCATGTCAGCTTGGCTTTATTTCTTTCTAAATGGTAATAATTCGACGTCTAGCACCCTGCTTTGTGGCCATTTATAAGTTTCCAATTGTTTAGATGGGGCAGCTTATTCTCACTCGCATCAGTTACGCTCTCAGTTGAGGGCTGGCTAAAACCTGATGGTACAAACCATTCTTGTGATTCGTTAGAAATATTTGTTGCCAACGTCATGTGTGGTAAAAAAGTTTCCCGTTGCAATAGAACATCGATTATGTCAATAACAATGCTCTCTCTATTTGATTCCTCTCTGGACCACGAAATTTATAACGACGATCAAATACAATTAGAAAAGGTGGTAAAACAAAACAAAAGGAAAGAAAACATAAATCAATACCAAGCATTACACCGTAAATCCCTTTATGAAGCTTGATTTATACAAATATCCTTATATTAATTTCCCTAACAATCACTGCAAGTATTCCATCATTAAGTATCAAATTTCAATTAAAATCACTGGAGGTAATTTTCATTTTCCACAATAAAACTAAAAAGTTTTTGAATTCTGTTTCTAAAAAACTTCAATTTGAGATGAAAATATTCCAAAAAGGAACATAAAAACATAAGCATCATTATTTAAATATATTTTCTTTAATTTTCTTACCTTTTAGGCGAACAAAAAATTAAACTTTTAAAAATCTTAAAAAAAGGATATATGGGCTGCTCTGAAAGTATGATAGCTAATATCAAACTATTTATACAGTATTATTTCTTACATAAAACTACGAGTTGTGTGATAAGAGTATTAGAATTAATAAGCTAATAAGCTAACAAGCTACATACTAGATTACGACTGCTTCAATCAATATCAAGAACATATCAAGAATGGAAAATTCAACCTTTTCACTTTCATCCCATACTTAACTTTCAATTCTTTCTCAAAAACCATAAATATTGTATTATTTACGATAAAACTTCACAAAATCTTTGAAATCTTAAAAAAATTACATACACGACACCAAAAAATCTTTATCTCACAAATGATACAAATGCAAGAATTATGAAGTTTTTTCGATCTACGGTTAAAGATGTGTACAAAACTGTAGTGCCAGTGAACGGCGTTCTGTACAGGAGCATCATAATGCGAGTTTTCTCTCAACGGGGTGGCACAACTGCTACACTTCGCGTGCTACAACAATGTTACGGCAACAATGATTTCTAAAGCAAATTACTTCAATGAATTCTGTTGCCTAGTCCGCCAATAAGATTATGCAATTTAGCGCCGTGCGATTTTTTCTTTAGAGTTTACACACAAGGAAGTCAGGCTGCGCCGCCGGCATGTGGTAAAATAATAATACTCAACAATCAGTAAGATTCTCGAACACTACACCACATACTCGGAGGGCGTTGTTTCTAGGCAATGATAGCCCTAGCCTAAGGCTTGCTAGAGAAGATCCATCAGCTGCTTAGCTGGTACAAAATAGATTAAAGAAACTGAAACAAGGCAGAAACGCTTTGTGGAAGCGATATGCTACCAAGCGGAGTACTGGAAAAAAATGCAAATGAACTGAAAAGAATTTCTGTGGTCAAATCAGAAAGTCACAACTCTGTGTAAATGTTTTGGAGTAATTCACGAAAAGAGTAATGCTTTGTCATCAGACCCTTGGCGGGCATTTGACGGATATTTTATGCCAAACTTAAACGGAGCGTGTATTCCCACAATGCATTCTAATAACTAGTTTGTTGTAAAACATAATTGGTCATTACAACCCTTCAGTCAAGATTACGACCCAGCTTCTCACACCACATATGTTGAGTGTGTTAATCTTATATATGACCCGGACCTACCGTTTAAAATCGAGTCCGACCGACCGATTTTGAAACACTTTTCATGGCAATCTTTTATTTTACACTGACGAGTTTTTGCCAGAAATCTGTTGAGAGGAAGTCGCCGAAGAAATATTTTTTCATATTTCGTTTCGTTGGAGATGTCTGACCTGGGGTTTGAACCGTGGTCTCACGTCTAATAATCCAACACACTACCTAACAAACTACGGCGACTATAAAATAATTTTTATTTTCAAAAATTTAAGATCACCTGCATCAATTGAAATCTGTTTTTAAATTTTTTTTTCTAAATTCAAACCTAAAAGTGCCTGTAAAAGAATTGTATGCAATACAATCACTGTTAAGTTGTTGGCTTTGGTAACTTCGATGATCATAATGAAGTTGTTGGCATTTTTTGAAGATGATTAGGTTGGTTTTGATTGTAATTTTTGCTACTTTTATGGTTGTAACCAAAATTCTACAGATTTTTTTCTTTTTTTGCTTCTCGTTGACGCTGTTGCAGTTTGCGGTTGTTGCAGCAACTACGAATAAAATCGTGTGAACAACAGAGAGCACAAAAAAGAAGGAAAAATAAGGGAATTTCGTAAAACCCCATATACCGACAAATAAATACAATAAAACGAAAAGCCACCAAATGTTGGCATTGCACACAGAAACAGAAATGCCACAAACAAATCACCAACTAAATGCTAAAAATCCCAATTGTTGTTGTTATTTTGTTGCAACACACAGCTTACTGGCAAGAAAAAAAAAGCAAAAAACAAATATTGAGGCAGACAGAAAAGGCACAAAAAGCACAAGGAAAAACAAATGAATTTTGTTTTTTCGATTCGTTTAAATGTTTAACACAAGAAAATGTGAATTTTCTTCTTTATGTCTGGGGCATGTGTGAAAATAAAAACAAAATTAAAAAAAAAACTGGAAAAGAAAAAGAAAATGTTGCAAGAGTTTATAGCAAAAACAGTGCTAAGTTCCATTTAAAGGCTGATAACAAATAAGATGTGGTAACACACACATACACATACGCAAAAAACAAATGCAGGAATTATTAAAGGTGACAGATGAACTTGCCTTATAGTTTACTGCATACATATTTCCTAAATGCAGTTAGGAAATGAACCTTAAAAGTTTAGAAAAAGTTTTATAAACCAACTCTTGTGTTTACAGTATGAACAAAAGAAAAATACGTAACAAAAAATTTAGTAAAATGAACATTTATAAACACAGGGACAGACAGACAGACAGACAAAAATATTTTCTCAAGAGTTTCATTAATTAAATGAAAGAAAAACGGAAGAAAACAAAAGAAAAATATTTTAAAAGAAAAACAAAGCCAAAGACAAAGCCTTGCGCTACTGTTTGCTTATGAGTAATAAAAACTACGTTTTACCCTGTTTTACCCCCCAAAACTCAAAAGGAAACACAAGCTCAAACACAAGTACATTCACTATGTGGCATCAGAATGGTGTGTAGCAAAATGCCATCATCAAGCAACTGCATTGTGAATTGAAAAGAAAGAAATGAAAAGAAAGTGTGAATGACCAAAACCTCAAGTGAGACATTTGCGTTGAGACACAATGTTAAAGTCTTAATCACAACAAAAGAAAAGAAAAATAAAAAAACAGGCAACTTCATTCACTCTTTTCTTTTGTTTTTCCCACACCCAACAGTACAGTACAGTACAATGTAGTGCAGCCATCAAATGTTTGCTTATATGGTCATACTAAAAATCATTGCTTCTTTTATAGCAACAATAACAACAACAACAAGAGAAATAAATATCATGGACTCTTGATATTTCATCGATATGATGTGAGATATGATTACGGACAACACACAGCTGCTGTGGTAGTTATAAAGCATCGTAGGGGAATAACTACACATAATAAAACGGCAAAAAATTGCTTGTGTACAATGAAAACTGTTGCATTGTTGCAATGATACAACAACAACAACAACAACAACAAATTGTTTAAGTTGATTTTATTACTTGTTTATAGGCTCTATTGCACTACAGTACAGGTTGCCATGCATACATTTCATTGCAGGATTTTCATCATATACAGTGGACAGCAAAAGTCTTAGTACGGCAATATACTTTACCAATTTCATAAATTTTAGCCAAAAGTTTGTATAAAAATTTATAGTATTTATATTTTATTATTAATTTATTTCTGTTTTTGTTATAAAACAAACAATTTTTTAAGGTTTTTCATAAAACAAGAGAAAAATAAGGAAAAATTGCAAATGACTCCATAGGTACCCCCAAGCAGAACCCTAAGTAAATTTAAAATTCAAAGACCTAATATATGAAAATGTTATTCCTTGTATTTAGTAGAATATGCCTTAAGGTCAAGCACTCCATTTAACCTATTTTAGATTGAATGTACAAGTTTTGTTTAGTGTTTTCTGGTGGCACCATGAGCAAGTTTTTCGGTTGACTTTTGTTTGAGATTTAGCGATTACGTAACCGTTCTTTCAAATGATATCCTAAATACTCTCTTGAAGTCATATCGGGACTTTGTGCAAGAGTATTAAGCCTGTGGGGACTTTTTTTGTCAAAATATATTGCCATACTAAGACTTTTGCTGTCCACTGTATAACGTAATTGTTCATTACAACCCTGCAGTTAGGATTACGACCTGGTTTCTCATACCACTAATGTTGTGAGTATTAAAGTTATACATGAGTGGCAGCATCTAGAGTTTGAAGTCGATTACGAACTACAGAAACTTTTTATGGCAATTTTATTTATTATCACGGTTTTTGCTCGAAATCTGCTGAAAGTAAGTCACCGAAGAAATATTTCTTCGTATTTCGTTTTAATTGACATGTCTGATCTGGGGTTTGAACCGTGACTTTACGTCTAGTAAGCCTACTAGGCTACGGCTTTGATTAGGATTTGCAGTTTGAGGTCGACTACGAACTACAGATTTTTAAGGAGACTTGTCATGGCAATTCCATTTATTCTCACGGTTTTTGCCCGAAAGCTATTGAGAGTAAGTCGTCGGAGAAATATTTTTTCGTATTTCGTTTTATTCGAGATGTCTGATCTGGGGTTTGAAGCATGGCCTCACGTCTAATAGGCCAACACACTGCGTACTAGACTATGGCGACTTCGATTAAGATTTGCAACACACATATTTATTCTTTAAAAAAGTTCTAAAAAAATTCGCTTCGCCTTGTTCAATTCCATAAGAAACGTTGAATTGTTACAAAGTATCTCTCCTATCTTCTTCTTATTCCTCTTCTTTCTCTCAATGTCATAAAATGGCTAAGCAGCTCATCCGTTTAGGTTAGGTGAGGTTAGGTAGATTAGGACTTGGAACATACGTATTTATTCTTTAAAATGTTTTAAAAAAGTCCCAAACAATTTCTTTATTTTGGTCTTAAAAAGTCCGCTTCGTATTCTTCAGTTCCGTAAGAAACATTGGATTGTTACAAAGTATCTCATCATTCTTCTTCTTTTTTTCTCTCAATTTCATAAAACAGCATAAAGCAGCTGATTCTTTTAGATTAAGTGAAGTTAGGTTAGGTGGTGGACCCCCTTGAAGGAAGAGGTTGCGCTTATGCCAGTATTTAGGCCCATTGTATGAATTCTACATAAAGAATTTCATCCGGGGCCATTCATTCCCTATAGAAAACCCATCCCGAGTCCAAAATTAATCTTGCTATGGCAGCAATCTTTATATTAGAGAGATCGATCAAATATGGCAGAAACTGACAGGCCAGAAATCTTCGTCTTTTCATGGCAAAGGTAGGACACTAACTTATAAGTTGAAAGACAGTTTCTTCCTTCTCCTTAGAACCACTGCGCTCACAGAAGTCTTTAGTTGGAATGCCGAGTCTTTCAGCATGCCTATCACACGGACAGTAGTCTATAAGGATCGCTATTGTGCAATGGATAGCCATACGATTTAAGAACAGAATTTAGTCAGTTTCTCTTCTTGTCCATACGTGTCCAGCAGAGTCTAGCATTATTGCACGTACCTTCCTGCTGCCAACGAGATTAAGTCTCCCGCCAAAACGAGTGGATAATATCCAAATTAACCGAAGTAATGTGAATACCTATGCCCTGTAAAATGTCGGAGATTGCTAGTGCCGTAGCGGCCCCGGCCAGTTCATCAGCAATGCTATTTCCAACGAAATTTCTGTGTTCCTAAACCGACATACATATGTAAGAGTTACTTTTAAATGTTCAGAAATTTCCCTCCTAATTCGTTTACTACGACAGGTTCTTGAATGATATGTTTGCCATTTAATATTGGCAATATGAATACCTATGCTCTGTAACGTGTCGGAGATTGCAAGCTCGGTACTGGTTCTTGCCAGCTCATCAGCAATGTAATTTCCAACGATATCTCTGTGTCCCGGAACCCATAACTTTAAATTATTCGACATTTCCCAAACAAATCCTAGACATTCATGGGCAAGGACTGACATAGAAATTACATTCGTTAGTTAATTTGCTTACTAGGATAGGCTCTTGAATGATATGTTTGCCATTTAATAGTCTCTGTAACCACAGAGCTGATGCTTCTCGCCAGATGATACGTGTAGCCCACCCATCAATAATAGGATTAAACTACCGCTATCCAATAGGGTAAAGCTTGTGAATTCTCTGGTATAAATATTTTCTGCTGTTTTCTTTCAGGGAAAGTTTGATCACCAATTTTGGTACTAATGAGCCTAAACGCTCCCTAAGTTATCTTTCAAGAAGAGTTTAGTACCTAACCTAACGTATATTGAGTGCAATAGTAGAGAATTTCACTCCTTGGAGGCAAATGATCGGATTTGACAGTCTGGAAGGATTAACTACCTACTTAGTTGTAAGCTAACCTTAATCGATGTCGATGCACGTATTGCACTTCACAAAGAGGCTGTTACTGATGGAAGAGTTAAAAAGTTCTCAAAATAACTTTGGATGGCCGAAAAGGGAAGTTGATCGATGAAGAGATATCAAAAGAATGCGAATTGGAAGCCGCGTGCACTTACATTTGACCAAAAATAATAACGAATTGACGATTCTAAGTAGTGTTTGAAGCTATTCAACTAAAACAATCCCGAATCTAATTGTGGATATATGGCAAGAGGTGATACTACTATACGTTAACTGTATATTATGAAACTACTTCAAAAAGCGCAGAGTGGTTATAGTCGGCTGGCAAGTCATGGCATCATTTTAAATGCTCATCTGCACACACCATTAACAGTGGTGGCGTATTTGGTTAGCCTAAATTTTCAGCCAAACTGTTCAATATTACAGTCGACGTAGTCTAGTAGGTAGTGTGTTTATAGGAACAGAGCCGTGCCTTACATATCTCAAACAAAACGAAATATGAAAAATAATTATGTTAGGTTTGGTCGGAGTTGTAGCTCTGATATCAAAAAGCTCAGTTGAGCACGTATAACTGCCCGTTGTGATATCACAGGTGAACGCAGTCGCTGCACTGACCAAGTTCTACCAAAACCAGGGAAGAGGAAGAAGTTGGTCAGCGCAGGGGCTTCACATCAAAAGTACTACCAGCCCACTCTGGAAAACCAGCCAGAAAGTTTGATAAACGAAGCTATATCCTTGACATCAATGGATGATAGGTCCGCGAAGCTGCGTGAAGAAATGGAGAGCCAAATAATCTATATCTGCATCTCATAAGAGATGGGCACTGACAAAGAAAGTGGATAACACTCTCCTTTTCCTCAGTGGATCTGCATCCACGGCAGAAGTCATTAAATGGGAGCCGCATCTTTTCCGCGTGTCTACCCTGGGTCCTCATTGACCCAGGATAGGTCGTCTACTTCCTCTTAGCTGTCAGCTTCTGACAAAAACTCTGAATATAAATAAAATTGCCATGAACATTTTCTCAAATCAGTCGACATTAAACTGTAAATCCTGCCACTCATGGATAGAAATTAACACATAGTTTTAGGTGGTTTGAGAAACTAAGTTGTAATTCAAAGTGCTAGTGACCAATTAAACAAGTAGCTTATATTGTTGTTTCATTTTTGTTCAGATTATAAAATAAATGCTTAAAAAAGTAATTTTTTAAGTACTTTTTGTCTAAATTGACGTACAAACGAAAATGCAGAAAAACTTTTGTATGTATTTGAAATGAAGGGTGCATTTTACTACTTTGTTATGTCTTACGCTTAAATAAATGTTGAATATTTTTTTAGTTTTTACAATTTCCGTCTTCATTAAAAAAAAAAGTTATTCAATTTTATTTTATTTTTTTCTTTTTCAGTGTGTTTTTCAGTTTCCTGAGAAGTATGTACGTATGTATGTATATAACGAGTGCGAATGAGTTCATTTTCTGCAGTTTATTTGTTTTGTGGGAAAATTTCATTAAAGCTGCTAAAACTACAATAACAAGTTAAGAAAAAACAGCATTGTAACATAATTGGAAAATTGCTTAAATGCATACACGCACACACGCAAACACATACACATTCAATCAAATACTTATAAATGCAGACACTTGTAACTCGATGCACAGCCAGATACAAACAATCTTGCCACAGTTTAGTTCGATTTATTTAAAAAAATATAATTTTGTTGAATAAAAACTGAAACAAAATTAAAAATAAATCAATTCAGTGTTAAGTTTAGGTTTGTTTAGGGGGCAGTCCTGCTTGAAGGAAGACGTATAGTATAGCACTTAGGTCCATTGGGATGACACAATTAATTATACCCGTGGGTCAACCATTTCTTAGAGAAAATCATTCCGTACATACATACATAATTAGTCATTACAACCCTTCAGTCAGGATTATAAACCTAGTCCCTCACACCACTTATGTTGTGTGTGTTAATTTTATACATGAGTGGCGGTACCTACAGTTTAAAGTCGTCTCCGATCGACAGATTTTTGAGAAACGTTTCATGGCAATTTTTATTTACTTCCAGAGTTTTTGTCAGAAATCTGCTGAGAGGAATCATCGAAGAAATATTTTATTTTTTCATACGTTCGTTTTTTGATGCCTGGCCTGGGGTGTGCACCGTGGCCTTACGTCTAAAAATCCAATACACTACCTACTAGTTTACGGCGATATCGAAAACCATCCCGTATGTAAAAATAATCTTTCTAAAGCAGCAGCCATTATATTATAGAGCTCGGTCAATGATGTCAGAAGATGAGAGGCCAGTAACCGCCGTCGTTTTATAACAACAGCAGGGCATTGACATATCAGGTGAAAGACAGTCTTGTCCTCCTCCCCAGATCCACAGCCCTTGCAGAAGTCGTTAATTAAAAAGCCGAACCCTTCGGTATGCCTACCAGAGATCAGCAATGAGTATTCAAAAAGATGAGTAGGATCGAATCGTACTCATAATTTCTGATACTTACACGCATGCATTCTTATTTTAATATCATACTCATACTACTCATATTCAAAGTTTGAAGAAAGAAAGTTAGTTTAAAATCTGTCTAAGGGGTTGCAATGACCTGTTAAGTAAGTATCGGTATGAAGTGAGCATTAAGATACAAACCACAGATCAGAAATCAGTATTCAAAAGTATGAGTAGAATCATTGCGTTATCCATTGGCTTATTAGACGTAAAGCCAGGGTTCGAGACCCAGGCCAGACATCGAGACAAAATACAAAAAAGTATTTCTTCGGCGACTTCCTCTCAGCAGATTTCTGGCAAAATCTCTGAGAGTAAATAAAATTGCTATGAAAAGTTTCTCAAAAAATCTGTCGTTCGGAGTCGACTTTAAACTGTAGGTCCCACCACTCATGTATAAAAAAATTAACACACACAACATAAGTGGTGTGAGAAACTAGGACATTGTACAATGGGTCAATTCGACCTCCGGGTACTGTACTTGGCTTAATTGACTAGTACGCGTCCTCTGATCTAACCTAACCTATAGGCATTCATACTTATTTTAATATCATGTAACCTCTACTGATATTCAAAGTTTGAAGCACTCATCATATTCAAACTTAACAACATGTACGATGTTGTTGATATCGACTCTCCATAACTCAATATTTACAAGAATCACAAAATAAGTATGATTCGCGAACACTAAAATACTCACCAAAAGGTTGTCATTCGAATCATTTATAAGTATTATAAGTATTTTTCTAAATTTATGAATCTAAATGAGTAGGCTTATGAATCAAACATATTTCGAATGTTATGAGTTTGATGTCAACTTTGTATTCATAATCATTGCAACCTGCACTTATAAATCAACGTTGTTGTGAGTACGAATGGATCAGAGTAGTTGAATTACAATATTGTTGACTCACTTTTATTCATGAGTGCTTATGAGTAGCGAAAAAACGGTTCATTGCTGATCTCTGATACCTACCCAAAAGACAGATGCTTAGCTTTGCGATTTAAGAACAGAAGTGAGTCAATCCTCTTCTTGTCGATACGCGAGTATCAGCAGAGTCTTTATCCAAATTAATCGAGACAATGGGAATACCTATGACCTGTAATATGTCGGAGATTACCACCTCCGTTCCGGCGATGGTTAGCTCATCAGCAATGCAATTGCGGATGTTGAAACTATGTTCGTTAGAAACTTAATTTAAGCCTAACTATACGAGTATATCAAGAGAATATCAGGGAAAATCCAGCCAATCAACTAGTATTGCGACACTTGCCATGGCCTCTGCTTGGAAAACGCTTTCAGAAATAAAATATTGTTTGAATTTAGACAGTAAGGAGATCTCTGATTGAATACCATAATAAACAGAAACAGATGTGGTTAGCTAGTCTTTCTGGCTTGCGAATGGTATGACCCAAATTGGCAATAATATTTCAAAGGCTACTTCTGCTTGAGATTATTCAATAATTAAATTTACAAGAGTCGACTTAAGGCAGAAGAACCTATATTTGATCTTATCTGAGATTATTTGAAATATATTTTATTAGTCTTCTACCCACAGCAATATTCCGGGAAACTTCAAAGCCGACGAGCTCGCCAGGGCTGGTGCACTACTTCCGGAATCCTCTTCAGTTGACTTGGGGATGCTACTTACCTCGGTCAAGTTGGCTACAGCGCGGAAATTCTTTCGGGACGCCAACCTATCTTGGGTCAATGAGGAGTTCTGCTATATCGATGGAGAGAAGGCGCACCAATCAGTTACTTCAGACTTGGTCGTGACATTATCTCAATCACAGTGACAATGCTTACAAGTCATTGTGTTATGGGAAGACAAGCGGAAAGAACGCGGCTCCCATTTAACGACTTCTGCCGTGGGTGCAGATTCGCTGAGGAAGAGGAGACTGTTGTCCACTTTCTTTGTCAATGCCCATTTCTTGCGAGGGTTATTTCGCTCCATAATCCTTGTCAGTTTGACGGATCTATCATCCTTTGACGTCAAGGATATACATACATAATTGGTCATGTTGTGTGTGTTAATTTTATACCTGAGTGGTGGGACCTACAGTTTAAAGTCGACTTCGAACGACAGATTTTTGAGAAACTTTTCATGGCAATTTTATTTACTCTCAGAGTGTTTGCCAGAAATCTGCTGAGAGAAAGTAACCGAAGAAATATTTTTTTTTAATATTTTTGTTTTGTTGTCTGGCCTGGGGCTTGAACCCTGGCTTTACGTCTAATAAGCCAACACTACGGCGACTTCAAGATTATATCTTCGTTTATCAAATCTTCGGGCTGGTTTTCCGTAGGGTAGTCGTGCTTTAGATTATGCAGCTCTTGCGCTGACCAATTTCTTCTCCCCTGATTAGGAGAATTTGGTCAGTGCAGGACCTGTGTTCACAACGGGCCGTTATGCGTGCTCAAGTGAGCCTTTGGCATCAAGGCTACCACTCTAACCTATCCTAATCTACCTCTTCGAAGACTTAAAAACATAAGTTTAGCTGTCAAACGAATTGTAAGTGTCCATATAATATGGGGTATATAGAAAATCATGTGTCTTCTGTATAATTATTTCTACAACTGGGTGTTTGTGTATGTCTTTAAATAAAAGGGAAGTTTTAAATTAAAAAACTAAAATTGGGAAAAGTTTCTTTTTTACTACAAAAAAAAACTTTCTGTACAAAAATAATATTTCTTGTCGTTTTCAGTCTGCTTGGCTTTAACGAAAAAATAAAAATTTGTGGTTTACAGAAATACAAGAAAAAAAATTATTTTCATACATAAATTAAAAAATTTATAAATATTTAATTTCATTTATAAAAACTGATTTCAATTAAAAAATTTTTTAAATTTTTAAAATAAAATATTTTTTTTTTTAGAAATTAAGACAGGAAACTTAAAACAGTTTTAACGGTGATATTAGATTAGTATTAATTTAAATAGTAATAAAACAGAGAAAAGTATTTTTAATATTTTAAAATGTTTTCTGGAACACTAATTTTCACAAACTTCCAACCGTATTTCGCACAAGAACTCTTCAAATGTTTATTACAAGGTTTACACTTGATCCTGGTTTAGCGACGTAAACAAGTGGCCATTACATATGTAACTCCAAAGAAAATAATACAACTTTCGGCCATTATTAAAACTTCCAGTTAAAGTTGGGTTTAGTTAAAGGTAACTTTAGCTAAAGTGAACTTTAAAGTCACCTTTAACTACTTTTCTTTATTACAACTTGCAGATAAAATAAAGTTAACTTTTTCAAAAATATAGCAGTGCCGGAATAATGTCGATAATATTGGTCAAATTAAACAAGTTTTTTTTTTAACGCAGTGACAACGACGGGCTTCATTTTTTGTTGTATATGCCATATTGAAAATAATATGTATATAATGTGGCAAGTTCAAGCATAAACCCTGACTTTAAAAGTTAAAGGTAGAATGATCTTCGCTTTAGCTTAACGCTCACTTCTACCTTATTGTCCACTTATAATAATGAAAAACAATTTATCTGCCCGTTAAAATCCTCCCTTTAGTTAACGGCAATTTGTAATAATGGTTATTACAAGCTTTTAGTCAGCAGTACAACCTTGCTTCTCATATCAACAGCGACTCCGAACGATAGACAATATTGCCTCCTTCCAGCAATCTTCTGGAAGGAAGAAACTAGAGGATGGAGTTTAAACTACAGGCCCTTGTCTTATAAGTCAACAAACTGTCTGCAAGACTACAGCGGCTTCTAATAGAATTATTTTCTCGAAATTCAGAAGCATCAGCTGACAAGATAGTCAGATTTTATTTCATCCTATTAAATTTTTTTTAATAAAGTGGAAGCAATATAAGCCTTATTAGACAACTTTCGGCGGCAATTATGTCCAATTGTCAAACAAAAAAAAAAAAACTAAAACTGGCTAAAAATAATCCAATGGATCACACGATTTTGGTGCCCTATTAATTGAATCATTTCGCGAAATTACACTTTCATCAAAAGTTTATTTAAGTAATTCAATTGTAGCGCACTCTGCGTTGTATATGGCTCCATCTTGTTGAAACCACATGTCGGCAAGATTACATACATAATATATCATTGCAATTCTGCAGTCAGAATTACGACCTAGCTTCTCTCACCACTTAATTTTATGCCTGAAAGGCCGAATCTACAGATAAAAGCGACTCCGGACAACAGATTTTTTAAAAAACTTTTTCATGGCAATTTTTTTTTTTAATTTCAGAGCTTCTGCCAGAAAATTGCTTAGAGGCAGTTGCCGAAAGAAATATTTTTCCATATTTTGTTTAGTTGGACACGTCTATCTTGGGTTTTGAACCGCGGTCTCACACACCAACACTCTACCTTCTAGATTACGGCGACAGTAAGAAATCATCCTTTTTCAGAACTGATGGACCAATGGCTCCGTCAGTTTATAAGCCCCTTAGAGCCTACCAAAAAGTAACTTTCTGCGGATGTCATGGTGTTTTAATAACATTTTGTGAATTATCCTCACTCCAAATGCGACAATTCGGTTTATTTACGAACCCATTCAACCAAAGTATAGGCTTTATCGGAGAACAAAAATGTTGGAACGGTATTCCACGTCAAAAATGTACTTCAGACCTTTCGTCAAATTTTCGCGGGCGCCATGGGATAGTCGTTTAATTTAAACCCAACACAATTTGAATTTTGAAAGCTTTTAAACCAAGAACATTTCATAAAATGGAAGGATATAACACCAGTTACTGAGAATGGTAACGCATTATGATTGTTTTGGATCTTTTTCAATGCTTCCCTGTAAAGCGATTGCAGCTACTTCAGTAAGCACTGTTCGAGCGACGCATGGGATACTTTATCAGTAAGAGGATGTAAGAAATTTTGTAAAAATTTACTGAAGATATGAAGACAATCGAAAAAAGACAGACACATTGGTTAAGAGCTAATGCTCTTATGAAATAAAGGAAAAACCACATATTTTTAGTCGCAGTATTCTAGTAGGTAGGTAATGAGACCCTGCCCTGCAAATCTCACGAAATGAAATATTAAAAAATATTTTTGTTTTGGTGTCTTCCTTTTCGCAGTCATCTAGCGAAAACCTTGTGAGGAAATAAAATTGCCATGAAAAACTTCTCAAATTTGTCGTTTGAAGTCGACTTTAAACTATACCTTCTGGCGCTTCTGAATAAAATTAATACACACAATAGGGGTAGTGGGAGAAGCTGGTGTGTAAGCCTTTAATGTCGGCATCCAACGACAGAATTGAGAAACCTTTCTTTCCAGAAGACTTCTGATTGTAAGTTGACTAAAGCAATATTTTCTATATTTCGTTTTACTCGATATGTCTAAAGGGTTGAAGCACAGGCTCTCGTCTAATAGGTCAACACACTACTGACTAGACTACCGCGGCCGTAAAATACAGAATTGAATGTGCAGCAGAAATTGTTTTCAAAAAAAGAAAAAATTCAAAACTACCACCATAAGTTTAATATGATATTACGCCAGAGTATTTATTTAAAATTCAATGAGTGAAACAACTAATTTATGGCTCTCATAATCCAGTGAGTATTAATTTTCTAAAATCTCTGGTGATTTTATAATTTTGCATAGAATTGCTTAATTTTGCAAAACCATTTGCACATCAATTACCCACTGAAACTAATAAATAATAGTTTGTAAATAATTTAGAATCCAATTTAAAACTGATGATGTAAATGGATTTTTTTTGCTAATAAGCAATTAACAACGAATATGCAAATTTGACAAAATTTTTCAAACCAACACCACCACCACCACTAACAATAACCAAATTTAGCAAATTATTGATAAAGAAGGTGGAAAATGGACAATTTGAAAAAGTGTTCACATTACTGCATACACAATTACATACTTTTAACGAATGCATATAATTGAATTAGTGTTTGTTGGCAACTAAAATATAGCATTTACCGTCAATCATTATTAGCATCAAAGAGAATTACAAAATTTCATCATCAGAAAATAATATATTCAGAGGTACACGGTGCAGTTGATACCTTCTTTTCATTAGAAGTTTCAGTGAATTATGCGGAAAATGGATGATGCATAGATGTTATGCAATATTGTAATCAATAATCATAGCAACACTCAATTTCTTAAGGTCCCATTGTAACACTGATATTAAAGCATTTAAGTGTAACTCCTGGTTGGCATCACTGAACTATCTCAATAGGTTTATGAAAGTGTGAATTGTATGAAATCACCTTCGGCTACACATGATTTTTCAATAAATTCTAGATGCCCAGGAACTCTAGTCCCAGGCTTACAAGGCATCTCTTCTTCCTCCGCTTCATTACAACTTCTATAGAAGTTATTAGGAAGTATTCCCAGCCTTCCTTTAAAAATACTCTGAGCTTCAGAAGACGAACTCTAGTCAGGTTTAACGCAAATTTTGTTTTGAATATATCTCTAACGGGTCACGTCTATAAGCGTGAGCACCCACCTTACTTTAGTAAATGAGGAAAGCTTATATGAAACTATTTGTTTCACTCTCTGCAGAAGAATGCCAAGTTCGTTTATAAAATCATTTGATTTTCTATTGTATCAGCCTTTGCAAGTATATCAGCTTTGTTGTTAACTTGTAGGCACCCGTGTCCAGAAATCTGTAAAAGTGTAAGCACCGAAAGTTCGTCATCTCCTGCAAAGACACCTAACCGCCTTCAACAACCGTGTCATGGTCACGCTCTATATCAATCTAATTGATGTTTTACAGCGAGTAAATATTATCGTATTTACACAGTGGCGGTCTTTATAGACAAAACAGCACTACATCATACATGGTCATCATCACATGCATCCTTCATTATCATAGCCATACATCATCGTCACACTTATTAATAATTACCATACTCATGCATCATCATTATACTCATACATCATCATCAAGCTTATATGTTATCATCATGCTCATACAATATCATCATACTTATAAGCCATCATCGCACTCATACAAGATCATCATACTCAAACATCATTATCATACTAATGCATCATCTTCATACTCAATCGTTATCAACATACTCATACTCGATCATCATACTCATACATCATCATCATACTCATACAGCATCATCTACTTATACGCCTTAATCGTACTCATTCATTATCATCTTACTCATCCAACGACATCATACTCATACACGATCATCGTACTCAAACATCATCATCATAATCATATACCATAATCCTACTCATCATCATCATAAACATGCATCATCGTCACAGTCATTCACCTTTACCATACTCTTTATCATCACACTCATACATCATCATCATATTCATTCATTATCATCATACTCATACAGCATCATCATACTCATACATCATCATCAAACTGGATATGATAACGGTAATGAAAATATTTCATAACCAACCTTGTTGCGAAATCTGAATTTGTCACTGAATTCTTGTATCACGATGTTTGCTGGGTGCAAGCCAGTATAGAAAGCGGCTTCAGATATCGTGTAGTCAGTAGATATATACAGATCACCTATACCCAAAACTGTCATGTTCCATGCAGTGTCGAAAACAAGGCCTTGAATGGCATTCATGTGAGCTACCGTCATGTGCTAATAAGGTTGTCGAAAACGAGGCCTTAAATGCTATTTATATGTGCTGTCGTCATGTGCTAATATGGATGATCTCATTTATCGTGTAATGCTGAGTGCCATATTTATTCTTGGAGGTATTTATAGAAGGTGTAAGATTTTAGTGCCCATACATATATAAGTAAAAGACTGACTACAACAGATATGTGAAACAGAAAATTATATGACTACATCTTAGTGCTGAGTTTATTTTCAGATGAAAAATATTTGTGTGAAAAATGACTTATCACTACCGGTCACATCGGTCCAATCGCTGTTTTGGAATTGTGGCAGGATTTTACATCAAAGGAGTGGAAAAAAGTTTTAAGAAAAGTTTGCTTGTTAGAGGTATTGGTGGTCCCACTTGTTATCCCTGCATTGGGATAATGAACCCGCTTGTGTAGAGATCAGACAATGTATCTCACTGGCTATGGATATACGATGAATGCAATACGCTTAAAATCTATTCCTCATTCATTTTATAATTCCGAACGCGACACTGGACTCCGGCTTATACTATCAAATACTTAAAACGCCCTAGCAAGATATCTGTAGAAGCTGTAGTGACGAACTGTAAAGGAGATATCGTACTGAGTACCATTTTTGATATTAATCGACACTCGGGCAGAATTCAACGACAGTACTTGTTTTGCTAGAGAAGATCGAATAAAGTTGTCAGGAAGGCTAAGATTTAACGGTTAGGTAGACATAAGTACACTACAACTTGACCTGGTAGCATCCGAATGGGATATACTTGAGGCAGATGTCATGTCACCTTCCCTAACCAGCAGATCATGCAGAGTGGGAAAACTTTTTATATAATGAAGATTATTCAAGTTATTGCATACTTTCGCTGCCAATGTTCTAGTTTTCTAGTTTTTCTCCCCTAATACTTGGTTTTTTCACATACTCTATTCATATTTCATTACATTAAGTACTAGAGTATGCTCGAGGATTTGGTATATGCAATGAATATATACTCGTAATTTATGCTAAATTTAATGAAATTGTTTATAACAATTTATTGACTCTACATAAAAAACAATCGACATTTATTTGCTCATTTCTGCTGGTATTATAATCCGTGGTGAATTTTGTACATTTTATGCTTTTAAATACCAAAAATTTTTCATTCAATATTTTCGCACTTATCGGTTGTATATCCTCTACACGAGAAAATTTATAAATTATGATGTGCAGTGTTTTATAGTTTATGGCATTCATAATAATAAATTTTCCTTTGATTTTAATGTTTCTCTGTAGCAGTTTATTGTCGTTGTGGCGAGGTATACGAAATACTGAATGAACCTATGCCAACTTTGTTTAAACAGTCGAATCAAAATTATTTATAAATTTTGTGAAATTTATTACCATTATTTTATATGGCCAGAATTATGACGTGTGCCTGAGTCATCAAAAATCGCAGAAATGCGACGGCGACAAATATCATAGTGAATCAAACACATTGTTATTGCTGAAAAAATTGCTAAAAATTGCTGAGTAACAGTAGGTTGGAAACTTAAATTTTATTATAAAAACCTTTTCATGTCTGCTTAATTATTTCCCAGTGAATCCGAGATACTCGACATGAACTGAATGTCGAGTAATGGCAGTAAACGCTGGCAACTATGAGTGGAAATGAAATGTTGCATATTGGCTTTGTAGAAAATACATAGTTTTGTTGTTAAAAACAAAATTCATTTCATTAATTCATTATTTATTTATGCATTTATTTATTAACTCATTCATTTATTCGTATTTTTATTCATTAATTCATTGATTCATTCACCATTTGGTTTTTCCATTCATTAATTCATTGATCCATTCATTAATTTATTCGTTATCATATCATATCATATCATATATTAATTCATTCATTCAAACATTCATTCATAAATTCATTCATTCATTAATGCATTCATTCATTAATTCGTTCGTTCATTATTTCATTCATTCATTATTTCATTCATTCGTTAATTCATTCATTAAGTCATTCATTCAGGCAGTCATTCAGTCAATCATTCGTTAATTCATTTATTCATTAATTCATTCTTTCATTAACTAATTCAATAATTCATACAGCCATTAATTCATTCATTCATTAATCCTTTCATTCATTAATTCTTTCATTCATTATTTCTTTTATTCAGTAATTCATTCATTAATTTATTCATTGATTTATTAATTATTCATTTCTATGTTCATTTATTTATTATTTTATTCATAAATTCATTCATTCATTCGTTAATTCATTCATTAACGCATTCATTAATTTATTGATTCGTTAATTCATTCATTCATTCTTTCATTAACTCATTCAATAATTCATTCATTAATTCATTCTTTCATTAACTCATACATTAATTCATTGATCTATTAATTCACTCATTCTTCATTCATTTATTCATTTTTTAATTCATTCTTTCATTGATGCTTTCATTCATTTATTCATTCGTCAATTCATTAATTCATTCATCTATACTTTAATTCCTTCATCAAACCTCTCATTAATACATTCATTCATTTATTCATTCATTAACTTATTCATTAATTCATTCATTCTTCATTCATTTATTCATTCATTAATTCATTCCTTCATTAACTCTTTCATTCATTAATTCCTTTCTTCATTGACTCTTTCATTCATTTATTCATTAATCAATCCATTCATTAATTCATCAATTAATTCATCAATTTATTAATTCACTCATCAATTGATTCATTTATTAATTCGCTTTTCATTTATTAATTCGTTCTTATTTATTAATAATTCATTCATTAATTCATTCCTTCATTGACTCTTTCAATCATTTATTCATTCATAAACTCATTCAGCAATTCATTAATTCATTCATTCATTAATTCAGTTATTAACTCGCTTTTCATTTATTAATTCGTTTTTCATTTATTAATTCATTCATTCATTAATTCCTTCATTCATTAATTCATTTATTTGTTCATTAATTCATTTATTCATTCATTAACTAATTCATTTATTCATTCATTAACTAATTCATTCATTCATTAATACATTCATTCATTCATTCATTGATTCCTCAGAGGAAAATCTCCGGTAGATTCCCTCAAAATATTACGAAAGCGATTTTTTTTTCAAGACGAGTTTACTCGACATTATCCGAAAATTTTTCATTTCGCTCTGTCTAGTGTAGACGACATAAAGGCCTAAAGGGTTAAAAAAGTTGAGGTTAATAAACCATAATCTTTTGAAGTGGAGAGGAACCATTGCTAAGTGAGTCCTGCTCATTCTCAAAAGGCGCTATTTAATCTTCCTATCATGGTTGATATCATTTGTGGTCTTATTAGATGGATTATTATGAAAGGTGTTTGATTCTTAAAATTTGAGAACAATGATGAACTTTTTCATGTTCATGGTAGTGTGCCTGAGAAGTCTTACATGCCAACATTTTATTTTGCTTATAAATTGAACACTTTCCCCTAATATAAGTTATTACAGTCGTTTGCGCAAAAAATGTTGTTGAAAACACAGACCTGCATAGACCAACCAACTTATTGGCGCTTTAATTTTTTTTTTTCTGACGTTTGCTTAAAAGTTCCCCCAAATGGATACCTAAAATGACCACTGAATAACAAAAAAACCGAAAAAAATTAAATTAAAAACCCAACTAAAATGTAATGATTTTTATGAGATTACGTTGTACGATGCTTAATACCCTTGCATATTACGGTTTTGGAAATTTGCGGCTATGTATGGAGGTGTGCGCTGTTGTATGTTTGTCATGACCATCAAAACCATATAAATGTGGGTTCTACTGAAAACTGTTTTGTTGGTGTTGGGCCAGTAATTAATTAGTGAAGTGGTTAAGCAAAATTAAAAAAAAAAATCATTAGAATTGGTTGCTTCAATGCAGCACATGCTATTCGAACGTGGCTGCATATTTCTAATAATCCCTGCTTGTGTTGGTGATGATAATGCATAATTAGGTAATATTTTTCCCAGCTTATTTTTTGCATATTAAATCATAATTATTTTGAGACATTATTTGTGTGTGTTTTTGTGGATATAAATTTCGATTGCATAATACAATCGTTAATTATGGTCATTTTATGTGGGGGAAAATTATGGAAAAATAATATTTTAACCAAATGTACACCAGGAGTGTCGTTATGAAGTGAGCGTCAATATACAAATGTCTCTATAGGGTGTAGTTTCGTGAACGAGCCATAATATTTTTTTTTTGTAATGTTGGTAATGACATCTGTCAAACATATTCAGTATACATCAAATCATTGTGACAAACGACGTCATATATTTTCATCGTCGTAGGGCCAATATTACAACTTCCCTTTAAAGTTGGATTTAGTTAAAGTGAACTTTAAAGTCACCTTTAAACATTTTTCGTTATTACAACCTAATAATAAAATAAAGTTAACTTTTCCAAAAATATAGCAGTGTCGGAGCAATGTCGATAACACTGCTTAATTAAACAAGTTTTTTAACACGGTGGCAACGACGGGCTTCGTTTTTTTTTGTTGTATATGCTCATTTTGTTTATATTTGATGTTGCCATATTGAAAATAATATATAATATGGCAAGTTCAAAAACATAAAGTGAACTTTAAAACTTAAAGGTAGGATGATCCCCTCTTTAGCTTAATGCTCACTTCTACCATATTGTCTGCCCTTTAAAATCCCCCCTTTAGTTAACGGCAAGTTGTAATAATCGCCCTTAAAAATGGCGAATTTTGTACCAGAAAATAATGATTTGGGGAAAGCATTAAATTCTTGTTATCATTACAAGAAAAGTGCGAGAGAGTTGCATCAAGTGTTTGTTGAGACATGTGCTCATCATTGGGTATCAGAAGCAACATGCAGAAGATTGTTTCGTCCGTTCGGTGGTTACAGAGATAACGATTTTGCTGTGCGATATGGAGAGCGTAGAAGGCCATCAAAAAAGTTTGAAGACTCTAAATTGCAAACAATGTTGGTTGAAGATGATGTAGTCGCCGTAGTCTAGTAGGTAATGTGTTGGGTTATTAAATGTGAGGCCAAGCAGAAGATATTTTCGCCGATTCAGAGGCAACGATTTTGCTGTGAAAAATGATCAACTCAGGAGGCCACCAAATAGTTTGTAGACTCTGAATTGTAAACGATATATCGAAAAATATTGAAGAAGTCGCTGTAGTCTAATAGGTAGTGTGTTGGCCTATTAGACGTAAGGCCATAGTTCAAACCCCAAGTCAGACACGTTCAACAAAACGAAATACGAAAAAAAATTACTTCGTCGACTTCCTCTCAGCAGATTTCTGGCAAAAATTCTGAGTGTAAATAACAAATTGCCATGAAAAAGCTTCTCAAAAAATCTGTCGTTCGGAGTCGACTTTAAACTGTAGGTCCCATCACAACATAAGTGATGTGAGAAGCTAGGCTGTAATCCTGACTGAAGGGTTGTATGTATTAAATTTTTGTTTTCATTTAAATAAAAGTGCCGGAGTGTCTAAGTCTTGTGGAGGCATATGGTGGTCATGCCCTATCACAAGCGAGATGTAGAAGCCGATTTCGACGGTTCAGATATAACGATTTTGATGTGAGCAACGAAGAACGTTAAAGACCATCAAAAAAGTTTGAAGAAGCCGAATTATAAACTAAATTGGATGTTGATTATACTTTGAGTCAGAAGCAAATGGCGAAAATATTGCAAAACAAACAATCTGTGACTGTCTGAAAGCATTGGAAAAGTCTGGTGAATGGGTACCACATGAATTGAAAGACTGACAGATGGAAAATCGGAAAATCACGTGGAAAATTTGTTTTAAAAACTCAATAGAAAATCAGTGTTGCATCGAATTGTAGCGGGCAATGAAACATGGATTTACATTCAGAATACTAAACGTAAAATATCATGGTTTTATGCGAGGCAATCATCAATTTTGGCTGCAACACCAGATCGATTCGGCAGGAACACATTAGTGTTTTCCGGTGGCGCATCATGAGTTGCTAAAATCTGGGTAAACTGTTAATACAAATCGCTACCGGCATCATAAGGGCTGCCTCCCAAAATGAGGCAAAATGACTGCGTTAAAAATACACATTGACGACGTTTTGAAATAGAAAACATTGTATATATTTTGTACAGCGGTATTATGAAACACGATACTTTGTTCAAACACAAAGCAACTAACATTTTGGAAGACAGCCAAGGTTTGATTTGAACATCGACCACGAGACATGACAAGTTAATTTTTCAACATGACAATGCACCTGCACACAAAGCAAAACCGGTTCAGAATATAATCAAAGCATTAGTCTGGTAGCTGCTATTACATCCACCATATTCAGTAGACTTTGGCCTCTCACGATTACTATTTCTTTTGATCAATGTGGAACACACATTGGCTGATCAACAATTTGATTCCTGCGAAGAAGTTGCATTAAATTTGAATAGAATGCTTTATGCTTTCCCATTTGGCGTATTCCCAGACTTGGTTTCTCCCGATTAATATTTCTTTTCAGAGATAAAACACACTCATTGGCTGAGCAGCACCTCGATTCCTATGAGGAAGTCGTAAATCAGGGACTAATTGGTTTGCTTCAAAGTACGAACACTTTTTTGGCGTGGAATCTACAAATTGTCTGTAGAACAACACGCCTAGCACCACGAATGTATTGCAAATGTAAGGGTTTTTTGTTTGGTGCTAAACTAGCCGTGAATTTTGAATATATGAAGAGGTATTGATTTGTTTCTGTAAACCAACCTGTTCTTTTAAACAAACTTTTTGGCAAAAACTGGGTTTTGTTGGTGTGTTTTCAACGGAAATAGTGTAGAGTCAATGATCTCTTTTAATGTTTAAAAATTTTTTATTTTTTTTATATTTTTTTAACACATTTATGCAAATTTTTTATTCAAATAGAAATAAAAATATTTTTTCTGTTTCGTTTTCAATTTTGCCATGGCTATTTACATATAAAAACGCTTAATGGAATTGTTGTAAATTTCTCTGCCCTTTTTTTTAAATTCGATTTAAACTGTAAAAACATTAACACAATATTTATTCAATTTTTACAAACAAAGTGGTCTTTTCATCGCATTGTCGTTTCTGTTTAATTGTTGTTGTTGTTGTTTTTAAATAAATATTTTTAATTGTTGTGTTTGGTTTAATTTAAAAAAAAATAATGTAACGTTTAGATGAAAGCAATTAAATTTTATTAAATTTAATATTTATTTCAAATACAATAATAACACTATGGGACAAAATAAAAAAAAATGTAATACACATAGCTAATGACATAATGTAGGTTGTGAGTTTTGTCGAGTAGAACTCAAAAATATTTTTTTTTATATTTCTTGAACCATCTAAACTTGTTTTATTTGACAAAAACTGATTTTTTGGACTTTACGCACAAATTTATTGATTACACCAACATTTCTGAACCATTGTCACAAATTTAAACTCTCTTAGAAAGGGGAGGGATGGACCTTTAAAATAGTATACATATATATATATTATTTGACTTAATATTCAATGAAGTTTGACGAGGTAAACTTGGAAAATGCGATTTTTTTCATATTTTTTCAAGTTTGTCCATTCATAGTAGCAAACTTTAATTAAAAAATATAAAATAAGTGGTGACATTCTTAAAGTGCATTCTCTCGTGAAGAGATTGACACTTCGTTTGATAAAATTGAACAAAAATTACAGTAATTATTATTTAAAGAGTATAACAGTCGGGTATAACAGTGTTGTTTGTTAATTTTATACATGAGTGGTGGGACTTACAGTTTAAAGTCGACTCCGAACGACAGATTTTTTAAGAAACTTTTCATGGCAATTTTATTTACTCTCAAGAGTTTTTGCCAGAAATCTGCTGAGAGGAAGGAAGTCGCCGAAGAAACATATTTTCATGAGTAATATTATAAACCCAATAATTGCTAGGCAGCAAGCATAATAATGTTGCAATTGCAGCCGAAGATAATCTGCATGTATATTAACAGCAACAGCAAAGCCTAATACGGTGTTCAGATATGCACCTTTATTGTCTAAATCGCAATAAACACCATTATTAAGCTCAATGTTTCATATAAAGTTTCATTTAATTATTGCGCAATAAATACGAAAATTGTTATAATATTGAGTAAAAAGTAAAATGCGGCACTGTCATAAGCATGTTCAGTGCGCATATTACAATTATCCGAACATTTTCTGTTGATATTTAATAACTCAAATGTCAACAACGACAAAAAATGTTGTTGAAACAACCACCTTTTTGTTTACCAGGTGTTAAATGAATATTAAATAAGCAGCTGAACTGCGTGCATTATTATGTCTGAACACTTAAAATATTGTACTCAATAAACCGAATATTGACTCAATAAAATTGCATATCTGAACAGCTTAACAGCGTATGTTATTATGTCTGAACAGTTAAAATATTGTACTCAATAAACCGAATATTGACTCAATAAATGTGCATATCTGAACAGCTTAACTGCGTATATTATTATGTCTGAACAGTTAAAATATTGTACACAATAAACCGAATATTGACTCAATAAAATTGCATATCTGAATATAGTATAAGCAGAACCAATTTAAAAATAAACACGTCATCAATTCTTTATCAATGGTGTCACCAAATCGTTTTCCGCGTTTTAAATCTCCATTTATGTATTGTCAGCATTAATCTGAGCGCTAATTCCCTTATTGCTGCGTATACGAATAGGAATTAGCCTAAATGCCAAGCAACAGACAACATCTTTGCTTGTTGCTGCGCCGCCTTTAATACAATCACTTCTATACACCCCCTATTTTTGAGAGATTGGATGTCTTCCAAAATGTATCAATACAAAGTTTGTATGCAGTTCTACTACTGTATATAAACTAAGTAGATATGCAAAGTAACCAAACAATGCATCAACTATAAATCCGATGCCTGATTGCTTTTTGACTGCGTTAAAAATACACATTGAGGACGTTTTGAAATCGAATACATTGTAAACATTTTGTGAAGTCGCCGTAGTCTAGTAGGTAGTGTGTTGGCTTATTAGACGTAAAGCCAGGGTTCGAGTCCCAGGCCAGACATCAAAACAAAAATACAAAAAGTATTTTTTCGGCGACTTCCTCTCAGCAGATTTCTGGCAAAAACTCTGAGTAAATAAAAAATTGCCATGAAAAGTTTCTCAAAAATCTGTCGTTCGTAGTCGACTTTAAACTGTAGGTCCCGCCACTCATGTATAAAATTAACACACACAACATAAGTGGTGTGAGAAACTAGCTCGTAATCCTGACTGAAGGGTTGTAATGACCAATTATGTTATGTTATGTACGTAAATATTTTGTACAGCGGCATTATGAAACACGATACTTTGTTCAAACATAAAGCAACTAACATATTGGAAGGCAGCCATTGTTGCGCTTGCTGCGTTGCATTTATTGTGTTTATAGCATAAGAATTAAACAGTAGGCATTCATTTATCACCTCATATAAAGATTTCACTCACTTTTGCCAATTTTTTTTTTCTTTTCAAAATTTTTAAAACCCCAAGCCCAAGTAAAAAGTCACCCGTTAGAGTACGTATTCCTTTAGTATAATGGCATGCATGAGTTAGGTTTGAATATAAAATAAAAATGCTTTCATGTTAACGAGAACTGAATTGTTTTAAAAATGAAACGTAATTTATGAAATGAAAATATTTAAAACAAAATTTTTATCTTTATTACCGTGAGTATCGAATAAAGATACTTAATATTCCAAACACAAATATATTTCTACAAATTACTTAAGATTTTTATTTGAAACTTTTTGAGGCAAAATGTTAATGTTATTGAAATATTTAGAGGTCAGAATATATCTGTGTTTGTTTGTGGATTTTATTTATTGTAAAAACAACAACAAATTTATGATGTTTCTTTTTTATATAAAAATGATAACCTTGAACTCAATGCACAACGACAAATAGTACAGGAGTGTTATTTATTCTGTCATAAATTTAAGCCCGGTTGTGGTTTCATGTAAATTGAGTGACAATCAGAAATGAAGTACAAAAAATAAAACAAACACTTGAAAAATCATAAACTTATTTACCATACCATCACACTATATACAGAAAAAAAATATTTACAAGAGATGTGGCTGAATTGACTTCAATTTCCCTTAAAAGTCATTGACTGTCTGATGACTGATCAGTGAATTTTTGAAATTTTTGGTTTTTTTTTTTGAAAACGTGATTAAACAATTTTCATGTTTGAAATTTCAGTGTGAATTATTTATAAATTTTGTTTTAAATTTATGATTATTAGTTTTTCTTCTTCTTCTTCTTCTTCCATTTATATTTCGCGTTTCAAACGTCATCATCTAGCAAAGTCATGTGGGATTAGCTGCTGTTAAGCAAAGTTTGAAGTTATGTTTCAAACTAAATTTTTTTTTGGGTTTTTCTGAAAATGTTTTCAAGCTTCGTTAAACAAACTTCACTTCAGCATATACATTCACATGAAACTGTTATTCAAACATGGTTACTTACAGTATCTATTAAAATAAGTATGTATGTACACACACGCATAACGAAAAACACTTAAAAATTCAAACGAAACAAAACCTACAAATCCATACATACGTACATATCTAAAGGTATGTGTGAATATTTTAAGAGACTATGATGCTTAACAACAAAGTAACATCTATAGATAATCTTACATCCATACACACACGAATACCTATAACTAATATATATGCATATGTATGTATGTATTGTATGTATATCTATTATTTTTTTAGAGATGTTAAATAAGTATCTAAATATCTACAAATGTAGCACAATGACCGCTAAGAGTTTAATGACTTTCAATTCTTAGTTACTTTTATGTTGTAGTTTTTGTTTTTGTTTTTCTTTTTCTTTTATTCATTATTTTTTCCTTCGTTTTGTTTTTTCTTTAATTTTCATGTGGTTTCAACGATTTCAACATCGTGATATTAAAACAAAAGACATTTTTAGGTTAAATCTTCAAACAAAGTTACACATGCAACTGCTGATTGTCGGTAACAAGTAATTATTGTTTGTTAATGCCCACCCGACAAACAGACAGACAAACAAAATTTTTTAAAACTTCGTATTGATATTTAAATATTTATTCTTTCAAGTTAACCAAGGTCTCTTAAAATTAATTGATTTTTGAAAAAATACTTTAAATTGCTTATTTAATTACCATCCTCTCATGGCTAAGAATTTTTTGAACGCTTCATACAAATAATGAAATTCACAAAACAGGTATTCAAACCTTAGCCTTGTCAATTATGCTGAATCGTTTTCACTACAAATGATCCAAAGAGAGTTTGGTCATTCATTAAGCACTACCACTATTTAAATTTAAATAAAATAATAATAAATAATTCGCCGTAGTCTAGTAGGTAGTGTGTTGGCTTATTAGACATAAGGCCGCGGTTCAAACCGCAGGTCAGACATAAAAAAGAAAATATGAAAAAATATTTCCTCGGCGACTTCCTCTCATCAGATTTTTGGCAAAAACTCTGAGAGTAAATAAAATTGCCATGAAAAGTTTCTCAAAAATCTATCGTTCGGAGTCGCCAATAAACTGTAGGTGCCGCCACTTATTAACACAACATTACTTGGCTGGCCTGAGAGCGTAGGTTTTAATCCAAAATTAAGGATGGGAATAACCAATTAAGTATGTAACCTTCTGTGGTTGGAGATTACTGGTGATCTGTGTTGAGTTGATTTAATAACGGGTGATTTTTTAGCTATTATCTTTTTGACAATACTGGTTTAAACAGCTCACGCACGTTTCGTGTTTTGTCTCACTGTCAAACATCTTCAGTTTGGTCTATAATTTAACCATGAATCGTCTTGCAAACGAACAACGCTTGCAAATCATTGAATTTTATTATCAAAATGCGTGCTCTGTTAAGAAAGTTAATCGCGCGCTTCTTCCATTTTATGGTCAGTTTAATCGACCCACTGAAGCGGCTATTCGGGCTATTGTGACTAAATTTCGCACCAAATTTACATTGTTGGACATTAAACCACCAACACGCTTACGTAGAGTGCGAACTGAAGAAAATATCGCAGCTGTATCGGCCAGTGTTAATGATGACCATCAATTATCGATTCGTCGCCGTTCGCAGCAATTTAGGATTTAGTTGTGAAGCCTTTCAAAATACAGCTGGTAGAAGAATTAAAGCCGAACGACCTACCGCAACGCAGAATTTTTGGTGAATGGGCTCTTGGAAAGTTGGCCGAAGATCCACTTCTTTATCGAAAAATTGTGTTCAGCGACGAAGCTCATTTTTGGCTCAATGGATACGTAAATAAGCAGAATTGTCGATTTTGGAGTGAAGATCAGCCAGGAGCATTGCAAAAGCTACCAATGCATCCAAAAAAAGACACAGTTTGGTGCGTTTTATGGGCTGGTGGCATCATTGGACCGTACTTCTTCAAAGATGCTGCGAATCGTAACGTAACTGTGAATGGCGAGCGCTACCGTGAGGTGATATCCAACTTTTTTTTTGCCCAAAATGCAAGAACTTGACTTGTGTGACATGTGGTTTCAACAAGACGATGCCACATGCCAAACAGCACGCGCAACAATGGACTTATTGAGAGGCGAGTTCGGTGAACATTTTCATTTCATTTCATTTCATGTTCGGGGCTGGTCAATTGGCCGCCCATTTTTCTGAATTTTATGTTTTTTTTGAAAAATTTTCCTATAGCTCTTAAAAAATCACCCATTATTAATCATCGTTAGAATGCTAACGATATAGCAAAACTAGTTTATATCGTGGATTTTGAATGGATTTGAATACAAAATGCTCTTTTTGATGTGACATTTAAGCTCATAATCATCGTATTGGCAATAGATTGCTGCCCTTATAGCCTTTTTCCATTTCCGACTACATCGGATTGACTACGAAAGTTTACGAAAGTCATTGGCGTAATCAAAAACGGTTCTTCGGAAAGTAATTTCGTTTTTTTTTTGTGGAAATGAAAGACAGTTTTCGTATAATATCAATAAAGTGGCCATAAACTGTTGAATTTAGTAAATTTAACTTCAATCCAATCTCACGCGTTGTTATTCATCAGTTCACGTCAACTAATGCCTTTACCGCGTCTTTATCAGCTTCCGAACGTGATGCATCTTCCACATCAAAATTGCCGGATCGAAAATTAGCAAACCAGTTCTGGTACTGGCGTACTGTCAACCAGAGATTTGCATTTTTGAGTATGAGTGAGCCAAGAGTATTGAAATCCAACTACTCTGATTCATTCGCACTCAGTACTACTTTGATTTATAAGTACAGGTTGCAATGGGTATGAGTACAACGTTGACATCAAACTCATACCAATCGAAATATGTTTGATTCATAAGCCTACTCGTTCAGATTCATAAATTTAGAAAAATATTTATAATACTCATAAATGATTCGAGTGATTCGAATCATTCATCAAAATTTACTGTCTTAGTTGTTGTTGCATTTACAAAAAAAAAAGGAAAAGACAAGGACACTAAGCACAGAAAAACACACAACCTTCTATTGAGTATTGTGGTGTTCGTACGCCAATCATACTCATACGTGTTGTTAAGTATGAATGCGTATAAGTATCAGAAATTATGAGTATGATTCGATTCTACTCATCGAACCCTGACTCAGACATCTCGAACCAGTATTGCAAAATTGAAATTTGGAAATGGTACTGAACTATAACTGAAAGAGTACTTTTTTGCATCAAATGGTACTTTTGTAAAAAAATTATTAAAATATCTACGTATGAAATATGTATAGAAAATGTAACGACTTATACATGTTTCTCATATGCAAAACAAAAACAACTGACTTGGAATGTTACAGAACGTAAAAGCACTGTTTAGTCAAACGTTGACGGAACATACGTTCGTTTTTGGCATATGAATTAATACTTACCGATATTACATTACTGTTCGGCAAGCGTTCCCATTGCTTTTTGTACCGTGGGCGTTAAGCTAACCGGGGCTGAAGACTAATTCTGCCTTTAGCAATAGTTGAAAAACGCAAACCATAAAATATGTAATAATAAAGAGTACTGAAAGTGTACTGCGATGGTACTGCGGTATTCTCGAAATGGAAAAGTACTGCAAAAAGTACTAAAGTACTAAATTTTTCGACACTGTCTCGAACATAACACAATGTGGAAAAATAGTGTTTTCGGAGACTTTGTGTCACCTGTCTTCTGGCAAAAACTCGGAAGGTAAATACAATTGCCATGTAAAGTTTCTTAAAAGTCTGTAGTTTGGAATCTGGCATCCGATACGCCGCATGTTCCTACTTGTCGCCAACAAATGCTTCGTTTTATTCTCATTTACTGCCAAATCCGTCTTGGTAATCTCTCGATCAATGGTCTGGTGGTGGTCTGAGGCTGTACTGCTAGGTTTCAATCAATGCTTTGACGATTAGCTTCAGTCGTTCACATAATTCGCTCATAAGCGGGAGAGTGAAGGCTTATCCTGCAGTTAGCTCATATCATTTACACTGGAGTTCCAATCCTTGAGTATAATTACCTCTAACCATATTAGAGCGGACATACCTTTTTCGTGGCGTCATCATCGACTGGGTTCAATACAGCATCATCCCTAAAGGCGGAATTGGTGTGGTCATCACCTTGTAGTAGAATGGAAAGTAAGTAAGTATATGTGTGAGATATCATGGAAATAATTTTCTTCATTTCGAAAACTTGTTGACCATTCTGTGTGTCATCACCGCCACGACTGCTCAGTTGAATTTCCATAACTTTGGCGTAAAAATCTTGCTGAATTTAACCGATAGCCTGAGTTATGTTGCCTTTGAAGATCGCTGTGTTATTTGGCTCAATCACACACCCATGTGACTTAAGAAAACACCACAAGAGAAAGTCTAACGGAGTCAGATCGCACGATCTCAGTAGACAGTTCGCATCACCTCCATGTGGGATACATTGTCATCAAATCCTTCGTGCAGGTTAGTCATTGTTAACCAATTCAAGTTAAAAGAAGTTGGTAACTTAAAGTGCTTGCCGTTGACAGTGGTGGCCTTGTCAATATTGTTCTTAAAGAAATATAAACCAAAGACGCCGTTAGCATATAGTCCATACCAAACAGTGGTTTATTGGAAATGTATTTGATCTTGAATCTCAAGTGCCCAGAAATGGGAACAAATATCATCTCCTCCATCAAAGTTCAATAACCAACAAGAATTCTAAAATAGCACTGGACATCGTAATGAGATATGCAATGATCAACAGTAGTAGTATAGCGTTGGAACTAAGCTAATCGTTTTTGATTATGCCAATGACTTTCGTAAGCTTTCATAGTCAATCCAATGCAGTTGGAAATGGAAAAAGGCTGCAAAGCCAGCAATCTATTGCTAATACGAAGATAATAAGCACAAATGTCACGCTAAACAGAACATTTTGTATTTAAATCCATTCAAAATCCGCGGTTTTGCTATCTTGTTAGCATTCTAACGATGATTAATATTAGCTCAACTCATCACAGACTAACAGTAAACGCCAACCATATAAGTACTTACTTAATTGGATATTCCCATCCTTAAGTCAGGACTACAACCTACGCTCTCAGACCAGCCAAGTAGTGTTGTGTTAATGGGTGGCGGCACCTACAGTTTATTGGCGATTTTATTTACCCTCAGAGTTCTTGCCAGAAGACTATTGAGAGAGAGGAAGTCGTTGAAAGAAATACATATTGAAATATAGAATAGAAATATGTTTCGTTTTGTTCAATATGACCTGGAGACTGAAACATGTACTATCGCCTAATAAGCCATCACACTAGACTACGGCAACTTCTGAAATATGGAATAAGGAACAACTTAATAGTTTTAACCTACAAACAACAGAGAAGATTAGCAAGAATTCTTTGGCCAAATATTGGGTTGTTGGGACAGTAATTTCGTTTTTTCTTTTTGTGAAAATAAAAGAAAGTTTTATGTGATTAATTCTTGGCCTTTGGAAACTGTGACTACATTTCTTGATTTGGGAGTATTATTGGATATGAAATTGTCTTTTATTGATCATATTAGTATGATGATTGGCAAGGCTCGGGCTGTTCTTGGTTTTGTGAAAAGATGGGCTAGGGAATTCATTGATCCTTATATAACAAGACTGCTATACATTTCACTTGTTAGACATGTTTTGGAGTATGCGTCTATTATTTGGAATTCATACTATCGTTGTCGTAGTGATTCAATAGAGTCGTGCAGAAGCAGTTTTTATTATTCTGTTTACGCGGCTTATGATGGGATTGTGCCAATGGGTTCCCGTCATATGAGGCTATTTGAGGTTTGAAAAAACTTCCAACTTTGGAACGTAGAAGGACTATTTTAGGGGTTTGTTTTGTTTTTAATCTGGTTAAAGGTGATATCGATTCTGAGTATTTGCTTTGTAACATGAATTCAGTATTCCAGCAAGATTTTCACGGCACTATCGTCCTATTTCTTTAGATTTTTATGGAACGAACTATGGATGTAATTTTCCTTTTCGTAGATTATGTAATGATTTTAACTTATATTATGATTTTATTGATTTTAATTGTAGTGTTTGTAATATAAAACGTAGCTTATATGCTGGCATTAATTTGTAAATTATTATATAAAAATGTATTTTCGTTCTTGTCATAGGTAGTTCATGATTATTGTAACTTTATTCAGCTTGTGATTAAGTTCTGTAGCTGTATAATGTTCTCGTTACCATTACTTTTCCCGTACCCGCTACAGTCCGAACTGTAGTGTGTACGTATCCCTATGTAATGGGGACGAGCCCTCCGCGGTCGGGTGAGGGCGGGTTAGTGTGAGGCCGGGGACGTTCGATGTGAAAAAAAGAAAGTTTTCGTATAATATCAATCAAGTGGTCATAAACTGTTGAATTTAATAAATTTAAACTCATTCCGGTCTCACATGTTGTTATTCGCCGGTTCGCATCAATTAATGCCCTTTTTGCGTCTTTATCAGCTTCAACCGGCCTTCCGAACATGGTGTATATACGACATCAAAATTTTTGGATTGAAATTTAGCGAACCAGTTCTAGCACTGGCGTAATGTCAAGACACCTTCTCCATACACACTGGCCAATTTCTTTCTGACTTGAACAGCATTTTTATCCTTTCTGTAAAACAGTAAGATATGTCGAAAATGCTGCATATCGCTCTTTAGATTTAAAAGGGCACCAACCAAAAACTACCGCGCAGAATTATTTGGAATTTTTCACACACAAGCCTTGCTATATGAGCTCTCAAAACATATAAAAATTATATGGCTTAAGTGTGAAGTTGGGTGCAAAAAATTCAATTAAATCCTCTGTCGGGAAAAATGAAATTACTTTCCGAACAATCCAATATAATACCGAACACAACTCTGTACTGGGCATTACGACAACAGTCAGGCGATGTCATTCGCAATAGAATTTTTCAAAGTACCAGGAATTATTGTTTACTTGAAAATATCGCTTCATAAGGAAGGAAAGAAACTTTCATAGCAAATTTCTTCTGTTACCCAAAAGATTTAAATTGAATTAAAAATTTAAAATAAATTCTTTTATACAAAAAAAGAAAAAATTCAATTATTTAATCTGTTTTTGAGGGCGAACTTAATCAGCCCTCGTCACAACATTAACATAAAACTGAGAATAGGAGAAAATGAGGTCACAATGAAACAAAAAATAAAAATAAATTATTTTTTAATAACCTCATTTTTTTTTAAACTTTGTGATAAAGAACAAAAAATAACAAAAAACACCACAAAAAAAAAGAGTGAAGGAAAGAAGATTATAAACGAAAAGATAATAAACAAAAGGTTCTTTTATAACTTTTAATTTGTGTGTTAATTTTACGTTTCGTGTTTTATTTTGCTTGAGGCAGTTGAAAATGCTAATGAGGAAACAACAAATTATGAAGTGAAGAAGTGAAAAGCATTTTAAAGCGCTATGGCCACACAACAAACTACATCAACAAATAAGTGTTCAAGCGCTATGGCCACACAACAAACTACATCAACAAATAAGTGTTTTTGCGATTTGTTTTTGATTAGAAAAGAGAGACTCTCAAAATCAAAATATTTTTGGTTAACTTTTCAACAATTTAAAAGAAATTTAAATTCTTCAAACTTCTTAGAAAAACTATAAAAAAATTAATTTTTTATAAATTTAAAAAAAAGGAACGTGAATGTAAAGTTTTATGGATAAACACATTAAAATATTACCAACATATACAGTCAGTAAAGTACTAGACGTTTGGGCGTGGTTTGAACTACAGACCAGACATCTCGAACAAACCGACATAAGAAAAAAATTTCTTCTTCTGTCGCGACTATTCGCCGTAGACTATTAGGTAGTGTGTTGGCTTTTTAGACGTAAGGCCACGGTTCAAACCCCAGGTCAGACATCTTCAACAAAACTGAATATTAAAAAAATATATCTTCAGCGACTTCCTTTCAACAGATTTCTGTCCAAAACTCTGAGAGCAAATAAAATTGTCATGAAAAGTTTCTCAAGAATCTGTTGTTCGGAGTTGACTTTAAACTGAAGGTCCCGCTACTTATGCATAAAATTAACGCATTTACAACATAAGTGTTGTGAGAATCTAGGTCGTAATCCTGACTGACGGGTTGTAATGTATGTAATTTACATGTAGGGTTCGAGACAACCCCTATCCTAAATGTATACTAAATGAGCATACTGACCCTACAATACCCAGTCTACTGACCTATAATACCTCAGCTCAATACTTGATAGTCTGATGTATGACACATATCTTCTTTTATTGTAATTTCTCAACAAATGTTTAGATTGTCTCAAACCCATTTTATTTGAGAAAAGTCTTTGCCTACCTATTTCGGTGAGCAGTCCTTTACAAATATTCGCATCCACTTTACAGAATAGCTCTGGAACCATCAGTAGCATGGAAGCTCTCCTCCTCGCAAGTTTGCCTGCTTGCTTATTGTCGAAAATTTCACATGACCTGGGATCCAGCAGAGGGTAAATTTTATTTACCAACGTAGCCGAATCAGCTTAGCCAGACTATTCCATATTATCTTGGAATTAATCTCATAAGAGTTGAGCATTCAAATGGTGGCGTGAATGGCAGATATTACTTCCACGTTCTGTTATTAGTTCCTCCTATCTAAGTTGTTCGCGTAGATTTCCATTTGGAAAATAAACGCTAGTTTCCGTATGGCTTTGGAATATTTTATTGTAGGATCAACACCTCACGCTCCTGTCATATCATATATCGTGCCCCTTTTAAGATAGCATGCAGTTCCCAGGTTACTTCATTAATTTAATTCATCAATTAATTAAGCTACTAAGCGCTTAAAAAAGCTTATAATTTTCTATTGCTATAGAATAAATATGTATTATAGTACTTAGAGAAGTTTTAGACAGTCACACAAGTCGTACGGCATTACTAGTTTTTGTGTAAATGAAAGCGATGGTATCGTGTAAATTCAACATGTAATGAGACCCTTAGACACGGCGAGATAATACGGAAGAAAATTTAATTGTCGTACGTATCTCTTAGTTTTTTTATTTTTTATTTTTTTTAACCATTTCAGGAATGCCTTCATTGTTTTGGTATTTACACTAATCGTGTAAACTCGTGCTATAAACACAATAAAAGCAACGCAGCAAGCTGCATGCGCATTGATTATAATAAATACAGCGGCACCAAACATAACATAATTGGTCATTACAACCCTTTAGTCAGGATTACGACCTTGTTTCTCACACCACTTAGGTTGTGTCTATTAATTTTATACAAGATTAGCGGGACCTACAAAGTCTATTCCGAACAACAGATTTTTGAGAAACTTTTCATGATAATTTGATATTACCCTCAGAGTTTTTGCCAGAAATCTGCTGAGAGGAAGTCGCCGAAGAAATACTGTTTGTATTTCGTTTTGATGTCTGACCTGGGATTTAAACCCTGGCTTTACGTCTAATAAGCCGACACACTACTTACTAGACTATGGCGACTTCAAAAAATGAAAGCGATAGTATCGTGTAAATTCAATATGTAATGAGACCGTAAGACATTGCAAGAAAATATGGAATAAAATTTAATTGTCGTACGTCTCTCTTCATTTTTTTATTTTAAAGCATTTCAAGCCTTTATTGTTTTGGTATTTACGGTAAACTCACTATAGACGTGTAAACTTACAAAAGCATGTTGTACTCTCATGCTATAAACACAATAAAGGCAACGTAGCAAGCTGCATGCGTATTAATTATAATAAAGACAGCGCCAGCAAAGCATAAGCAAAATTAATAAAAAAAATAAACACGTAATTAATTCTTTATCAATGGTGTCATCAAAACGTTTTTACGCGTCATATTTCATACATAGTGAGCACTAATTCTCTCATTGCTGCGAATAAAAATAACTGCTTTAGAGAGAAAGCAGCAGAATTTCTGCTTGTTACCGCGCTGTCTTTTAACTGGCCCATGTATTCTGTCTTTGAGAAATTGCTGCGTTTGCTGCATTGCCTTTATTGTGTTTCTAGCATCATATTTAAAATACATGGAAGGAATTCTATAATCGTACGTAAACTCTTATCGTATAAATTGGCCTTTACAACATAAAACATGCCACAACATCTTAGCAATTGTTGGCGTTAAGCAAGGATTGGAAAATTTAAAATTCCATGATAATTACAATTACTTGAATGTAATCAATGGTTATGTTTTTTTTTAATTACAGTTACAACAACAACAACAACATCAGAAAGCAATAGCTTAACAAAGAAAAATGTTTCAGTTTTTATGAGATTTTTTTTATTTATTTATGGAACATTGTAAACAAATTTTTATATACGATACACAATATTGCAAACGCATTTAGAGAATTTAAATTGAATTTTGGCTAACCATAGACAGAGAGAGAGAGAGAGCAGAAACACAAACAGATGATCAAACTTTACCCAGCAGTTTGTGAAAATATTTTAAAGTTCGAGGTTAAAATTTAGCATAAAATTGTAACAAATATTCAGAGCTACTTGAAGTAGTATATTCAGTATAGGAGCCAGTAGTATAACTTTGCGTTCAATCTTCTTCGAAATAATTAAAGTCTTGTTTGATTTCCATTCAGCACGGATTTATTCAACCAGAATTTATATTCAATACTTAATTAAAATCATCTCTTAAATACTTACTGGGTTGTATAATTTTATTGGATTTGTTTCAAGTCTACAAATTTGTTTAACCATGGTATACAATGTACATACATACGTACATACTTATGTATCTATTGTATTTACATTGTTGTTCAAAAATTATTTGAAAACCAAAAAAGAGTAAATATTTTATACAACAATTTTATGCTGTAATCGAAAATATAATATTATACGCATTAACAGTAAAACGTAATATAATAGCAAACGCTAGTTTAAATCAATTCATGGAATCTTGAGTAAATTCTTCGAATCATTCCAATTAAACTGAAGTTTCTAGAAGCATAAAAGTACGAGGAATTATTCCAATAAAGTTTGTTTTCATTGACAGTTAATGGCGGCCATTTTGTTAAAGCTACAACTGTCAACTTAGTTGTCATTTATTCAGTCTTAACTTAATTTGTTTAAGTGTTCATTACAATCCTTTAGTAAGGATTACAACCTCGCTCCTCATCTTGTGTGCGAGCATATTAATTGTATACATGAGTGGCGGGAACTACAGTTTAACGTCGTCTCTGAATGACACTTTTCCTGGCAGTTTTATTTAATTTCAGAGTTTTTACCAGAAGTCTGATAAGCGGAAGTTTTTCCGACTTAGTTTTGTTAAGATCTCTGAGCTTCAGGCTCTCATCTAATAAGCCAATACACTACCTTCTAGACTACGGCAACTTCAATACACATATTTACCGCCAGTGAAGCGGTCTTTAGATTCTTAGAATGCCCGGTTCGAACTACGAACTCCCATCTTAATAAGCCAACACAGTACAGTGGCTTTATTTGGTCTCTTTAAACCTTCAATAACAAATGCCAATAATAATTATCAAAATGTTAGTAAATGTTATTCTGTTAGAACAATATTCCTTACGCTTTGCCTCTTTTATGATCGCCAGAAGAGTGTTTTACATCTAAAATAGTCGTGGGTATTATATAAGAATTTGGATCCACGATCAAAAAATGTTTCTATCGGATTGAGTTGGAACCATATTTGCTTTACGGTGCTCACATGATGATGGAGAGAAAGCAATTATCAATGTCATTGCAGACTGATTGACTTCTCTTCCCTGATCAACAATGCATTCTGTTCTACTTTAACTAAGGCCATATTCAAAAGGCTCTCCTCAGAATTTCTCTTGAAGCAGAGGCCTAGCTGAGCTGGTGGCAGTAAGGCTATATGCATTTAAATACTGGCCCAATCTGAATAAATGATATGCTGCTGTTCTAAGTAGACATAGATAAATTCGAGTGGATTACAGATTCATTATAGAATCTAATTTAGCAACTTCTGACCGTAGATTAATTCAAGTCGATGTAGTTCTTTATAACTTTCTTAACCCTTTCATGCACGAATTTTTTGGGCCAGAGCTAAAATTTTTTAAGGACATGTCATGGCCTAAATATGAACTGATATTAAATTCAGAGTCCTACGTATTCTGGTTTTACACGTTTTTAAACAAGCTTGTTTGCAAAAAAAATCTTTTATAAAAATTAAAAATTACGGAATTTATGAACAAAAATGTAGAATGTTGCCTATAGGCAACATCGGGCATGAAAGGGTTAATAAAACATCTGATTTCCGAATTCCAAATAGAAACTTCTGGTAATCCAGGTTAGCGTAGACTGTGATAAAGACATTGAGGGATATTAAGGATTCTGAATTAACTTTCATATAGGTTTCCTGACTACTGCAGTGTTTTTCTCGAAATCCTGTTAATTTATTCGGATAGCCAGGCTGTGATTAAGACGAACATCAATACGACTTTTCTTTTCGTTTTTGAATTTCTGGGATTTATCAGGGAAATTTCGGTTTATTTAAAAATAACGTTTACGTGGAGGACTGAGTGGCATATATTATCGTTAGAAATTTAATTGGTTATGTATGAACTTGCCAATTCCGAAACGGAGCTCAAAAACTTCGCCATGTTACGGCGAGTAAATTTTCGGATTTCTACGTAAATAAGCCAATTGTAGTAGTGGTCGCAGTCTAGTAGGTAGTGTGTTGGCTTATTAGACAGGAGGCTAAGTGAAATCCACCCAGGTCACGGGGGGGGGGGGGGGGCAGGACACTCATTTATAAAATTAACACACCCTATATAAGTGGTGTGACAAACTAGGCCGTAATCCTGCCTGAAGGTTAGTAATTTTTACGCTTTGGCCCACTAACTATCTAACACATGTCGTGATTTTATAATATTTTAAACACATATTTAATGTAAAATCCATGTTGTTCTTTTGATTCTATTATTTCGCTCATTACTGTTGGCAATATTAACATATTTTCACTTTGTCACAATTATTGCTATACAGCTGTGTAGTTAAACTCTCACGAGTGGAAAGTAAGCATACATACATGTGTTTGTGTAAGGCTTTAATTTGTTGTACTTAATTCCAGTAAAAATGCAAAACAATTTGTTGTTATAATTATAACAAGTAAATTGGTGTTGGTGTAATAGTATTATTATTATTTGCAAATATAAACGCAATACAACTGCTACACTCACACACACAGAGAGAGAAAGAGATATGTAAACAAAATACATAAATATTAATGTTATCGCCAGTAATAAACACAAACAAATACTAAATGAAAATACCAATACATTTACACATACATACATACCTACATTATTATATTTAAATGTAATTGTAAATGTAATTTTCAAAATATCAGTATCAATATACAGTTAAATTATGTAATACAATAAAAGAATAGTAACAGCAACAACAGCAAAATATATTTAACAACTTTAAACATATAAAAGAGCAAAATATTTAGAAAATTTTAAAAATTCCTAATAATTTTTAGGAATTTAATAATAAAAATACATAGGAATTCCAAATGCAATATTTTACTTTATATGTAAAGAGAAGCAATTTAAAGAACAATGAAATCATTTTAAAGAATTCTTTAAAGAACACTTTGTTTCTGATGAAGCAAAAGAAAAAAAAAAGGGAACGGGTTGGGCCATTTAAAAGTTTTAATTTAAAAATGCAATAAAACAAAAACGCTTTTAAAATTTCCAAATTTATTTTTTTGTTGTAAAGTGTAATTCTTCCGGTTGAGCATGGAATATTATTTCATTCATATGGCTGACGCGGCTAGCCTCACACAGTACCTCATTCCAATTTTCGTGCAATTTTCCGAGTGTATAGGGTCGTATCTTGGCAATGGCATCACGAATGTTGGCCTTCATTTGCTCAATTGTCTTTGGTTTGTCAGCACAACACTTTTATTTAACAGCGATCTTTAGAAAAGAGTCCAACGGTATCAAATCGCAGCTAATTGGCATCACCATTTCGGCTAATTAAACGGGCATCAAAAGTTTGACGCAATAAATCGATAGTGGCACGAGGTATGAGGCTAGTTGCACCATTCTGTTGAAATCAAACAATCAAATGGAGAGTCGGTACAAAAAATTGTTTATCATGGTGCACTAGGCATCTCCATTGACCGTAATGGTTACGCCGTCCTTATTTTCAAAGAAATATGGACCAATCATGCCTCCGTTCCACAAACCGCAGCAAACAGTCACTCGTAAGGGGTGCATTGCCTTGTGTAAAACCACGTGTGGGTTTTCTGAGCCTCAAACATGGCAATTTTGCTTATTAACGTACCCACCATGATGAAAATCAGCTTCATCCGTTAACCATTTTTTTTTTTTGCAAAATCGACATCGTCGTGCAATTTCCATCTAGCGAAGCGAGGACGAAGCGGATTGTCATGCGGCTTCAATCCATGAATTAATTAAACTTTGTAAGTTGTCATACCGAGATCTTGTTGCAAAATTCAACGTAAATGGATGCAATTGTGCAATGTTCAATTCTTGAGAACGACGGCAAGTTGATGTTGATGGATTCTCACGCACGCTGTCACTCACGCAGCACTGTACCAGCACGCTCACGTTTCATGAACTTTAGCAATAAACTTGCATATACCGGGCACTGTTAGTCCTTTTGTGTGACCAAATTTTCTACGACATTTTCGTGCAATTTCCAACCAATTGTCTTAGTTTTGAAAAATAAATTTCCAATAAATCCCAATGTTGCTCAAAAGTAAATCGATTCATTACGTTCAGTGGAGATAGTATACGGAATTTTGTGACAGAATAGAATGACATTGTAAGTGTTGCCAGATTCAAAATAAACGATATTTCAGATTTAAACCGATAGACGACTCACCCGATATTTTAGTTTAAATTTGTCTTTGATTACAAATTATTGAAGGGTAAATACATAAGTAAATTTTGTGTTTTTTTGGTCATTATTTCAATTAATTTTAATTGAATTAAATAGTCCTTTACATTGACCCAATGTCAACGCGACATCTACTGCAGTTACAATAACAATAACAATGATTTCATTTTTGTCTTGCTAGCATTAATTATACAAATTACAAGTGATTTCAATAACGTACAACTGGCATAAACAACTGTAGCGATACAATGGCAACAACAAAAACAAAAACAACAATGACAACAACAAAAGTAAATAATATTCTTTATGTGCTCATTAAAATTTTGTGTCTACTAAATAAGAATTTATGACTTTTTGCACTTGGCTGTCGTGAATTACAGTCGTTTTCCTTCGCTTTCTTTTCTTCTATTTTTACATTTCCTTTCAAAATTCATTTGTATATATTATAAGCTTGTGTATGTGCGTTAGCGTTTTTGTTGTCATAATTTTTGCTAAAACTACTAAAAAAATATGTGTGTATGTAGAAAAGCAGGCAATTACAGTAACAATAGTAGCAGTTTTGCATTCGCTTAATTAAGATTGTAATGACAGTGATAACACAACATCACCATTGTCATGAGGCATTTTTTATAATTTCATTGTAAATAAAAGTTTGTTTTTTTTGCTCTTCAACTATTGTTTATCATTTGTGAATTGTTGTTGTAAATTTGTTCAATTTCCAGTTGTTATGTAACAAAAGACTTGTTCCCATTGTAATGGGCTTCGGTCGTTCTTTCGTTTGTCAATTTTTCAATTCCTAAAAGCCTGCCGTAGTCTAGTAAGTAGTGTATTGGTGTTATTCTAGTATTAGAAGTGAAAATACGGTTCAAAACTATGTCAGACATCTCTAACAAAACGAAATATAAAAAAATATATCTTCGGCGTCATCATCTCAGCAGATTTCTGGCAAAAACTCTAGTAGTAAATACAATTGTCATTAAAAGTTTCTGAAAAATTTGTCGTTCGGAGTCAAGTTTAAACTGTATGTTCCGCCACTCGTATATAAAACTAATATACACAATGTAAATGGTGTGAGTATTTACATAGGTAGTAATTCTGACTGAAGGGTTGTAATGTATGTATAATCTGTTACTCGATCGAACTATACTCATTCCATTACTAGGGATTTGAAAACATGAATTACCTACGTAAGATAGCAGCTGTGGAAAACATTACTTATCTACTTACTTATTTGGTCATTACAATATTTCAATAAGGATTACAAACTAGCTTCTCACACCGCCCTCGTTGCGACGGAACCTACAGTTTAAAGTCAACTCCGAGCGGCAGATTTTTAAGAAAACTTTTCGTGGCAATTTTATTTACTCTCCGAGTTCTTGCAAGAAAACTGTGTCTTTCGAAGAAATATTTTTAATTTTTCGTTTTGCTGAAGATGTCTGACTTGAGTTTTGAAACGTGATCTTACCTCTAACATGCCAACACTCTACCCACTAGGCTACGGCAGTTTCAAGGAGGAAACGTTATCCGATTAATTTGAGGATTTGACAAGAAGAGTGCGACAGCCTAAAGGCAATTCTGCTTCGTAGCAACTGGTTGCAGTTTTTTTTATTTATCTTTAAAGGCCGTCATGAAAATATTAAAATTAAGGAACAAAGTTTTTTTTTAAGTGTCGCTCTTGCAACATGTGTTAGAAAGTAACGAATCATAACTAGGTTGGCTTAAACTGGCAGCCGTCCCAATAGGCACAGCTTACTTGAGTTGTACAACGTTCCGTTGTAATACTAATAATAACTATAAATACATAATTTGTCCTTAGTTAGGATTATAACCTAGCTTCTTACACTAACCATGCTGTGTGTATTAATTTTATCCATGAGTGATGGGCCTACTCGTCACAACGACACATTTGTTGAGAAACTTTTCATGGCAATTTAATTTACTTTCAGAGATTTTACCAAAATTCTGCTGAGAGGAAATCGCCGAAGATATATTTTTCATATTTCAGTTTACTGGAGATGCTTAACCTGGGTTTTGAACCGTGATCTCACCTCTAACAAGCCACTACCTACTAGGCTACGGCAACTTTAAGGTAGAAACACTATCCGACTATGTTCTGCATAGTTTGAGGATTTGGCAAGAAAAGTGCAAAGCCTAAAGACAATTCTGCTTTGCAGCAGCCGGCTTTTGTTTTTTTTAGCACTTCAAGCTTTAAAACGCACAAAGTTTTTATGAAAAGATTAAAATCATATTCTAAAGTGTCGCTCTTACAACATAGATTAGAAAGCAATGAAGCTTAACTAGACAGCAGCCTCAATGGTTACAGCTTACTTGGTTCTAGTATGGTCCCATTGTAACACCGACATCACCTATTCTGTCATTTAATTGTAGCTCCTGGTTGGCACCTCTCAATCATTCCGGGAGTCTTATGAAGGAGGTTTTTTTCAAAACGCCTTTGGCTAGACATGTTTTGCCACAGAGTGCTGGAATTCTTCTTCTCAGGTCCTAAAACGCCGGGTAATGGCAGAGAAGAATTTCTGTGCAATTTTCTTTGCAGCTTATGCAGAAATCTTTATGAGGTATTCCCAGTCTCTTGGCGTAAACTCTCAGTGACCAGAGTCACTGCTATGAGGTTCCTTATATGGAATCTTTATAGGTTCAATGCAAATTCTCTTCTTTATACAATATCCATGTCGGGACAGATTTGTCTGCTGTCTCTGCAAATGGTTTCATTATCCATCTTCTTTTTGGTCAATGAAAGGAATTTTTGAGAATTTTTTTCATGTGGGAATTTATTTGAATTTTCCAAGGCGTCATCGAAAATGAGGTCGGCCAATCATTTTACTATGTACAGATATGCACTTTTATTGACTCAATATTAGGTTTATTGAATGGAATATTTTAAGTGTTCAGACATAATAATATACGCTTATTCAATATTCATTTGACAGCTGGTAAACAAAACAGCCGGTTGTTTCAATAACATTGTTTTTATTTTGTTCCGTTGTTTTTTGTTTTTTTTTTGTTTGCCATAATGGTGCATATCTGAATACCGTATTACTGTGAATGGTGTTCGCTATTGTGATATGATTACGGATAAATTGAGCATATGGATGTGCACAATATGTAGTTTAACAAGGTGGTGCCATTTGCCATACAGCCAAAGAAGCAATGGCTCTTTTGCACGAGAAATTTATTGGCTGTATTATCCTATAAAGTGGTGATATTAATTGGCCGCCAGGATCATATGATTTGATAACATTGGACTGCTATCCGTCATAATTCCTTGGTCATTACAAACCTTCAGTCAGGATTACGACCCAGTTTCTCACACCACTCATGTTGTGTGTGTTAATTTAATGCATGTGTGGCGGTACCGACAGTTTAAAGTCGATTCCGAACGATAGATTTTGAGAAACTTTACATGGCAATTTTATTTACTCTCAGACTTTTTGCTGAGATGAAATCGCCGAAGAAAAATTTTTGTGTATTTCGTTTTGATATCTGACCTGAGTTTTGAACCGTGGTCTTACGTCTAATAAGTCAACACACTACCTACTAGACTACAGCGACTAAAGTATATTTAAAATAAGAAATGTAAGCCAATAAGCCATGAAAATTCAAGAGCTGAAGGATGATATCCACCATATTAACGACATTGAACCGCAATTATGTCTCACGAGTTATTGAAAATATGGACAATCGGACAAATGTATTCAACCGAAGCGGTAGCGAGCATTTATCCGCTATTTTGTTTCATACATAATTCTAAAATAATTTTCTGAATACTTTTTGCTTTATTACAAGTTAACTTCGAGCATTTCGGTTGAAGCACTCTTTATTTTAGATGAGAAAAAACCCTCAGTTATTAAGAACATGGCTTTATCTAAGAAGTTAATCTGTTCTTATTTTCAATTCAATCATAGATTGACTGTGGTTTATCTATTTTTCCATATTCTTTTCATTTTTTTTGATGCCACTTGCTTTTGAGGTTTTAAAATTTAATTGAATTTCAGACATTTCGTTTTCGTGAGTGTGATTCTTTATTTCATAAACAAGCAGATCTTTTAACCCAGGTGTCACACAATTTTAAAAACAGACAAAAGGCAAGAAAAAAAAAACGAAAGAAAACACTTCGTATACGCAAAATCGAAAGCATGTTTGCCTTTTTATTACTTTCCAAAAATTGAACTGATTGTTCATTTCGTTTCAATTTTTTCGTGTCAAAGATTGACAAAAAACGAACGCATGGTTTTGAGTTGCCTACACATGTCTAACGGGTGATTTTTTTATGTTTTTGGTTTAGTATTTTTTTTTTCGTGGCATGTCATAAGGCCAAAAGCACGCAGTAAGGTTTGCTACTTCATCAAGAGCTAGACTAACCAATAACATTATCGTGAAGGTACATTTTCCAAGATCATAGGGTTTGGCCTCCATCAGGCTAGTTATTATGCCAATATGAGAAGTCACCGGTGTACAGAAAGAAGCGCGGTAACAGAAAAATTTCCAGCCACGAAATTCTACATAAAGTCAAATAAAATATAAACCAACGAATTAGTCACATGGGCATTAGGTTAGGTTAGGTTAGCAGGCAGCTTGCCATTCACAGGCAAGTTCACTCGGTTCCCATAAGGCCCATGATCCGTTAGTGGTGGATACAAACCACATGGCTCTAACAATATTTTTATGAAGCAATGTTGGAAGGTAGGATCGTGCCAAAATCTTCAACATAGCAATTCAGGATATACTCATTGCTTTTTAGAGCCTAGTTTGATCCTAGTTACACCACGAACATATATATGTACCTGATATATTACATACATAAATACATAACAACCCTTTCGTCAGGATTACGACCTAGTTTCTCACACCACTTATGTTGTGTGCGTTAATTTTAATACATGACTGGCGGAACCCACAGTTTAAAGTCGCCTTCGAACGACAGATTTTTTGAGAAACTTTTCATGGCAATTTTATTTACGCTCAGAGCTTTTGGCAGAAATCTTCTGAGAGGCAGTCGCTGAAGAAATATTTTTTCATATTTCGTTTTTGATGTCTGACCTGGGTTTGAACCGTGGCCTTATGTCTACTAAACTAACACACTACCTACTAGACTACGGCTTCTTGGACATAGCAGTTCACGATATACTCATAGCTTTTTAGAGCCTAGTTTGATCCGCCTTTTTTACCCTAGTTACACCACGAACATACTTGATATATTACTTTTGATAATGTTTTAAAACTCCCAGAGAACATCATAAAGTCGAATGCGTAGTTCTCTCAGATTAAGCGGGAATCTTAGATTGTCGCCACCACTCTACAATGTCCAATGTGTAATACTTTCAAAACAGTTGAATCTAACTCTCTCAGAGCTTTTGCCACAGATCTGCTGAGCGGAAGTCTCTGAAGAAATATATTTTCATTATTTCGTTTTGCTAAAAAATACTGACTTGGGATTTGAACCGTGGCGACTGTATTCGAGATGAAAAAATAGCTATAAACATGGACGCTGAGAGCCCTAGGGAGTATGTACTTCACGTAAAAGATTACCTAAGAATACATACATACATACATAAATAATTGGTCATTACAACCCTTCAGTCAGGATTACGACCTAGTTTCTCACACCACTTATGTTGTGTGTTAATTTTATACATAAGTGGTGGGACCTACAGTTTAAAGTCGACTCCGAACGACGGATGTTTGAGAAACTTTTCATTTCAATTTTATTTACTCTCAGAGTTTTTGCCAGAAATCTGCTGAGGGAAAGTCGCCGAAGAAATACTTTTTGTATTTTGTTTTGATGTCTGGCCTGGGCCTCGAACCCTGGCTATACGTCTAATAAGCCAACACACTACCTACTAGACTACACCGACTCACTACCTAAGAATGCCGTGTGTATTTTGGAAGAGATAGCAAAACATACGACAGTTACCTCCGTGTGGTTTTTTAGCCTCGTGGACAGGGCCGTTACATTGGCAAAGGCCTTTGCAATGGGAAATTAAATTCATACAAGAGATCGACTCTGCAGACCAATGATGACACAGGGACTTTATTTATCTGAAAAAGAAAGATGAGATCACTTGCAGCCAGATTATACAGAACTCTGCCCGAGAAAGAAAGAAAGATGGAATAATAAGCCCACTTGGATCAGAGAGATCTGGCCCGATATGGATATACAGAACAAAATTTGCATTAAGAATACCCCCAAACCATCCTAGAAACCTTAGAGCAGTTATACCGTGACACTAACCTGTGGCAGGAGTTTGGAAATACATCACAAATACTTCTGCAGAAGCTGTAACGCTGAGAAAGAAGAATGGATCAACGAACGGCACTTAGACACCTAGAATATGTTGACAGAACCCGTTCATCCGAAGTTAATTTGAATAGAATTTAATATTTCCCAAAACCATCGTTGTGATTAAATCGCCGTAGTCTATTAGTTAGTGTGTTGGCTTATTAGATGAGACTCCAGGGTTCATGCCTTGGCTAAGACATTTCAAACGCAATGAAATATGAAAATATCTTACTTTTGGAGATTTCCTTCTGGCAAGAACTCCGAGTGTAAAATAAAATCGCTACGAAAAGTTTCTCAAAAATCGATTGTTCGGAGCCCACATTAAACAGTAGGTTCCGCCCATTCATTTATAAAATGAACACATACAACATGAGTGGTGTGAGAACATAGGTTTTAATCCTTGCTAAAGCGTTGTAATGACCAATTAAGTAAGTATGTATAATAATGGCCAGAAGTTATAATTCTGTGTTGAAATAAATACTATTGGAGTTACAACGGGTCTTATAGAGCACAAATAGACCGCGCCAAGCTTCAATTTTCTATGTCCAGACATTCCAAAGAAACTACCCGTTACTGTATTTGCAGTTCACCTCTTTTATGTCTGCTGTTTTATTTACATACACACTAACTTTTAAACAAACCAATTTAAATCCAAATCACCAATACTGTCACATACATACGTACACACATATATACATATATACAATGTATACCAATACACTAGGCTTCAGAAGCAATTTAAGTGTAAATCAACTCAAAAAAAAAATCAATAAATGCATGACTGACTGGCTGGCTGACTGACTGAATGACTGGCTGTCGGAATTAATCAATGTATGCATGATTGGATAAATAGAAATGAGAATTTCTCTTTAGCTTGTTGCCTTTAATTGTTTTGTTAATTGTTTAGAAATTTACATTTTATTAAACAATGTCACTATGCGAGTGAAAGTTTAACTGAACAATGATTAATGGCCACTTTACACAGACAGAGAAAGAGAGAGAAGGCATTTAGAATTGATTGCAGCGTTCAGATAAAAATAATTAAACGTGATAGAGACAATCAAAAGCAACACTTTCTTGTTAAATATTAGGTGTAGTAAAGAGAGAGGTTAATGAGTTTTTTAATAGGGTAGCTTTAGTATGTTTTTTAACTTATTTATTCCTCTTGCGTAAGTTTCTTGGTTTCAAAATCATCATAATGGGTCATGACAACCCTTTAGTCATAATTACGAGCTAGCTTCTCACACCACTGGTATTGCGTTTGTTAATTTTATACATGAGCGGCAGGACGTACAATTTAAAGTCGTTTACGGACGACAGAATTTTTGAGAAACTTTTTATGGCAATTTTTAGTTACTCTCAGGGTAATTCTCTTTTTGGCAGGAATCTGTTGAAAGTAAGTCGCCGAAGAAATATTTTTTCATATTTAGTTTTGTTGGATGCGTTTTCAACCGAGGCCTCACGTCTAATAAGCCAACACACTACCTACTAGACTACGATGACTACTACTCAGAAGGTTCTTGGGTTGCCTACACAATACAGATCCAATGGGAATTGAAGCAAAACGACATTCATTTGCGTAATTTTGTAGACTGGGCGGGTCACTTAAAACTGGTCTTATGAACGGCTTAAGTTTCCAAAAATTAAGGAGGTCTGCAGTAGCAATCCTATGTTATAGTGTCTATAGCGATAAGAGACAGAGATCAGCAATGAGTTTTCAAAAAAATGAGTAAAATCGAATCATACTCATAATTTCTGATACTTATACGCATTCATACTTATGTTAATATCATGGAACCTCTACTCATATTCAAGGTTTGAAGTACTCATCATATTCATACTTAACAACACGTATGATGTTATTGATTTCGATTCTTCATAACTCAACATATACAAGAATCACAAAATTAATATGATTCATGTGCGAACACTAAAATACTCATTAGAAGGTGCTTGCTGCTCTGTATTTTTTGCTTATGTGTCTTTTTTCTTTTTTTTGTAAATGCAACAACTAAGACTGTAAATTTTGATGAATGATTCGGTTCACTCGACTATAAATTTCGAGTCACTGGAATCATTTATAAGTATTATAAGTATTTTTCTAAATTTATAAATCTAAATGAGTTGGCTTATGAATCAAACATATTTCAAATGGTATGAGTTTGATGACAACGTAGCAAGCATACTCATTGTAACCTGTACTTATAAATCAACGCTGTAGTGAGTACGAATGAATCAGAGTAGCTGAATTTTAATACTGTTGACTCAATTATATTGAAAATTTTATGATAAGGAGCAACTATTGAAGCATTAAAATACAACACACGAGTCACCACTGACACCTTTCCACCAGATTTAATGGAAAAAAAATAGTAAAAATCGAATGGATCGTATAACTCGCCGAGGACATATGCCGTCAACAGTATATAAAAATAAATGTCATGAAATTATCTGCCAGATTATGATAAAAAATTCATTCCAACACCCTACACTTACATATATTTCTGTGGTTAAGAGGAAGTACAATTGATCCTCTCTTTCGTTAGTAACTTCTTCGTGTGAATCTAAAATAAATGTGTGCGCTTCATAACCGTATTCTTCACGGGTTGCAGAGTGTTTCTGTTTCTAGAGAGTAAAAATTAGTTTCAGGCTAAGAAATGGACGTAGTATTCCCCAGAAAATTCCTCACCTTATCCACTCTATGGAAGTAATATTCGAATTTTTATAAATAATCAAGCAACTCTAGTTCCCTGGAAAATTTGTCATAAATCTGGTGCATAAATCAGGCTGAATTTGACCTATCGCATGGGTTATGTTGGTTTCTTCGCTAACAACTGCAACTTAAGATAAAGTTGCACAAGAAAAAGTGCAACAGTGGCAAATTGGACGATTTCGGAGGCCAGTTGACATCGTCTCTACGTGCGATGACTATGCCCTCAAATCGCTTGTGCAGTATATCGATACCACATATAGTTGGAGTCCAGTATAGAACAATTTAAGCCAAGAAGTTGGTAATTATCTATCCCTAGTGTTCGCTGTTGACCGTGATGGCAAAAATATTTGCAGCTGGAGACCGCGACTTTTTTCATGGCACATTGGAAGCTTTGGATTTCATGCGGATGGGTACTGTACCAAATTCGATAATTTTGTTTGTAATTGCCGGCAATTGAATCTGAAACATCTTCAAGTTTACCCATATGCGAACGCAGATAACCTCCATGTAAGCTACGACAAGTCGAGCCACTGCCAGGAAGAGCTATGGCCGTTAGCACTTCCTATCTGAAATGCCATACAGGAAAACTAGAGTAAATACTAGGCAATCATGGCCAGCAGCACTAGTGGTTAAACCAACGGCAGTGGGTGAAATTACTACGAAAAACGTTGTATAACTTCTAATAGAGAAATGTAGCTTCAACAAGTTGGCCATATAAACTGTCAAAGTTTGGAAGTCCCTGTTGGAAGGCCCTTAGTTTTCTCTGAAAGAACCTCAACCTCTTAGATCAACTCAGTTACTTAGAATGTGATTTTAAACTCGTAAATAGAAATTCTTTACAAATCCTGTTTCTACTCCAACTATTTAGATAGTGTAGGGTATACTATCCATTTCATATATAATTCAACATTGCACTTCTATGAACACGTTATTACCACCTGGAGCATTTAATTAACTTGATGCTATTATACTTGCACCTGTACTGGTAGTAAAGCACAAACAATATAAAAGCACTCGTATTTTAATGCCTTTAAATGCAATTATTTTCTTGTTTTTCAAATGAATAGAAAAGTAATAAAAAAAGACATTCGAATAGAAACTATTCTGCTATTCTACTTCATATTAATTGAAAAACTTTAATAGAAAAATAAAAGCAGAACTAACTTATTATTACAGCAAAAAGTAGCATTACTAATTAAATAGTTTTTAATTAAAATTTCTCAAATAAAAATATTTAATTAAAATTCTAATACAGTTCTCAAGGTGAAAAAAGTTATATAAGTATTACAACACACGTCTTTACACCTTGTGTTAAGATGTAAAATAATAGGCCGCACAGATCCTGCGCCGATTCTATGCTCTCGAAAATCTAATTTTGGAGATGTGCCCATCGAATGGCAAGTGGAATGTCAACCAACTGTTTGCCAATCGAATGGCAAGTGGAATGCCAACCAACTGTTTGCTAATCGAATGGCAAGTGGAATGCCAACCAACTGTTTGCCAACCGAATGGCAAGTGAAATACCTACCAACTGTTCGTCAAATGAGTTTTGACTAAATTATGCGTAATCGGCAGAGAGTATAGGACACTTGCAGCAACTGTACTTATACCGAAATTAACAGAGCGGCGAACATTTCCGCAAAACGTGCGCGCCCAGAGCGGATCTAACAGTCGAACAGACCACATTGGGCGAAAGTTATTTTGGGCGATAAATAAATGCCTTCTTTAATTCACTTATTAAATATTTTTTTTTATTTCGGCGCAAAGAAAGTCAGAATTAATCACATAATAACTGTGTATATATATATAGTGACCTCCAGGACAACACCAGGAGCTTCCATTCCTATACGCTTTTAATCGTAGAACACTTCTTTCTTTGAAAATTTTATAAGAATCGATAAAATTGCACGTTTCATGGAGTCAACTTCAGGGCTCTCCAATCGACAGTTAAAATGGGGTAGACGTATTTAGGCTTCGAAGACAAAACTAGGAGCTTCCATTTCTATAATGGTTATACGGGTTGTACTCGGTTATCGTAGAACAATTCTTCTTTGTAGAAGAACAATTTTTTCTTTGAAAAATTTGTAAGAATCGATAAAATAGCACTTTTCATGGAGTCAACTTCAGGGCTCTTGATATTTAGAGAAGACATAAAAGAGGTAAACGTGTATGATCTTCCAGGGCAACACCAAGAGTGTCCATTCCTATACGTGTTTTACGCAGATGTAGCCTGGACACTTTTTTCTTTGAGAATTTTGTAAAAATCGATAAATTGCACATCTCATCGAATCAAATTCAGGACTTTTCAATCAACATTTAGAGATACTAGGACGATGCTAGGAGCTTCCATTCCTGTACGAGTTTTACCCGGACTCAGCAAATCGTGGAAAACTTTGCTTCTTTGAAAATTTTGTAGAAATCGATAAATTTCACTTTTCATGGGGACAACTTCAGGGTCGATTGGAGATATTTAGAATGTGGGACATTTAGAGATACAAGGGCGATACTAGGAGCTTCTATTCATATATGGAGTTTTATCCGGACTCAGCAAATAGTGTAACAATTTGCTTCTTTAAAAATTTTGTAGAAATTGATAAATTGCACTTTCCGTGGAGACAACTTCACGGCTCTCCAATCGACAGTTAGAATGGTGTAGAAATATATGGGCCTACAGGGCAACACTAGGAGCTTCCATTTCCAGGTTATACTCGAATTCAGTCAATCGAGGAACAATTTTTTCTTTGAAAATTTCAATAAAAATCGATATATTGCCCCTTTCATGCAGTCGACTTCAGAGGTCTTTAGAGAAGACACGAAAAGGTGTACACTGTTTCATTAGTTGCGATTTATATAGTTCTCTTGAATCGCACCAAAGAAAACCTGTTTTAAAGTCCATCCAAGTAAAAACCGATATATTGCACCTTTCATGAACTCACCTCCAGAAGTCATTAGAGAAGACATGAATATTTGTACTATGTTTTATTAGTTGCGATTTATATAGTTTTCTTGAACCGCACCAAAGTGAACGTCTTTTAAAGTCCATCCAAGTTTAATGATTTGCAAGCGTTGTTCGTTCGTTAATGTACTCTCTGAGCAACAGCAACCTTAGTGAGTATACTGAAGAATTTCACACCCAAAAAATTAATTGCAGAAAAAAACTACTGTTATAATTTAGTTAACAGTGTTTTCAGCCTATACTCATCGATTACATTGATTGAGGCTTGATTGCATATCAAGTTAATAACCACAATTAAGCTTTTAATGGAAGATTTTTATAAGATTTTATTATATTTTAATTAAAAGAATTGATATACATTGCATTAAAAAAAATACATTTCAATTTTAAAAGCTTACCTCGAAAGTGTTAACAAATACATACAATTGAATGAGAATAAACAAAAAAAATTCTGTTTTTTTTTGCGACCGGAGAAATATGAGTCAGTCCTTGGCGTCAGTAGTATGTTCGAAATAATTTCATTAAACCGTGTACAGACGAGTACAAAAAAATGTTTTTTTATTGTTTTTGTTTTATATTTAACAAAAAAAGAAATGCATTCATGAGATAATGTTTTTTATTTATAACAGTTTTAAAAATATTTTAATTTATTAATTTTTAAATAATTATTTAAGCCTTAAAATCGATTGAAAAAAATCGTTTGTTTCGTTGTTTTTCTAATATACAAATAAATTATTTTATAATACATACATACGTAGATACATAATTGGTCATTACAACCCTTCAGTCAAGATCACGATATACATAAAACTCACAACCTACACTATATCATTAGCTAAGTGTATTTAATTTTTTTTGTTTTGTCGCATAGTGTAATTATTTAAAAATTAATAATTTTCTTTAATCAATTAAGGGTTAATTCCATGAAATAAAAAGCTGTGTGAAAAAAAAATTTAAACAGAACGAAGGATGCCTCAGTAAAAGCCGAGTCACTTTTTGCATTTTCAACTGAGAGCGAAGTAATGCGGCCGCTATACGATTATTTTCCAACATGTTGTATAAACATGTTTAATAAACAGGTTGTAGTTATTAAACATGTTGTTAAACATGTTGAAATAACATGTTATAGTTATATAAACATGTTGTATAAGCATGTTATTTAAACTTGTTGTATATACAAGTTGTTTATATACAGACTTTTCGATTTTTAATCAACTTTACTTATAAAGGCTGCCTTTCAAAATGTATCAATACAAAGTTTGTATGCAGTTCAACTACTATATATAAACTATGTAGATATGCAATGTAAACAAACAATGCATCAACTATAAATCCGATGCCTGATTGCTTTTTGACTGCGTTAAAAATACACATTAACGACGTATTGAAATAGAATACATTGTATATATTTTGTACGGCGACATTATGAAACACGATACTTTGTTCAAACACAAAGCAACTAACATTTTGGAAGGCAGCCAAAATGCTTTTTAGCACCGTATTGGTCGTCGGTTGAATGAAAATCAATTAAGTGGCACGTTCGTTACCATGCCTAGATCTTCAAACGTTCTGTCACCCAAAAATAGATGACGTTCGTCCTGAAGTGCAGGGCACTAGCATAAAAAGTACTGTACAGACACCGTTTTCGTTTTACCAAATGATCCCATAAACACGATCTCTTGGAGTCATACCGGGGCTTTGTGAAAGAATATTTGGCCTATGGAGACCAGTATTATTGAAAATAACAACCATAACAAATTCCTACTCCCTTGGCTTTATGACAAGTATGTTTTCGTACCAAAATTGATACCGTCGGAAGCAATGACAGCGCGATATGACTTCTCAATGAACTTTGGGACATCCATTCCAAAAAGGGAGGACTGGAGGAGTGGTTCAGTGAACCTCCCAAGGGATTCCGCACAAATTTACACCGATGGCTCCAAACTGGAAGGAGCCGTTGAAATTGGTATCTATTCGGAATCAATCGGAATACCCGGATCATTGCAGCGTCTTTCAGGTGGAGGTGTCAGCAATTCAGGCTGCGGTGATAATTATTGTGGACAAAAATGTTCAGGGACGGAAAATCATAATACTTTCCGATAGCCAAGCGGTTATCACGGCATTGGATTCCAGTGTAGTAAACTCCAAGATGGTGTACGACTGTCGCAGATATCTCAATGAGGTCACGAACCGATATGATGTTACCATCACATGCGTACCGGGACATAATGATATTCCTGGCAACTGTAGAGCGGATGAACAGGCCAGAAGGGGCACGACCATCGAACTCTCTGATGAATTCTCTACGTTGAGGATCCCTTTGGGGGCCTGCAAACTTATAATTCTGTAGTTCTCGTCAACAGAATGTGGGCAACTTCAGATAAGGGCAGAGCGGCGCAAAAGATCTGGGCGAGGTTGGATAGGAGGCGCACGGCGACTCTGCTTTTAAACTCCAAAGAAGTAGGCTCAGCACTGTTATCGGGGTTATTACGGAGCATTGCATTATACGAACGCATGCGTGGCCACCTTGCAAATGATTTCTGCAGAAGCTGTGGAGATGAAGAGGAAGATGAGACTATTCTTCACTTATTGTGCACATGTCCTGCAGTTAGTCGGAGGAGAAAGAGGTACCTGGGTGCCTACTACATGGTGGATATGGAATGTCGTGAATGGTTCCTGGAATAGGGGGAAATGAGGAACTGTGGTATCAGAATTGGCCCTGTGTGCGGCCTAATTGTCCATCGAGGGGACAGCCACTTCTACCTACCTACCTACATGTGCAGTTTAATCGTAGAATTGTAATTACAATAAAAAATTTTAAATTTTCACCCAAAAGTACTTAAATTTTTTAAATTAAAAAAATTCCATTTGCATTTGAATACATTTTATTTTTTTATTGTTAAACTGACCCTCATCCATTAATGCATTAAAGGTCTATCTTTTATACGATATATTTTTCTATATTTTATGTTAAAAAATTTATTTCCTTTTCTATGGCCGCCATAGCAGCATGTCTGTATTTATTTACGTTAAAAGCGGTTGACGATATTTTCGTAAAGTGGAAAGGCATACAACAAATATATACACATGTACTCGTATGTATGTATGTATGAGTACGTGTATTTGTTTTTATTTTATAGCAATTTTACACATTTTAAGCATAAAATTCGTTAGCAAACGTTAAAAATAAATTGTATGTTTTTTGTTTTTATTGTCGCTTTTAACATTGATAAACCAAGCGAAAGGACATTTTTGTTGAAAGTGTTTCAATGTGTCAGCGTTGAAATGAAAAGGGTGTTCCGTTTAGAAAATTTCAATGAATTTTTTTTATAGAAAATCAAGCCTGTCTGGTAGCCAATTTAAATACAAAGGTTTTTATGCCAGACATACAACGAGTTATTTGAAGAAGAATTCTTTAACGGTAGTAAAAATTCCTTGTATGGCATACCGTTCTGCAAATATTGGACATGGCTTACCCTTGCTTTACATTTAAATTTTTACTCATATCTGGTAGTACTCACATGGTGACAATAATTTAAAAGAATTGAAACGTATTTCTAAAAATAAACTTCTTCCTCCCTGGTTCGGAGGAACTTGGTCAGTACAGAGACTGCATTCACCTGTGGCGTCACAACGGGCCGCTATAAGTGCTCAAGTGAGCTTTTGGTATCAAAGTTACTACACTAAACTAACCTAACCTAATCAATAAATCGTAGATAACTTTTAAGATTTATTAAAGAGAGTTCACAAAACGCCCAGAAACAAATTTGGATTATCAAGTTAAGGCTTTCGGATCACTTATTTGGAGGCTTTGTTGATGAACTAGTCAGGAACCGTACGGCGATTGCAATCTGTGACATATTACAGACCATAGGCAGCAATCTGAATGTCTATCAACTAAGTTGGACCATTAAACTGGTATACCTGCTTACTAAATTGTAATTGCAACCCATTAGTCAGGATTACAATCTAGCTTCACACCCCTTCCATGTTGTGTATGTTAATTTTATCCGTGAGTAGCGGAATCTATGGTTTAATCTGGACTCCGAACGATAGATTTTTGAGAAACTTCTCATGGAAATTTTATTTACTCTTATAGGTTTTGCCAGAAGACTCGAGAGAGAGGAACTTGTCGATAAAAATATTTTTGTCATATTTTGGTTCCTCAGGGATGTCTAAACTAGACTTTCAACCATTATTAGTCTCGCTGGCAGCAAAAGACTGCTTATTGTTAGATTCTGTTCTGGATAAGAATTTTTATCCTTAAGTGCATGGCAATTCATCGCACAGTAGCAATTCTCCCGGACCATTATCCTTTCGGTAAGCCTGCCAAAAGACTAGGCATTCCAGTAAGAGTCTTCTGCAAGAGCTGTGGCTCTGTGTAGTAGGAGATTATCTCATTTGTTAGTGCCCCAAAATTCGGCGTTTTTGACCTCTCACATTGTGGATACCCTTAACATACATACATACATAATTGGCCATTACAACCCGTCAGTTAGGATTACTCAGGATTTCTCACACCACTTATGTTGTGGGCGTTCATTTTATACATGAGTGGCGGGACCTTCAGTTAAGTAACTCTGAACTACAAATTTTTGTGAAACTTTTCGTGGTCATTTTATTAGCTCTCAGAGTTTTTGCCAGAAATCTGCTAAGAAGTCGCCGAAGAAATATTTTTTCATTTTTCATTTTGTTCGAGATGTCTGACCTAGGGTTTGAACCGTGGCCTTGCGGTCTAATAAGCAAATACACTACCTACTAGACTACGGCGACTTCATCGTAACCATGCTCTCTAATATAAAGATTGCTACATTTGCAATATTTATTTTGAACTCGCATTAGTTTGATTGTGGTTTACGTACATACATACCGGGTGGGTCATCTATTGGTTTAAATTTGAACCATCGCTTATTTCGAATCTGGCAATACTTATGTTAAAGTATTGCTTGAGCAACGTTGGGATTTATTGGAAATTTATTCCAAAACAAAGACAATTGGTCGAAAATTGGACGGAAATGTCGTACAAACTTGTGTCGCCGGGACTGACCAACAGTGCCTGGTAACCTAAGTTTATTGCTGAAGTTCGTGTGCTAAGACTTAAGCGTGCGCGTACAGTGCCTACACACGAAAATATCGAAGCTGTGGCTGAGAGTTATTATTATCAACTCGTCATCGTTCTCAAGTTTACGTCGAACTTTGCGAAAACATTTCGGTATACTGCTTTACAAAGTTCAATTGTAGTATGGAGGCCAGAAAAGCCACACGTGGTCTTACTTACTCTTACACTACGAGTGACTGTTTGGAACGGCTTGTGAAGTGGAGGCATCATTGTCCCATATTTCTTTGTAAATGAGGTCGGTGTAACCATTACGGTCAATGGAAACACCTATCGCACTATGATAACCTATTTGTTTGTAACCGTGTATTGATGTGAATGATGTTTGGTTTCAACAGTCTGGTGAAACTTGCCACATATCTCATGCCACAATCGATTTATTACGTCAGACGTTTGATGGCCGTTTAATTAGTCGAAATTGTGATATCAATTGGCCGACAAGAAGCTGCGATTTGACACCGTTGGACTATTTTCTGTGAAGCGCCGTTAAGGAAACGTGTTATGCCGATAAACCAGAGGCAATTGAGCATTTGAAGACCAACATTGGTGACGTTATTGCCAACATGCGATCCTATACACTCGCAAAAGGGCACGAAAATTGGTCCAATCGAATGATCGGTCCAATATGAATGAAATAATATTGCAACTCTAAGCGAAACTATTGTATTACACAACAAATAAATAAATTTGACAAAATTCTGAAGCGTTTTTGTTTCTCTACATTTTTAAATTTAATTCTTTAAATAGCTCACCCTTAACCTAATTCGCAAAGCGACAATCTTTATGAGCCTGAATAGTAGTAAGGTGTTCGTACTATTCGATTAGGTCGTGTTTCTGTGATGCCTGTGATCGTCAGAAACCGTTTATCTTATAGAAACAGGCCCTAAGATTTAGTCGGATTGAAAATATTCCACATCCGACTTCGTGGTGCGATCTAGTGAATGTTAGTGGATTCATCAACATAATATGTCCGGAATTTTCGTTGTAAAGCCTGTATTGAAAACAGGATCAGTTATTGATTGCCAAAGTTTTTGGCATGACTAGAGATTTTATGCTTTCATGCTCTTGTGGCGCTCAGTCACATTGCCGCATTTGCATCGGATTATTTTGCCAACAATCTGGTGGTAGCCAGTTAAGGATTACAAGCAATGAATTAGATGATGTAGTTCTAAGGGCATCTGTTATCATATCGTACAACCGAATTCATTTGATTACAAAGGAGTACAGCCAGTATATATTTTCAGGGTTAATATCCCTGATTACGAATCTAATATTGTTGTTGTTGTTGTAACAACCAGCTATTTTGTTTATCAGCCGTCAAATGAATATAGAACAAGCAGCTGAACTGCGTATATTATTATGTCTGAACACTTAAAATATTGTACTCAATTAACCGAATATTGACTCAATAAAAGTACATATCTGAACATAGTGTTACTCTCTTACAACAATAAAGATTAGTTACCGTCTTAGTGATCCTGGAGGAAATAAAAACAATTCACTCTTTTCCTCTACTGTCCTTTGATGCATTTGCCAATTATAATCATAAATAAATATGAACTTTACTGAAATTGTATGTTTTTGTTTTTTTTTTGTTTTTGTTTGAATGATTTTTATTACAATCCGAATAAAAGACGGTTTTATAGTTTTCACCTCAAAATGGCGCAATAAAGCGGCAAAGACCAGAGCACTGAGACCAATAAATAAAATGGTTACCATTATTTTATGACAAACATACTCGTAATTTATTTATATTTTTATAGTAAATCATACTTTATTTTAAGCCACGTATAAAAGGTAGAGGGTAGTGCACGAAGTTACTATTTTTGACATTTACGGGATAGAAACCTTTATGTACATACATACATACGTAATTAATCGTTAAAAGCCTTCAGTCAGGATTACGACCTAACTTCTCACACCATTTAGGTTGTGTATGTTAATTTTAAACATGCGTGGTGGAACATGTAGTTTATGTCCATTCCGATCTACAGATTTTTGCGAATGTTTTCATGGTAATTTTATTCACTCTCAGAGTTTGTCCCAGAAATGTGCTGAGTGGAACTCGCCGAAGAAATATTTTTTCATATTTCGTTAGAGATGTCTGATATGGGGTTTGTACCCAGACCTCTTATCTAATAAGCCAACACACTACCTACTAGACTAAGGCGACTTCTAAAGTAAAACCTTTATTTAGATTAATTCTGTACAGTCACAATTTGATTTGAACTCAAACAAAGCCATGTCACGAAGTATAAAAAAAAAGATGTTTCGAAATCACAGTGCCTTATACTATGTTCAGATATGCACTTTTATTGAGTCAATATTCGGTTAATTGAGTACAATATTTTAAGTGTTCAGACATAATAATGTACGCAGTTCAGTTGCTTATTCAATATTCATTTGACAGCTGGTAAACAAAACAGCTGGTTTTTTCAACAACATTGTGTTTATTTTGTTTTTTGTTTCGTTCTTTTTTTGTTTGTCGTTGTTGACATTTGAGTTGTCAAGTATCAACAAAAAGTGTTCGGTTAATTGTAATATGCTCACTAAACACATTTATTACAGTGCTGTATTTCAAGCTTTTCTCAATATTATAACAATTTGCGTATTTATTGCGCAATTACTAATTGAAACTTTATATGAAATATTGAGCTCAATAATAGCGTTTATTGAGATTTACGCAATAAAGGTGCATATCTGAACACCGTATTATCCTGTTTAATTTTGTTTTGAGCGTCAGAAATTACCATTACGATGATCAGTTCAATAGCTCTTCTTAATCCAGTTCATTTGCCTATGTTTCCCATTCAGGATATCTGCTTACAATCAGTTCTTCTTCAACTTTCGATTTTGCATTTAACATTTTAGTAGTTGACCATTAGAACCCCTCATAACGTGGCAAAACTAAACATTTTTTAGACATCTTTTTTCAAAACAGTTTTAAAATCGCATTATCGTGTAAGAAATCAACTACGTTTAGAAATAAGTGCAAATTAGGGTCATATCGGGTCATTCATTAAGCGTTTCCTATTTTCAAATTTGAATAAAACAGTGTGTGTCTGAAATATTATTGAAATTTTTTATTCGTTTGAAAGAATACAGATTCATTAATTTTGTCCGCTCCATGACTTCTCTGGCTGAAGTAATTCGAAAATGTTCAATCTTCCATGAGTCTGGTGCATTAATTAGACTAAATTTAACCGATAGCGCGGGTTATGTTGGCGTTGAGAACCACTATCGTGTGTGGCTTATTCGCATACACTTGCGACTTAAAGAAACCCTAAAAGGAAAGTCTAACGGGGTCAAATTAAATATCGGTGGCCAGTTCACATCATCTTCATGCCCTCAGTTCCCTTCTGCAGAATATCCAATATTGCAAGAACCGTGTGATATGTACCGCCGTCTGGTAGAAAACACATGTCGATGGTCATGTAATTCAGTCCAATAGAAGGTGGTAATTACTGACCTATAGTGCAAGCCGTTGTCGTTCTTATTGGAAATATGGTCCGATGATGCAGTCAGCCTCAAATCCGCATCAAACAGTGAGTGAGTTCTTAGTAGCATCTCAAATTCTAGAATATTGCTTTCATTCATCCAGAAAGATGGTTTTTAGATGACAATTAGGGTCAATTACCAACTGCTCCGGATCCAATTCAGCGAACACCTCTGGTCGTTCATGGTAATTTGCAAAACAGACTAAATAAATGGAAGTTACCGTAGTCTAGTAAGTAATGTGTTGACTTACCAGACATCTCTCTCTCTGAGCAGTCATATTCCAAAACTTCTGAGAGAAAAAATAAAATTGCCGTGTAGGTCCCACATACATACATACATAATTGGTCATTACAACCCTTCAGTCAGGATTACGACCTAGTTTCTCACACCACTGATGTTGTGTGTGTTAATTTTATACATGAGTGGCGGGACCTACAGTTTAAAGTCGACTCCGAACGACAGATTTTTGAGAAACTTTTCATGGCAAATTTATTTACTCTCAGAGGTCGTGCCAGAAATCTGCTGAGAGGAAGTCGCCGAAGAAATACTTTTTGCATTTTGTTTTGATGTCTAACATGGGGCTCGAACCCTGGCTTTACGTCTAATAAGCCAACACACTACCTACTAGACTACGGCGACTTCAACTTCTTCCCACTACTTATGGATAAAATTAACACAAACAACATAAATAGGTTGTAATCCTGACTAAAGGATTGTGATGACCAATGGAGTAAATAAATGTCAACTAATTTCACAGATGCAGCGTTGAGAGTATTCGAGAGAAAAGTCCTACGTGAGATCTTCAGTCCAGTGCGAGTTAGCGATGATTTCTGCACAGTGAGCTGTATGAGGTCCTCAACGACATAGACGTTGTGCAGCGTATTAATAGCCAGCCTCTGCCCTGGCTCGGCCACGTCGTTCGAATTGACAGTTGCTCCGGCGAGACGGGTATTTGATGCGGGGATCTGCAGAAGTCGGCGAAGAGAACAACTTGTATGTTGGAAGGACCAAATCGAGGAAGCTCTGTCATCAATTGGTGTGAACAACTGGCGTAGGCGCTCAAGAAGCAGAGGAGCCTGAAAGGTTGTGTTGCGGCAGGCCGAAATCCGTTAATCGGGTTGTTAATGGCCAATTAGGTAAGTAAGTAATTTCACAGATGCAGCTTCAATAGATGTTATTAACTGTCGTACTCCTGAAATTCCTGTTGAAACATCCTAAACTAACTGGTTCTACGCTTATCCTCTACCACAGTAGAAAAAGGGTCTAATATTTTCAGATATCTCTGAGCTGTTTGCTTTTTAGAGCCTTTGTTTATTTTTCTAAAATTTTATTCTTAACTTTTGCTAAGACCCTCGAATATTTGTTTTTGTTAAGCCATTAAAAGCCAGTAACTCTTGTGCAGTATTTTAAAAGCTTTATTTCATATTAAATGCATAATAAATCAACACATTTATTCATATTTTTTTATTGTTATAATTCTTGGCAATTCCCAATACGAATTCTACTATATTCTCAATATAGGTCAAGAAAACCTCTTTTTTTATGGGTTTTAAAATTAAGAAGAAAACCTGAATAAGTAAATAACTTTTGAAATCACTTTTAAATGTTTTTTCTATTTGTCAGCAATGTTTTCCAGGTTTCTATAGGTTATTGTAAGAAATTCTTAAATTCTATTGAAGTTAATAAAAAAGAAGTTATGAAGTTATGTGTGTGCCCTGCACTTCAAGGCAAACGTCAGCGCTTTTTGGGTGACGGAACGTTTGAAGATCTGGCCATAGTGGGGAATATGTCACTAAGGGAAAAGTCTGGTTTAGGGTGGTTCAAACTCATCGCTAACGATCATGGCAAGAGGGCTTAACTTACTGTGCGCAACACAATGGGCCACGTAAGCTACCCGGTAACTTAACTAACCGAATCTAATAAAGAAAAATTGTACGTATGCTATAGAAAGAACATATTCGGGTGTTAAATCTTAATCTAAGACCTTAAATCTATCGTTCGCTTATTTCGAATCTGACAATACATATGTCATTCTGTTCTGTCACAAAATTCAGTTAATGAATCGTTTTACGCTTGAGCAACATTGGGATTTATTGAAAATTTATTTCCAAAACAAAGACAATTGGTCGGAAATTGTACGAAAAGCAGAAAAAAACCAGAGACAATTAAGCATTTGAAATATTTTGTGAGGCCATTGCCGAGATACGACCCCATACACTCGAAAAAGTCCACGAAAATTGGTCCAATCGAATGAGGTGATGAGTGAGGCCAGCCGCGACTGAAATGAATGATATAATATTCCATTTTTAACCGGCACAATTTTCTACACAACAAAGAGAAATAAATTTGGGAAAATTTCAAACCGTTTTTATTTTATTGCACTTTTAAATTTAAACTTTTAAATGACACACAATAAAGTTTATAAGACATCCTGGTACTTTTCCATATAAATAAAATGAATTATCTTGTAGGGTATTAAATATGGTCGTGTAGCTTTTTGTCCGTATCTTCAAGTTAAGAATATTCGTATAAATATCCAAATATTTCCGGTAACTTGTAAATTTTTTTTATTTCTTATTAAATATGCAAACAAAGTTTTTTAAGCAATTGTTTATGGACTAAAAAGAAACAATTTTTTTTTAAATATTTGAAAGAAATTTTTGAACCCAAAAAAAAAACAAAGCATTTAATATTTAATAAATTTATAAAAACAATTGTTCTCTTTAGAGCTGTATCGGAAATACTTATGTATTCAATTTGAAGACAGAAAAAAATCTCTTCGAAATAAAAAGTAAATATCCAGTTTGGGAAAAATAACATCTTGCATGTTGCATGAAGAACTGCAAATAAATTTTCATAAGTTTTCATTGAACAATATTTACGTAAGTTCAGTAGATTTTTTCCAAGACAAAACATTACTTTTTGTAAAAAAATATGCGTATTTAAAAAAAAACTTCTCTACACAGCAGCACTATTAGGTGTTCAAAAAGTTATTGAAAAAAATTGCTTTTGTTTTGCGATCAAAATACCATTGAACATCGTGTAGCATCTGAAATCATCTTGTTCCCAGCCAGCATTTTTGAAATTTTTAATCAAATTCGAGTCTTTTTTGATTCTTCTGCGCGATTGAAAAGCTAGAATATGCGCTCATTTTCTAATCATAAAATACTCTTTTGTCGGGAGAAAAAAGTGACTACGGGCGACTCTTCTAAAAAAGCCATTTATGCGTCATTTTCTATATTAGTTTAGAGGAATTTTCGTCCCGTTTTCTAATAGTTTTATGATCATTTTCGAATCTCTTTCTGATCATATATTAGTCTTGTTTACCGTTGTTTATGATTCTTTTTCGAGTCGTCTTTCAGTCATCGTTTAATCGCATACGAGTCTTTTATGCGTAATTTATCAGTATGTTTAGGGGACTTTTTATTGTCATTTATCAGTCATGATTGTATTAATTTGGACTCCTTTTTGCGTCATTTATGATTATAAATTGAGTCATTTATTAGTCGTATTTCTAATTGTATTTTACTCTCTTCAAGTGTTTTTAGTCGGTTTTCTGAGTCTTAGTTTACACTGCCGCGATTTCAAAAATCATGTTCGTACATTTTTACATTTCTGAGATTGGTTCAGAAAGGTTTGTGTAACCATTAAATTTGTGCGTAAATCCAATAAAAAAAAACAATTTTTGTCAAATAAAACAGGTTTGGAGGGTTCAAAAAATATAAAACAAAATATTTTTGAGTTATACTCAATAAAACTCACAACCTACACTATGCAATAGCTGGGTGTATTTAATTTTTTTTGTCGCACAGTGTTATTAAAGGAAGAAAGCTTCCATTTATTTCCAACAAAAAAAAAACTCCACTTTAAGTATACTAAAAGCCAAGTACAGTGAAAAATCAGCCATTATTATTATTATTGTGGCTCTACTCTAGCCTTATTATTGCTCTGTTATATTCATTTATTTCCTATAAAAGTAGTGACAAGTGTCATGTGTTCATGTTCTCATATATTTTTTTTTTATTGAACCCGCATTTTTGTTTCTCTGATATTAACACACAATGCAAACTCAACCGAAGGTAAATTTATGCCATTAATTTATTTAATTTTAATGACAAGAAAAAAAATTAAAAAAGAAAAAAAAATTTTAATTCTATAGACGATAAGAAAAAACAAATACGTGCACAATAATGATTAAATAAAGAATCTGATATTTGTGACAAAGAGAGATTGAAATAAGACAACAATAAAAAGAAAAAGAAATCAAATGAAACACACTCAACATAGATGAGAGTATAATAATATTTGTGATTATGATCGCCATCATCATGAAGTAGATAATGATAATTATAATGGATTTTATCATGCTCATCAACTCTTAAGTAAAACTCTCTCTCTCTCATACACTAAACTATTAAAGCAAGTAAACAATGGATAATGAATGAAATACAGTGGTGGCCATATAATTACAGCAAGTATAAGTATGACATTTGTTCTGTTTTTTATACGATTTCTTGATATTTAAATGGAAGCTTTTCAATTGAAAGATAAGTTTGCTCTCTTTTACATTGGATTCTCTTCTTTATTTTGCTATTCTTTTAAATTTACTTACAAAAAAGTGGATATTTACTGAAAGTGTGGTTTATTTTGTTTGCTTTTTTTTAAAATTTATTTGTCAACAGAAAAAATGTGTAACAAAATTAATCATAATGTACCCAGAATTCCCGCAAACTTCGTAAAGCCCCAGCCATAGAAAAAGCGGATGCATTGAAAAACTCTAAGCGCTATTTAGAACTACCAAGCAACGGCTTAAGGAAGCTTCCTTATATGGATAAAACATAACTGTTCATTACTATCCCTTCAGTCAGGTTTGTGACCTAGCTTCTCACACCACTAACGTTGTATACATAAGTGGTGGGACCTACAGTTTGAAATCGACTATGAATGCCAGATTTTTGAGAAACTTTTCATTGCATTTTCTCTCAAAGGGTTTTGCCAGAAATCTACTGAGAGAAAGTTGCCGCAAAAAATTACTTGGATATTTCGATTCGTTGGAGATGTCTGAGCTGGGGTTTGAACAGTGGTCTAACGTCTAAAATGCAAACACTAGACAACTACGACAATTTAGGTGGATGTGCATTAACTTTACAGCTTTATATTTCTTTGAAACATAGGACGGCGCAACCATTACGGTCAATGAAGACTCCTATCGCACCATGATAATCGTTTTTTTGTATCCGCTTTTCATGGTATTGATGTGAACGATGTTTGTTTTCAACAGGATGATGCAACTTGCCACATATCTCATGCCACAATCGATTTATTGCGTCAAATGTCTGATGGCCGTTTAATTAGCCGAACTGGTGATGTCAATTGGCCGCCAAGAAGCTGCGATTTGTCACTGTTGGACTATTTTCTGTGGGGTGCCGTTAAAGAAAAGTGTTGTACTGACAAACCAGAGACAATTGAGCATTTGAAGGCCAACATTCGTGATGTCATTACCGAGATACGACCCTATACACTCGAAAAAGTGCATGAAAATTGGTCCAATCGAATGAGGTACTGTGAGCCCAACCGCGGCTGCCATATTAATGAAATAATATTTCATTTCTAACGCGAACAATTCAACTTCACAACAAAAAAAAAATAAATTTGGCAAAATTTCAAACCGTTTTGGTTTCATTGCATTTTTAAATTTAAACTCTTAAATAGCACACCCTTTACAATTGGACCATACGCGAAGGAAAATTTACCACAGCCATAAATTTACCATTAATGTGGCACATTGATGCACTAGAATAACCATAAGCATCCGTCACGACTTGTGAAAAGCTACTTGGAGGAACAAAACGTAAATGTTTTAAAAAGACCAATTGAGAATGTGTCGCCGTAGTCTACTAGGTAGTGTGTTGGCTTATTAGATGTAAAGCCAGGGTTCGAGCCCCAGGCCAGACATCAAAACAAAATATAAAAAGTATATCTTCGGCGACTTCCTCTCAGCAGATTTCTGCCAAAAACTCTGAGAGGAAATAAAATTATCATGTAAAGTTTCTCAAAAAAATCTGTCGTTCGGAGTCGACTTTAAACTGTAGGTCCCGCCACACAGGTCTAAAATTAACACACACAACATAAGTGGTGCAAGAAACTAGGTTGTAATCCTGACTGATGGATTGTAGTGATTAATTATGTATGTATGTAATTGAGAATTTAAGAACTAAAGTTTAAAAGAGGATGGAAGGCAAAAGTCCTGAAAATTATGATGAAACACTAAAATGTTTTGGAGGGATATATCCCTCCTCACTGTCCCTATCGGTACGTAGTTCAAAGTTTGCCAAATCGATGTGGAAATGATAGTAAAAATAAAGATGACCTCACGAAATGTTGGCGGTAAAAATAAAAAAGAACAAAAAAAAAAAAGAACAAAAAAAAATTAAATTGCAATATGGCCACCCCAATAACACATTTTTTAATGCTTTTTCTTCACAAAATTATAAATTGTCTGTTCAACAACAGTGTTGCATTGTAGCTTTTTGATTTTGAAATTAAAACGAATAATTTATTATCACTACGGGTGTTTTTAATTATATAAACGACACTGTATATACTATACACAGAGAGAGACACAATGTTAAATACATATTTAGTTTAAGAGCATTTATGTGAGCATATATATATGGATGTGTGTGTGTATTGTATTGTATTGCTTTGAGTTAAGAAATGTTTAACCTTTATTAAGACTTCCGTGTTAAATATACATTCTAATTCCAATTCTAATCTTCAAATGTTACTGGACTGTCTATTATTTTATTAATTTAAATTTATTTCTTACTATTGTATTACAATTTCAAGTGCGTTGTTGGTTTATCAATTTAAATTTTTGCTCCAAATTCTCTAATTTTTCTTTAGACATTTAAACAAAAACTATTTATTTATTCATAGGCTGCTCTATGTATAAGTAGTTTTCATTCTTTTTTTTCTTTGACTTGAATAGGCCTCGCTTATTATTACATATTAAATGCTAGAAAATTTCTATCATCATTATTGTTTAAATAAAGCCCAGAATGTATACATTTATGTGTGTGTGTGAGTGTGTGCCTTACAGAAATTTAAATGGATTTTCAAGTCTACAAGTAACAACTACTTCTGCAGTTTAACCACAAACTGCTTGTAAAGTGGGGGTCTTCAATATTAATACTGTATACCACCACCATGCATGCATGCATGCATGTAGTTTTATAACGTCAGTGCTGTGTTGTGTTTTTGTGGGTTCTCAAGTACAAAACTTCTTGTTCAGCCATTATGTTCCTTTTTCCATATACAAATACAAGACTAGACGCAAACATACATACACTGTACAATTATACAATAAAAACTGTAGAGTAAAATTTAAAAATTTACTAAATATTTACTACACTAGCAAGCTCTACAAGCCGTGGAAACAGCATGAGTTTTACTTTAAATTGGTGTATGAGTAGAGGAGTAGAGTTTTGTCATGAATACCAGTAGGAAATTTAGAAACATAAATTATGTTTTTGAAAAATCTTTTTTGCATTTTCTTTTCAGTTTTGTAAGAAAATACAGAACAGGCATATTCTTCAAATTCTTATTATATTTTTGCGTTCTTTCAGCTTGATTAATCAAGCTTTATTTGTCTTCTGTAGCAGATCTTATAACAACAGGTGTAGTTGTCTGGAAATAATGCCTTCTGTGAACACGTATTAGTTTTAATGAAGAAGAAACCTTGAATCTCACTTTCTATAGGATACGAAAATATTAACAAACTTTTTGGGCCCATTGTGATACCACAATCTATTCTACCCTGGGATAAAAAACTCTCCAAAGGAAACCATCCCGAGTTGAAAATAAATTTTACTATTGTAGCAAATTTTTATGCAGGTCCTCACAGGTGCAGTACACCTTGATCTGGAGGTGATACGGCGCAGTATCGCTTTTAAGGTCAAGAAGGGACTGCCGCTTCTGTGCATGATTGGATTCTTCCTATGATCTTGCAAATGAGATGTTAGGATTAAGTCACTTCTAGAGGAGTGTCTTGAGGTTAGGTGGCAGACAAGATGGACGAACAGCGCCAAGAGTAGGGTGACTTATCAGTTTATACCGTTTGTACGGGAACACCAGATTTTTGCTTCCCCTTAAATTTGGGGTTCATACCTACGGGACATGTTACTTTTAATGCATTTTTGCATGCTAGGGCCCTGACCGATACAGTTGACTGTCGGTGTGGGATGGGGACTGATGACTGGATGCATGTACTGACTACATTCTCAGAAGAAAATGACATTAGAGATTTAGATAGTATGGGTATTACCTATACTCAGTAGGGTCTTATAAGACGTTTGGAAAATTGGGAGGTTAGGCGTTTTCGCCAATGAAGTTTTTAGGAGAAGAAGAACAGGACGTTAGTGGAGGTTTTCCCCTTCACTTCAATAGCCAGTGGTTCCTGATCTTGCCGTTTTTTGTGCCCATTGTCCAGTGTTGTTATTGCTGTTGAATAGTTTTCCTCTGGTAGTGGTTGTTGTGATCAAAGAGTCACCAGTCCCGAACCGTTTGGGGTTCAACTGGTAGCAGACTGGACTGCGAAGCTCAACCGGAAGCTTAATTCTAGTACCACGGGTGTCGGGAGCCCTAAAGACTTGTCTCTGCCCAAAAACGGGGCGGCCCCCTAGTGGGAGCAACGTGGTGGCTGTGGTTTATACCTAAATCGCGGGGAAAGCGCAAGCTCGGTGTGGCGTTACACTCTTAACCGTTACACTCTTAACCATGGCTTCGAATTGGTACTCACGTATGGTGATGCAATCAATGGTATGCTTTTGCATATCATGTGGTTGATTCAATGTGCGTGAAGGCGCTGGTAGACGCATTGTTTCCACCCGTGCTTAGAGCACCGTGGAGCAAGCTATCGCGGCGATACTCACGTAAACCCTGTACTAATGTAGCAAATTTTATATTAGAGAGCTCGGTCAAGGATGTCAGAAAATGAGAAGTTAAAAACCTCCGTCTCTTACTGACGCATGAGGTGAAAGATAGTCTCTTTCTCCTCCTCAGATCCACAGCCCCTGCTGAAGACATTCATTTGAATGCCAAATTTTTCGGCATACTTACCAAAAGACCAGTGGCACGTAAAAACCGTCATTTTACGATCGATAGCCATGCGATTTAAGGACTGGAATGAGTAGGTCCTCTTCCTGTCCATCAGAGTCTAGCAATATTGGCTACTGGAGGGTAGCCAATGAAATTGAGTCCCTTTGTAACATGGGTGGAAAATATACAAATTAACTGATGCAATCGGAATATCCATACTCTGTAACATATCGCAAATTTCGAGCTCCGTACCGGCTCTGGCCAGCTCACAAGCAATGCAATTTGCAACGATATCCCTACCCATAAAAGAGTTACGTTTGAAAGATCCGAAATTTTTCCACGAACGGATGGACGTTGAAACTATTTTCGTTAGGGACTTAATCCAGTCTGGCTGTTCGAGTAAATCAAAAGATTTTCAGGGAAAATCCTGCCAGTCAACAAGCATTAGGCCGCTTTCACAATTGCCATGACCTTTGCTTGGAAAACACTACAATTGGTAGTCAGCTTATAAGAAAGTTTAATAAAAATACCACAGCGTAGACTTTAAGAGTCCCATCGAGAACAACGGGATCCTCTGTCCTTAAGTCCCTAGTTGGAATTATAAAAACGAATGTCATGTTAAGAACGTTATAAGGAATCATATAATCGACCCTAATATGCCTAAATCTTCCGAGAATAGCAGCAGGTCCCTTGTCCAGATTGGGCCAGGATTTAACTGATTTCCTTTCTGGGTAGGTCAGGAATCTTATTTTTGTGTTCCTTGAAGTGTTTGTCATTCTTTGATGCTCCATGAGTGAACTACAAGTTGCACGAGCATATGTTTTCCAGACAGAGGAGATATATGCCTCAGCATATTCGAGATTGTTACGTTTGTGGATTATTCCCGAGTTAAGTTATATGTTATGTTTGGACATCTGCAGGGAAAGCATTTGCAATAGCAAGTAACTCCGTGGCCTTGGTGGCGTGATTTGGTATTGCACCCATACATAATTCAACTGACCCCATAACAGACAGTAAAGGACTATAGACAGCGATGTGTGTGTGAACTCTGGAGCAATAGGCAACTGACTAGTTGTCATCGAAAAATCATATTCAGCGAGGAGTGGGTACGTAAACACCCAAAATGGTTGAATTTAAGGAAATACCAATCGACATGAGATTCTAGAGCGTGCAATCCATTATGCATGCAGACGCGTAGGAAGTCTGAAATTCATTTTCAACAAATCAAAAGCACTTCAATTTGTGAGCAATTTTAAGCAATTAATTGATAATCCAAAGAAGCAGGTAGTGTGTTGACTTATTAGATGCAAGGCCACGGTTCAAACCTCAGGTCAGACATCTCCATCAAAACGAAATATGAAAAAATATTTCTTCGGCACCTTCCTCTCAGCAGATTTCTAGCAAAAGCTTTGAGATTAAATAAATGTGCCATGAAAAGTTTCTCAAAAATTTGTCGTTCGGTGTTGACTTTAAAGTTTAAAGTGTAAACTGTAGGCCCCGCCACTCATGTATAAAATTAACACACACAACATGAGTGCTATGAGAACCTAGGCCGTAATCCTGATTGAAGGGTTGTAATGCCCAATTATGTATGTATGTATGTAATTGATAATCCAATATGAAAACGTATATGCAAAGCAAATATTTTCCTACCAGACTTTCAACAATATCTGTTTATCAATCCCTTCATCCTTCATTATGCTCCTCGATTACGCTTTTATACTTTATTTATTATATTTTATGCCTGTCTGACTAAATGGCAGGCCTGTTTAACCGTCTACGAAGCTCAGACTTGTAACTGTAAATGTATGTGTATGTTTTTGTCAAGCAGTGTTGAGATATATATGAATACATACATACACAGTGTGTATATGTATATATATTTTACACAACACTAATACCTACATTTTGGCATTTACAATTGCACACATACATATGTATATGTATACCCACTATTGCTCATTTTAATGACTGACATTTAAACACTGAATTGTTAACCACACTTCTTCTATACACAGTCAGTGAAGAACAGTGAGTAGTTAAACAGAAAATTTGAATTTTTTGTTGAAATAAATCCAATGAAAAACTTTAATTCGTAGTAAAAATTATGTGCATATTCTTTTGTGCGCCACTGTACTCAAGTACGTGTATTGCATTTGTTGTGTTGCATTTTTTCTGTTCTTCTTACTGTCCTTATTTTATTCATAGAATGAATGCCTATAAAATGTATTTAAGTTCTATAAAACTAAAGAAAAATGAACGAACAAGTGAAAATAAAATTTTACTTTTTCCTTTTTCATATACAATCACATGCATAAGTGTGTGTATTATTTTCATTAGTACCTACTATTAC